>CANIUD010000383.1:0-298105 GCA_947470075.1 Closterium sp. Yama58-4 | reverse complement strand
CCCCCTCTTCCCCCTCCTCCCCCCCCTTCCCTCCTCCCCCCTTCCCTCCTCCCCCCCTTCCCTCCTCCCCCCCTTCCCTCCTCCCCCCCCTTCCCTCCTCCCCCCCCTCCCTCTCCCACATCAGAACCGTCTACTAGCCATGAACTACATTCACGACGGGCTGGATGACTCACTGTTTGTTGCTCACCGGTAAGGAGCGGTTGTGAGCGGTTTGGATGTTGAGAAGCTGAGGTTGAAAATGAGGGAGAGAGGGGAGGAGGAAGGGCAAAGCAAGAGATTGGAGGAGTGTTTGTGACTCGCTGTACGTTCCATCCTCCTCGTTGCAGGCGTGCTTTTCTCCTAGAATTCTCAAAAAGCGCTTGCAACAAGGGGAGTTGCTCATGTCCGGCTGTTCCTTTTCAGCCTTCTGTTCTTTTGTCATCCCATCCTCTACCGCTGGTCTCTCTTCTCCCCTCACGACAGGGACTGGGAGCGCTTCTCACGCCTCTTTCCCCGCTTCTCCTCGTGGCCCAACTCATGCTGGGCGAGCCTTGCCCGCTATTATACCCCCTTCCCCCCTCCTCCCTCTCCCTCCCCCTCCCGTTTCTTCCCCCTCTTTCTCCTCCCAGGGACTAGGGGGAGCGCTTTTCACGCCTCTTCCCACACTTCTCCTCGTGATTTTACCCATACCCTTTTCTCCCCCCCCCCCTTTTTCTTCCCTCACCTATCAGGGACTGGGGCGAGCGCTTCTCACGTCTCTTTCCCCGCTTCTCCTCGTGGCCCAACTCGTGCCGCCCGGACCGGCGGCTGGTGGTGGGGTACATATCGCCCGACTACTTCACCCACTCCGTCTCCTACTTCATAGAGGCTCCTTTGACTTACCACGACCCTAATGTGGTCAAAGTGGTGGTCTATTCAGCCGTGGTCAAGGTGAGTCAATGGCTTCCGCAGGCTGGTGGTGGGGTACATATCGCCCGACTACTTCACGCACTCCGTTTCCTACTTCATAGAGGAGGCGCCCCTAACATACCATGACCCGAATGTGGTCAAAGTGGTGGTTTACTCGGCTGTAGTCAAGGTGGGTCAATGGGGTCAACCGGTGTCAAGGGTCAATGGGGTGAATGGGACCGGCGGCTGGTGGTGGGGTACATATCGCCCGACTACTTCACTCACTCCGTCTCCTACTTCATAGAGGCGCCCCTAACATACCATGACCCGAATGTGGTCAAAGTGGTGGTTTACTCGGCCGTGGTCAAGGTGAGTCAACGTGGGTCAAGGCCAGACAAGTGGTGGATGAGAGCAGGGGCTGGTGGTGGGGTACATACAGCAAGACGAGTCTGTTCGAGCAGAGCAAGGGCGGGGTGTGGCGGGACATATTCGGGGTGGACGAGCGGCGAGTGGCAGAATGTCTCATTCACGTGGTGCGGGAAGAGAAGACGGTGTGGACATTCTGGTGGAGCTCACAGGGCACATGGGGCCTCATTCACTCACTGCGCTTTTTTCTACTCCCCCTCGCCTCTTTCCTCGCCCTCCGGCCTCCTCCCCTTCCCTTGTCTTCGCTTCCTCCCCTTCAGGCGGATGGGAAAACCAGCCGGTTCAAAGAAGCAGTCCAAAGTAAAGGCGGGGTGTGGCGGGACATATTCGGGGTGGACGAGAGGCGAGTGGCAGCCATGGTGCGGGAAGACGGAGTGGATATACTGGTGGAGCTCACAGGGCACACGGCCAACAACCGACTGGGCGTGATGGCGTGCAAGGCCGCGCCCATCCAGGCCACGTGGATTGGATACCCGAATACCACAGGACTGAGGGCCATTGACTACCGGCTGACTGACGCCCTGGCTGACCCCCCCAGCAGCAGCCAGAGGTAGGTAGAATAGGGATCCGCCTTTTCTCCCCTTGTTCCCTCTCAGATCAGATCAGAAGCACCCAGAGGTTGGCATCTTCGTCCCCGCCCCCTCCTCCCGTCCACCACACACGGTTGCCCCGCCCCGCCCAGCCTTAGTAACATACGGAGAGCGCTACTCGCTGTATCTTCAGCCCAGGATGGAGCCGCCCTGCTTCCTCAGCCGGCCTTCCCCGGTCTGCCCACAGACGGGGAAGGCTGACTGTAGCACCCTCCGTGTGATCAGATTCCGTGTGCTGTCTTCTATGATCATATGATGGATGTACTTCAATTCCTCTGCACACATCCTCTTCTCCAACGTTCTCTTTCCCCCCCCCCCCCCCCTCTTCTTCCCCTCACTTCTGCTGTTCCATTCCTCCTCCTCCTCCTCCTCCGCTCCTTCCCTCTTTCCCCTCACAGGCATGTAGAGGAGTTGGTGCGCCTTCCAGGATGCTTCCTCTGCTACACCCCCTCGTCTGAAGCAGGGCCAGTGTCCCCCTCACCTGCGGTGGCCAATGGCTTTGTGACATTTGGCAGCTTCAACAACCTCGCCAAGGTACATACAGTGCGGTGCTGTGTGGTGTCGTGCGGTGCAGTGCAGTGTAGTGCTTTCTCTGCTACACCCCTTCATCTGAAGCAGGGCCAGTGTCCCCCTCACCTGCGGTGGCCAATGGCTTTGTGACATTTGGCAGCTTCAACAACCTTGCTAAGGTACAGTGCGGTGTAGTGCAGTGCGACCGTTTTTTGTGAAAATTTACCGTAAAAAACGGTACCTTTAAAAACGACCATCTAAAACTCATTAAAACGGTTCCAGGAGGTGTTTTCAGTTAAATCAACAAATTGGCCACTTTATGTGACCAAATTGATTCCAAATTCCAGCTGGATGAAGGGGACGGGCCTCTTTTTGCATGTGTGTGCTTGTTGGCATGATTGAAAATGTGCTTGACCTTTTTTTTCCCTTTTTTTTCTTGGTGACCAGAGTTCTCTAACAAATGAACGGCTGCTTTTTAGAAAAATCTCTGTAAACAACGACTGTAGAAAACGGACCGTATTTTACAAAAACCGTCTTTTTTAACCTTGCATATATGCGCATGTTTGGGAGTGTCCGCCGAATATTCACTGGCATCTGTACGCGAGATGCAGGACGCTCACTGTTTTCCTTCCGGGCAGACCGGGAAATTTTGCGTGTCAACAGCGCGCTTTGCGAATTCGATGCGACTGTGTTGGAGTCAACAATTATTCTGATGCCGACTGGCATACATTTTTGCCATTAGGGTTAGCTAGTTTGCCTACATCTGTGATCAGTCATTCCCTCCCATTGCTAAGGCACATAAAGCAGGCTTTTAATTAGCGGGGTAGAGAGTGGTCGATTGATTTTTTTGGGCAGTACATTGTTGATTTTGAACTCCATGATTGGATGTTTTCTTTATGTTCAAATGTGGGAGACATGTTTTTATCCAAGCGGCATATCCCCTCTCCCCTTCCCACTGCCACAGATCACCCCTGCTGTCCTGCACATATCCCCTGTGGTGTGGCCTCACATCCCCTGGCCGTGTCTGGCTCGCACCTCGTGCTCAGATGCTACTGCTGGTACCGTCATCACCTCTCACTCTCGTTTCCGCACTTCCTCCCTCTTCCCACACCCTCTCTCCCTTCCACCCACTCCCACAGATCACCCCTGCAGTCGTCCGCCTGTGGGCGCGCATCCTTCTCGCCGTCCCAGGATCCCGTCTGATGCTAAAGTGCAAGCCCTTCACCTGCACGTCCCCCATTTCCCCCATTCCCCCTTCACTCTCTTCCCCCAGATCACCCCTGCTGTGGTCCGCCTGTGGGCGCGCATCCTCCTAGCAGTGCCTGGCTCGCGCCTGATGCTAAAGTGCAAGCCCTTCACCTGCGCGTCCATCAGCCAGCAGCTCATGGCGCAGCTCGAGTCCCACGGCATCTCCCCCCTGCGCGTCGACCTGCTGCCTCTCGTGCTGTTGAATCACGAGCACATGCAGAGCTACGCCGTGATGGATATCAGCCTCGACTCGTTCCCCTATGCCGGCACCACCACCACGTGCGAATCACTTTTCATGGGCGTACCATGTGTCACCATGGCGGGACGAGTGCATGCTAACAATGTCGGCGTTTCCCTGCTCACGAATATGGGTGAGTAGTTATGGAGGGGTTGAGAGTGGTTGAATGGCGTGCGAATCGCTCTTCATGGGCGTGCCATGTGCGTTACCATGTCCGGCCGACAAGGTCGGCATTTCCCTGCCACTCCCCCTGCCGTTCCCCCTAGCTTCCCCCCGCCGTTCCCCCTAGCTTCCCCCCTGCCGCTCGCCCTGTCGCTGCCCGCTTCCTCGTCGACCTGGCGCTGCCGGTCCCGCTCAATCACGAGCGCATGCAGAGCCTGCCGAACCTCGTGGCTCGGAACGTGATTTAAAATAGGGTATAAGCCTTTTTCTCCAAAGACAAGTACGCAGCAATATCCAACCTACCAATCTCACACCTACACAAACTACCCCGCATCTCCCTTCCCCACCCCTCCCCTTCCCTCCAGGCTTGCCGAACCTGGTGGCTCGGAACGAGGACGAGTAGCCATAGCAACGCAGCTAGCTGCGGACATCCCGCAGCTGGCGTCGCTGCGAGCCTCCATGCGTCCACGCATGCTCTCCTCGCGCCTCTGTGACGGCCCCGCCTTCACCCGTGACTTGGAGGCCACCTATCGCTCCCTCTGGCGCCGCTACTGTCACGAGCACGCTACCCCTGGTGTTGCTGCTGCTGGTGCTGCCTCTGGTGCTGCTGTTGCTGCTTCTGATGCTGCTGCCGGTGGTGGTACTGCTGCTGGTGGTGGTGCATCTGGTGCTGCCGGTGGTGCTGCTGCTGCTGATGCTGGTGATAGGGGTTCTGGTGCTGGTGCTGGTACTGCTGCTGCTGCTGGTATTGATGGTGCTGGTGGGACTGGTGGGAGTGGCGATGATGGTTTTGCTGATGCTGTTGGAACTGTATCGGTTGCTGGTGCTGGTGCTGGTGCTGGTGCTGGTGCTGGTGCTGGTGCTGGTGGTACTGGGAAGGCTGATGAGGCTACCGGTGGTGTTTCTGGTGGTGTGGTGCCGAGAGGAGTGGGTAGTGGTGGGGTTGCAGGATCCGAAATCAGAGGGAGGAGTGGCAGGAAGAAGCAAGGAGAGGAAGGAGTGGTGGGAGCAGCAGGTGCAGCAGGCGCAGGGGAATTAGGAAAACGAGACAAGTCAGCAGCAGGAGTAGCAGGAGGAGCAGGAGCAGCAGGAGGAGGGGGATGCACACGAACAGCAGAGGGCGTATCTGAGGCGGTAGCAACTGTGGGGTCAAAAGCAGCCCCTGTGGAGGACAGCCGGGGGGGAGGCAGCAGCAGCAGGCGGGGGGAGGGTGGGACTGGGGGAGGGTTTGACGGACTGGGGGGCAGTGGAGGGTCGACAGCAGCAGCAGCAGCGGAGATGGCTTCAGGTGCTGCAGCTGGGACTGACACTCTGAGTGCCGGCCTCAGGTAGTTTCAGGTGCCTCAGGTAGCTTCAGGTGCCTCAGGTAGTTTCAGGTGCCTCAGGTAGTTTCAGGTGCCTCAGGTAGCTTCAGGTGCCTCAGGTAGTTTCAGGTGCCTCAGGTAGCTTCAGGTGCCTCATGTAGCTTCAGGTGCCTCGAGTAGCTTCAGGTGCCTCGAGTAGCTTCAGGTGCCTCAGGATGGTTCAGGTGCCTCAGGATGGTTCAGGTGGGTCAGGGCACTTGGGATTGCTGGCAGGGTGGTTCCGTTCAAGCTGTACAAGCACCAGTCCAGGCAAGGCATTAGTGGTGGCATGGGCAGGAGTGGTGGGAGGGGCAGGAGTGGTGGCAGGGGCAGGAGCGGTGGGAAGGGCAGGAATGGTGGGAAGGGCAGGAGTGGTGGGAAGGGCAGGAGTGGTGGGAAGGGCAGGAATCTTGGGGGGGAAAGGGGGGGGATAAATAGTGGGAGGGGCAGGAATGGTGGTGGTGTGAGGCTCGGTGGTTTTAGTCTGAGTGGTGAGTGTTTCAGCAGTGCATTCAGCATGTGTGTACGTGTGTACGTGTGTACGTGTGTACGTGTGTGCGGGCAGCGGTTAACGTTTTCTAATGTGTTGAGGTGCATCTGTGCAATTCAGAGTGCTGGTATGGGCAACAGTACAAGCAGCTGTGGTTTCTACGGAAACCAGAACTTAGTACGGTAAATGTGGGGTTCTGGTAGAAAGAAAAGGAATGTGCTGACAAGGGAATGGTGAAGAATATGCTGGGTGCGGTGTAAGAAGGAATGTGCTGTGCGCTTCTCTGGTCAGCTAAAAAGTCACCCTGGTGTGGGAATCAGAATAGGGGGTAGGTAGAGAGCTTGTTCTGCTTGCATAAGTGCTCTGTTTGTGTTGCCTTTTGAGTCAACTCTCAAGAGTCCAATACCGTAGTCTAGGGATGAACCACACCATTGTTGTTCTGCTTGATCCGCAATTCCATCAGCCCAACATTCTGCTTGATACAAAGTGCGATCGATGTGAAAACTATGAGGCAAGAATGGTTGGATTGAAAGAAGCAAGGGTACAAATAGGAAACCCTAGCTGGGGTTGTACCCCATATTGGCTACCCCACTACAGCCTACAAACATATAGCACATTTATACTTTGACACACCCCCATAGGCAAAGTGGGGGAGAGCAAGGGGTCATAAGACCAGTCAAGCAAAGCAAAGAACAAGCTCAGGGTGGATCACAATGTCACCACACTCTCTGAGCACAAGCAAAGGCCACAAGGCCAGTTCACATGCAGATTTATATAGAAGAACACAAGTAGTACAGTGATCAAAGCCTAGCAAGTGCAAGCATGCAAGGACATATATATAGATCACAGTACAAACAAAGTCAAGAGGTAAGCAAGTGAGAGAACGTGGACACAAGTTCTAACGCAGTGCAGTGCCGCTGATGATCACTAGGCGGAAGCGCCTTGGTGAATATATCAGCAGTGTTGGCCTTCGAGTCCACGTACGCAAGGCGAAGCTGGCCACGCTGCTGCAGCTCTCGAGCCAGAAAGTAACGGAGAGCAATGTGCTTCGTTCTGTGCTCCAGTCTGTGCTCCTGACACAAGGCAAGAGCTGCCTTGTTGTCACCGTACAGAACTGGAGGAGAACGAGGCCGCTCACCCAGGTCAGTCAGCAGGTAGGTGAGCCAGCGTAGCTCCTGTGCAGCCATGGCCGTGGCGTAGATCTCAGCCTCACAACTGGAGCTGAGAACAGAAGAAGAGCGAGTGGAACGCCAAGAGACAGAACCTGAGCCAAGGCTGAAAGTGTAACCCTGTGACGACCGCTGCGTAGCCAGGTCGTCAACCCAAGAGGCGTCTGAGTGTCCAGTGAGGACAACCGAGCCCTGTCCTCCAAGCACCAGCCCCATGCCTGATGTACTGCACAAGTAGTGCAGCACTCTCTTAGCAGCCTCCCAGTGCTCTCGCCTGTGTCTCCCAGGTGCGACGTAGCGAGCTAGGATGCTAAGAGGGTACGCAAGGTCAGGTCGAGTGCAAGTCATCAGGTACATGAGGCAGCCCACAAGCTCTGGGTACGGGCCACTCGGCTCTACGGACTCGTCCGAAGGTGGAGCTGAGAGCGAGTGGCTGGTAGACAGAGGAGTGGACTGAGGTGAGGAGAACTGGAAGCCGAAGCGCTGAAGGACCTGCTGCACCATGTGTGACTGAGTCAGGGTGATGGTGCGGCGTGCTCTGTCCCTGGTGATCTGCAAGCCAAGGTAACTGCGCAGCTCACCCAGGTCTGTGCACGTGTGTCTCTTCTGCAGCTCCGACTTCACAAGAGCAAGTGCCTCAGTGTCAGCAGTAGCAAAGACCAAGTCGTCGACGTATACGAGGATGTAGAACGGCGGCAGCGACATGTCTGTGCGCAGGAACAGTGAAGGGTCTGCAGTGGAGGGAGCAAACCCAAGAGCCGCAAGTGTCGCCCTCAGTGTGTCGTGCCACTCACGTGGCGCTTGGCGGAGACCGTAAACTGGCCGTCGGAGGCTCCACTGGGTACCAGGAGGGAAAGACCCAGTGAAGCCAGGAGGACGGCGCAGCCAGATCTCCTCGTGCAGGCTGCCCTGCAAGAAAGCCGTGCTGAAGTCAAGAGAGTGAAGCTCGTAGTCACGCTGAGCGGCAACGTGCAGCAGCACCCGAAGAGTGGTCATCTTCGGGGTAGGGGAGAAGGTCTGGAAGAAGTCAACTCCCTGTCGCTGACTGAAGCCTCGAGCCACGTAACGCACCTTGAAGACAGGCGGAGAACCCGGCGGCCGCTTCACTCTGAAAATCCACATGCCATCGACGATGTTCACCCCAGGAGGGGGAACTGCGTCGACATAGGTGCCTGTGGACTTCCATGATGCCATCTCTGCGTCCATGGCTATCTGCCACTGAGAGGAGTAGGGACCCGAGATCGCCTCTGTGTAAGAGCGCGGGGTAGGGATGTCTATAGCATCCGGGTCTCCCTCAGGGGCAAGCAGCCAGGCCGTGAGATGAGGTACAGCAGCCGCAAGACAGTCAAGGTCCTCCTGCCTGTCCTCAAGGACGTCCGTGCTAAGAGCACACTCACCCCCGACGGATGGAGGACAGACAGACTCAGACTCAGTAACAAGACTGGCAGTGTAGTCGAGACGACAGGTAGCAGCGAAGGCAACCAGCTCAGCGACCAAGGCAGACGCAGACGCAGACTCAAAGGACGGGTCAGTGACAACAGTGGCTAACAGACGCGTGACAGTAGGGTGCTCAGCACGAAACCGGTTAGACTCAGGGTCGGGAACGTCAGGCAGAGAGGACGCAGGGGGAGACGGCAGAGGAACACGCTGCTGAGTGGGAGAAGGACGTCTGACAACCAGGGGCGTGCTGCGAACAGGCGGCTGTCGCAGACTAGAGACACGACGACCGGAACGACCAGGACGGACAGGCGAGACAGGACGTGACGCAGGCTCACGACGCTCAGTAAGACCTCCTGGCTGCTCAGAGTAAGGAGAAGGAGCAGGCAGTGGTGAGCCAGGCTGTAAGGGAAGACCAGTAGACGACGCGAGACTAAGAACCTGTCGAAGCGCCGAGTCAGACGGTGGCTGAGAAGACGGAGACGGCGGAGCAAAGAACAGACGCCGCGGCGCCGTGTCACCAGCAGTAGTAGTACCAGGACCTCCAGCAGCTCCAGCCCCCTCAGCAACAGCGCCACCAGGACCAGGTCCACTGACAGCAACACCAGCACCCCCAGTAGCTCCAGGACCCCCAGCAGCTCCAGAACCACCAGCTCCAGCACCTCCAGGACCAACTCCACTAGTAGTAGCACCCCCAGAACCGGCACCCCCAGTCCCAGGGTCTCCAGCAGCAGAACTCTCACGCAAAGCTCCTCCAGCCCCGGCAGCTCCAGTACCTCCAGTACAAGCACCTCCGGGACCAGGGGAAGGAACTCCAACACCTCCAGAAGCAGAGCCTCGAGCTCCAGCAGCGCGACCCTGACGGCGCCCGAACCAGTCGTGCAGCTGCTGCGAGGTAAGAGGTACACGCGGACGAAGGCGGTCGCTCCACGGGGACCGCGTCCCAGCAGGCGCAGTACCCTCAGTCGGCTCACCTCCAGGCCCAACTCCCCCAGTCTCCACACACACAGGCACGTCACCCTTAAACACAGCACCCTCAGGTGGAGTACCACTAGGCTCCTGACTCGCAGGCTCAGCACCTCCAGGCACCTCACGCTCACGCTCCGCACCCCCAGGCTCAGCACCTCCAGGCACCTCACGCTCACGCTCCGCACCCCCAGGCTCAGTACCTCCAGGCTCCGCACCCCCAGGCTCCGCACCCCTAGGCTCCGCACCCCGAGGACCAGCACCCCCAGAGCCAACGACACCTCCAGCAGGACCAGAGTCACCAGTGACCTCAACAGGCGCAGGTACGGGAGGGTCTACCTGAGAAACACCTGAAGGGGCAGGACCTGGCGCGGGAAGGGGGTCTACCTGGGGAGGACCTGGGGTGAGGAAGAGCGGCGGGGGGGCGCGAGGGGAGGTACGGTAGGGAAAGAGACGGTAGAAGGGAACGGACTCGTCAAAGGTGACATCCTGAGACGCAAAGACACGGCGCGAGGTGGGGTCGTAGAACTGCCAGCCAGGCGCGTCAGGAGGAAAACCAAGGAAGACACAGGGAATGGCGCGGGCGGAGCACCCCAGACCCGAAAGCGCGACGCATCGCCAACCTCCCCCGTCCACAACAGTGTGGGCGAGGTCTCCGGCAAGGAGACACGGGGCCAGAGGTTGAGCTGATGCGCGGCGTAGCGGACCGCAAACGGCCACAGAAAATGGGGGGCAGCCGCATGGATCATGGAGGTACGAGCGACCTCCATGACTAAGCCAATGCGGCGCTCAGCAACCCCATTCTGCTGCGGAGAGGCCGGAAGCGTGAACGTCTGGCGGATGCCGTGCTCCGCACAGAAGGCTCGCAAGAGGTCAGAGGAGAACTCACCACCTCTGTCAGAGTGCAGACGCAGGACAGGAAAGTCCGACTGGAACCGCTCGCGGAGCTGGAGACGAGCAGCGCGGATCCAGGGGATCAAAACATCAGGGACCTGCCCCTTGCTGCGCAAGGGGAAGACCGTGGTGTAGCGCGAGTAGTCGTCGACGACCAGCAGGAAGTAGCGCTCGCGGCCCTGACCCTGGACGCGGGCTGGGCCCCACACGTCCAGGTGGAGAGTCTGCAGCGGAGCCTCTGTGGGAGGGAACGAGGAGGAGTGAGGAGCGGCGCGCTGCCGCCCCTCGAAGCAAGGAAGGGAGGGGTGACCAAGGCGGTGGTGCCACAGGAGAGTGTCGTGGGACAGGCGGCGGCACTCACACTGGGTGGCTACCTGAGCAGACGCGTACAGCTGTGGAGACAAAGGAGTGTAGCGTGAAACAGTGGTGAGAGTGTAAAGACTGGACCCCGGCTCACGGGTGAACGTGGCCAGGTGGCGGCCAGTCTTGGAGCAGGTACAGATCGCCACACGCTGTCCTCCAGGAGTCCAGGTGTCAACCCAGTGATCCTGAAGGACGGCGTTGCTCACCAAGTTCGTAGAGAACGAGGGAACATGGAGACCTGACAGCTCACCAGACGGGACCGCCGGGCACGGAAGCACAGTCGTGGCACGTGCAAGCACTGGGCCCCCAGAGGGGTCAGCCAGCGAGACAGGAACAGGTGCAGGGAGGGGGGTGACTGCGGTGCTGTCGCGAAAGAAACAGCGAGAAGCACCAGAGTCAAGTGTAAACGTGTGCAAAGCCTGCGCGGACGCAGTACCAGAGGGGTCAGACGCACGAGCACCTAGGGCTGCAGTCTCTAAACCTAGGTCAGGCGGAACGCACAAGTAGCAGTCACCCTCAGCACTAACAGTCAATGCATACATGGCAGCAAGGATTGCATCATAGTCAAGATCATAGACATTGACATCACGCCTAAGCAGATCAGCCCAGTTGGGGAACTCAGTGGCATCAGGGAACTTGGCGCGCCAGGCGTCGCTGAGGCGCGCAAAGCAACGGGACTCAGGGTGAAGGCCGTTGCACGTGCGGCCCTTGCGAGGGCCAGTGAGAATGACATAGGGGCAGCGACCAGAACCCCCAGACGCCCCACGCCCAGCATACCAGTCATGAAGCTGCTGAGAGGAGGGGGTCTGGCGCTGCTGCTGCTGCTGGCCGGTCCCACTCCCGCTGCCACCACCACCCCCACCACCACCGCCTCCTCCCCCCTTGCCGCCGCTGCCACCTCCACCACCCCCACGACCACCTCCACCCCCTCCACCACCCCCACCGCCCCCACCACCGCTCCCCCCACCCCCACCCCCGCCACCCCTGCCCCCCTTGCCGCCCCGGCCCCCGCCGCGCTTCCCACTAGGAGCGGAAGCAGCTGCGACCTTCTCAGCACCAGGAAGGTCAACGGGAGTAGCAACTGAGGCGTATGAGGGGGCGAGGGGGGAGGGGGAGCACCCCTCAAAGAGGGGAGTGCGGGGAGTGCCTCGAGCGGCACCGACAGCTAGGAGATTCTTCTCTGCTGCGAGAAGCTGCCGCTCGAAGTCGTCTAGGGTGATCTCGGGGGCGTCCATGGCGAGGATGTGGTCCCTGACTGTGCTAAGGGTGTCAGGGAGGCGGGTGACGAGGAGGTAGAGGGTAAAGTAGAGCGGAGGGGGGTTCTTGGCTCGGAACTCGTCAGTAAGAGCGGCGTTAAAGCGGGCCTCACTATCGCGAAGGTGAGTAATCAAGTCCGCAGCAGTGGGGAAGGAGGACAGGTCAGGGAACAGGTAGGGCAGGATGAGGCCTCCTACAGCGGCAGTGGCTGGGGAGGAGTAGCGTGCAACTACTGCGTCATTAAGTGCCTTGGCAGTTTTGTGCTAACTGAAATGCATGCGCTCAGCGATCGGCAGATGGTTGCGGATAGCAAGGCGCGCAGCAGCATCGCGAGTCAGCCACTGTGAGCGGTCTACAGCAGGAGCACTGTCAGCAGGAGCAGCGGCAGTGCCAGTAACGTAGTCGAAAAGCGAGACACCATCTTTGGCATCAGTCAAAAGGAAAAGCTGTAGATCGTCAAGCCAAGTGGGAAATGCGATCGGGCGACCGTCAGGTTCGAAAGCTAGCACATTCATGGTCGCCATGGCAGTAGCGCAAGGCAGGCAGGCGTAAAGCAGGAT
The DNA here is from genome assembly GCA_947470075.1 of Closterium sp. Yama58-4. NCBI lineage: Eukaryota > Viridiplantae > Streptophyta > Zygnematophyceae > Desmidiales > Closteriaceae > Closterium > Closterium sp. Yama58-4. Next base: position 285,585 of record CANIUD010000383.1, on the reverse strand, counting down.
GCAGGGGCAGGCAGGGGGCCGGGCGCAGGCTTAGGGGCAGCGCGACGGGCAGGCAGGGGCCGGGCGCGGGCTTAGGGGGAGCGCGACGGTAGGCAGGGGGCCGGGCGCGGGCGTAGGGGCAACGCGACGGGCAGGCAGGGGCCGGGCGCGGGCTTAGGGGCAGCGCGACGGTAGGCAGGGGGCCGAGCGCGGGCTTAGGGGCAACGCGACGGGCAGGCAGGGGCCGGGCGCGGGCTTAGGGGCAGCGCGACGGTAGGCAGGGGGCCGGGCGCGGGCGTAGGGGCAGCGCGACAGGCAGGGAGGGGCCGGGCGCGGGCGTAGAGGCAGCGCGACGGTAAGGCAGGGGCCGGGCGCGGGCTTAGGGGCAGCGCGATGGTAAGGCAGGGGGCCGGGCGCGGGCCTAGGGGCAGCGTGACGGTAGGCAGGGGGCCGGGCGCGGGCGTAGGGGCAGCGCGATGGGCAGGTAGGGGCCGGGCGCGGGCTTAGGGGCTGCGCGACGGGCAGGGAAGGGGCCGGGCGCGGGATTAGGGGCAGCGCGACGGGCAGGCAAGGCAGGGCGCGTGTGGGGCAGCGCGGTAACCGCAGTCAGGCAGGCGTTCGGTGGGCCCGGGGAAAAAAAAAAATCGGTCCTAACGGACCTACTGCTCTGAAACCATGTGAAAACTATGAGGCAAGAATGGTTGGATTGAAAGAAGCAAGGGTACAAATAGGAAACCCCAGTTGGGGTACCCTAGTTGAGGTTGTACCCCATATTGGCTACCCCACTACAGCCTACAAACATATAGCACATTTATACTTTGAAACTATCGATCTGGTTGGGTGCTACTGTAGGTGAGGTAGAAAAAGAGGAGATAGTTGAGGGAAGTAGTGGGGTGGGGTGGGGGTTTGGCGGTGGGAAGACATGGTACCAACGGTTTTCCTGGTGTCCTCTCCTTTCCCGTGTATCCCCTTTCAAGTTGTATCCTCTTGACCTGAAGGCTGTAGTTGTATGGCCTTGTTGTATGGCCTTGTTTAGAAAATGACCGACCACCATTTTTCATGCCCTATCTGCTGAGATTTCCACTGATTAAAAAATTGTTTCACAAAGAAATCATTCAAAATCGTTTCACGTAGGTAAAGGTAAAGGTTTTAGGGGAAACTCTCTTAGGTATTACCCCGTCTGTCGGTCGTAACCTGCCTACCAATTTGTTATATCCACTCCCAGATGAGCACATGTGTAGTCCCTTTTAGTGGGGACTGGTTGAATACGCCGCAGGGGGAGTTGATCCCGAGACCTCATCTTTCGGAAATCAACCAGCTAACAGCTGGGCCACGTCAGGATAAAAAATGTTCGGTAAGTAGCTTTGGCGGGGGTACTACTAGCGACCATGCGACAGGGAACTACAGTGCTAGTTGCGGGCACTTTCCGCCCCTCCGTTCCTCCGACAGGCAAGTTATTGCAACAGCACAGAACTCGGTCCCACATTCACCGACGTGTCACAAAATCTCTTCACCTGACAAAAAAAATAAAACCCAATCGGAAAGGGATGCGTCTCGGGGAGGCATCAACCCTTTTAAAAAATGCGGGTTTCCGTGTTTAGGGTTGATCCTTCCCGAAAATGAGTTCAGATTCTCTAAGGGTTTTATTTTTTTTTGCCCTACGTTCTCAAAAATGCCCGAATTTGTGACACGTGGGTGAATATGGGACCGAGTTCTGTGCTGTTGCCATAACTTTCCTGTCTGAGGGCCAGAGGGGCGGAAAGTGCCCGCAACTAGCACTGTAGTTCCCTGGAAAGCGCAGGGTCGCTAGTACACCTAGTTCTCGATAATTGCACACCCCCTACCGTTTTTTTTCGTAGGTACTCTTTACGGGCTTTGACTTGATGCGACGGACACCCAGAGATTGAGGGACTAAAAAGATACAACGGGCAGGTAGCCTCTAGAAAGATACTCGCACTTAATGTTCGGGGTGAAGTGTTTAGTTAGGTTTGGGTTCTCTTTTATATTCTTGGTGCACCCCGACCAAATCCGAAAGTTCGTCGGACCCTCATCCGCGGTTTTCCTAAACGCTGGTAACTATCCTACGAAAACGATTGACCTAGGGGAAATACCCCAGTGTGTGAGATTAAGGGGTGTGAAATAATCGAGAACAGGATGTATTACCCCCGCCAAAGCTACCTTCCCAAAAATGTCTCACTTAGGACTTCGCGTCTGGCAGATGCCAAATCCGTCTGTTTTCGGTGCTGTACACCTGTTCCGCCTTATTTTGAACGCCATTGTCTTCAAACCTTAGGAGAACTACCCTAGGTCGGGCTAGGTCATGGGGGTTGTTCAAGTAGACTGAATATCAGCGGGTGGATAGACGCGCATACCCCACGCGAGTTAACTGCAAGCAGCAACTTCGTCATTGCCAAACTGCCCGTTCAATCGCAACCCTAAGTGCGAGTTTCGTCACACTGGATTGCCTTCTGTACTTTCTGATATCCCTGTAATCTTTGGGTGTCCGTCTCACTAGACAGAAAAGTATTTAGGGTCTCTTTAAAAACACGCTTGAGGCTTTGAAAATAAGGCGGATTAGGGTGTACCAACCAAATCACATTCACCCCTCCTGCATGCATTTTGTTGCCGTGCAAGTTGCATGTTGCGTCTGTTTGTTGTGGATCTTGGGCGATACGAGGACTGCCACGTAAGGGTGATTCGGGTGGCGTGAAGCTGCCACGTAGGTGCACGAGTGTCGACATCAGATTTGTCGTCCACCGTTCATTTCTTCATTGAATGAAAGTACCGTTCAATCTTGTGAGTGGGATGCTGCCAAGGCTGCCCCCGCGAAGAAACGGAAAGGTAGGAAGAGTTTGTGGTTTTGTCAACGAAACAATACAGTAGTTCTTCAGAACCATTGGGTCTGGCTGGAAGAGTTTGTTGCGTAGCTTGTCGTAATACAAGAGGGGCCCAGCACTGGAAATCGGATAAGATTCCAGGTCTGCTGGCTTGCTTGTATCGATTCCAGCCATATTTCCGCTGTGCTTTCGAGTATGAGGTAGAAATGATACACATGCTTTGAAAAGAGGTGGAGCAAAACACTCATACTTCCAAAACAACCGCCTTCGGGGCAGAACAAAAAACCTCGAAAGGGCAGAGCAGGTGAATCACGTTGGGACGGGCAATGATGCAACAAGATTTTCTTTGTCATCATAACCATTAGGGACTTTCCTGACTTTCTACCAATAGCATCTCTAAGAATTGACAGCGCAAAATCCATCTAGATGCTCCCTCCTGCATTTGAACGATGAGTGGGCTGATGGCCCACTGCTTCAAATTTGGCACTTTCGATGTCGCTTCGATGACCGGTGTCTTGTTGTGCCTTGTGGTTTTTACTGTTTTCTGATTTGTCCTTCCTCCGATACTTCCCTTCGATTTTCCTTCCAGCCAAATTCGCACACAAAACGGATTCGGGGAATTCCAACTGGCTGGACTGTGACTGCTTGGGCTCTTTCTTTGAAAGTGGTTTCACCCAGATGACGTCGTTAATAAAGGTGTTGTCTCCAAACATTTTGATGATTCTGGGACCTGTCGACTGATGACCCCGCCTCCGCTCGGATTTATTCAGCGCGACTGAATCCGGGTTTCACCAGCCTGTGCTCTTCTGGATCCAGATCCCTGAAACATTTGTTTGTTTCGCTGAATATCCAGATGGGTTGAAAGTGCATCAATGCATGATTGGCTTATACTGGTGGAATAGAGAGTTGTTGGACCATGAAGTGTCTAAGCCAATTTTGCATGTGTGTTGTGCAGGGTCCTTCTAAACTATGAACCACAGATCAGGTGTACATCCAGAACATCCTGACTCCGCCCATATTTTTTTAAACTTTCGCCCTGAAGTGGAAGAGTGGCTCAACGAAATGAGGGGCCAGCAACTCCGTGTGACCGATGGCCGATTCTGCTTGAGCTCCGCAATTTTTGTTTGCTCTGTCAGAAACGAGATAGCAGCGACTTTAACGAGGAAAAAGAAATTTCGTTCGATAATTAATGGCGTTCTTTTTCCCCTCGGCGAACTAGAACTCTGAATAACATCGAATTCTGTACTGGAGAAATTTCATAACAAGCTCCTCACCTCACCCATCCATTTCTGCATCTTGTCGACCTTCTTGAAACAGTGGTCCTCCCACGTCCACTGAATTTGAATGGTTCTCCTTCGCCTTCCCCTCCAGCTGTGCCGAAATGAACGTCCTCTGCTGGACTCCACAGCAGGCCTGTCGATTCAAGAGCATTTTCCCTGAATGCCATGAATATTCCGGGCCAGCTCCATCCCAGCTTCGGCATTTCAAGTGTTTGTTTCGAGGGTAGCCTGTTTTGCTTAAGGGCTGATTTCGAGGAATCGGGGTCCCAACCCGGATTCGTTAAGGGCTGGTTTGTTTCGCCTCCCTGATTTCCCGGATAATGTGCACAAGTGACCCTGTGTGCAGTCAAACCCCCATACACTCTCCTGCCCCCCATGAATCCCTTAGCTCCCAAAATCAACCCGCTTGCTGAAGAACTCAGGAGGTCGTGTCTGGGCTTGCGTGGTACTTTGATCTTAAACACACCTAGCCTGGCGTCGAACTCCAACCCAGTTCGACACTTTCCACACTCAAACTTCTGGATTCTGTGTACTAACGCCGCACTCGCGTCGTCACATGTTGAGAGGAGGCACGAGCGACCAATTTCGAAGCACTTTCTTGCTTCACACTAGGCCGCATGTTGATTGGGAGGCAAAAATTGGGCTTCAAAATATTGACATGCAAAGCGAGAACGCAAACCAGGTCGGAAGTGCGTATGTGACTACGACTACACACTCAAGTACACAATAGACTTTTGCCCTGATTTTACGTGCTTAGTTCAGCCTGAACCCATACGCCAAAGGGCTAGGTTGGGCCGGAACTCACGGATTTAAAGGTGGATTTCGGGGCAGCTCAGCCTCCAAACTTCTGGCCCCAAACACTTCGACAGCCCTGCTCGACAGACAGAAATGGGAACAAAAAATCTGGCTTTCCTTCCTCCTCTCAACATTCGGCTCGCGCGGAAGAGTGCCGCTACGCGGCCCTTTTTTCCGTTGGTCAAACCATCGACGATCAGTGCTCTTTTCAGTCCCCCCCAGCACGCTCATACACGAACGGGCCACGCCACGTTGCTGCCATCTCCCCCCACCACTCGTCTCCTCTCGCTCTCATCGCTTGTCCGCACCATGTGAATGTTCCGCTCAAAGCACAAAACACAACTTGAGCACTGCTAGATCCTTCAAGGACATCAGTTCACACCTGTCAGGTCAGGAGTGATCGTCGTTCGTTTTTCCAGTTGGACAGCGACGGACGACTAAAATCCGGCATCGAGTCTGGCATGGAGCTGGCTAGATCCGCGCTTCAACGATTTACCACTCTGGAGAAGTGTCATTCTCAGAGTTAGGCACACTTATCATGATCTTCCGCGGCTATTCATGCTTCCTTCCAGCTGTCTTGTTCAGCGAAGTTAGTCACTATGCTCTTACCTCAACTATTCTAGACAAATCGCTCATCGCGCGCGCTCGCGCTTGCTCCTTATCGACCAGGTTTTTGAATCCTGACCAGAGCCCACTCAGTTCTCGAGATTTGTGGCGTCTCATGACCCGAGGCCCTGCTCTCGTTTAGAAAGGTCCAGCTCAATACTGGATTAGATGACGTCGCGATGGCCGAACGTCATAGCAGTTCTTCCAATGGCTCAGACAAGAAACAAATCATGCCGTTGGACGACGGACAACGTCAACGTCAACGTCTAGAAAGTGGTCCTCATCAGTCGGAGCGACGGACACCGTTGCTGTTGCCGCTGCTACAAATTCCGCACGATGACGGAGCGGCTTCCGCCTCGGCGGCGCCGCGTGACGAAGATCAGCGATCCGCCGAAGCGCGTTGGAACGTAAGATCCGCGATGATCGCCGCTGCGGACGGTGGAAAGGCTCAACATGATTCGATGCGCCTTGGAAATGAACAAGCTCACGACAATCGCGAAACCTGCGACGATCGCGACACTCGCGACGACGCTCGTCATCAACCCTCGCCAATGGGTTGTGAGAGTCAACGACAGAATGATACGACTCCCGGACCGCCACCTTCCGCGCGGTCTTCAAGCAGAATGCAACAAACTTGGCTTGCCGCTTCCGCCAGCGGCGGAGACGGCCGCGGAGACGCGGCAGCGGCGGCTTTCACGCGAAATCCCCTGCATTTTCGTCAGCAGGCTACCGCGTCGCCCGCCGCCATTCTCGGCGCGTCTCCCGCCGCAATACCCGCCTCAATGCCGTTTACAACCGCCCAAGCCGCAGCCGCGGCCGGTTTTCGGACGGAAATGGCTCCCGCGGCGCCATTTTCGTCGCCGGGTATCACGGCAGGCGTCGAGCCCGTGCCGTTTTCGGCTCTTGCCGCGTCGTCAGCTCTGTGGAGCGCATTGGCGCAACAGCGCTCGTTGGCGCAACAGATCTCGTCGGCGCAACAGCGCTCGTCGGCGGAACAGTTCTCGTCCGCGCAAGAGCTCTCGTCGGTGCGACAGATCTCGTCAGCGCAACAGCAGCGGCAAATGTCGGCGGAAGAGCTGCTCTCCTCGGCGGAACAGCTGCAGATGTCGTCCGTCATCGCCGCAACTTCCGCCGGAGACGGCGGCGGTCGCGTCGGCGACGACGCGACTTCGCAGGGAGTCGCAACGCTGCGACCGCCGCCCAGCGGCCGACCGCCGGACGACTCCAGCGAACCGTCGCTTGAGCTGAGTGATTGGCTTACGCGAATCACTCGAATCCCTGACCCTTTGGGTGGTCTGCGCAGTGGCAGTGATAACCCGATTTCGGGCAATAACCAACATAATGTCGCTGGTCGCACGTCTATTTCCGCTTATGTGGTCCGGAAAAGCGGCGGAAACTGGCTGGGAGGGGAGAGCGGAGCCGTAAGCGGAAGGGAAAGTGCTGCGGAAGGCGGAAGGGGCAGAGACGAGATGGTTTCGTTTCCGCAGGGGGAGCATATGAGCGACGCGTTTTCCTGGCGCGCGGGGAGCTTCCGCCGGTCACCCGCCGAGCGCGCAATGCCCCCCGGCGAGAAGGGGGACGGCGCCTCAGCGGAGTTTTTCTCGTATCCGCGTGAGCCCCGCGCAGCACAGGGGGGCGCAGTGAACGCGGGCGGATTTTGCACAGGCGGCGGCGGAAGCGTGGGTGACGCTAGTTTAGGGTGGGCTGCGGCGGGCGGAGGTTTCCGCCCGCATGGCGCAAGCGCGAGCGCGAACGTGAGCACGAGCGCGGGCGGAGAGAGCGCGGAGGCGCGCATGGAGCGAAGCCGCAGTGGCAGATCAACGGATGGGAGCGAACGACAGGTGCGACACGATAATATTTCTACAGCAGCAGCGGCGACAACAAGAGATACACAGACAGCTAGCATCATGGCAAGCCCGACTCGGTTTACTCCTGCTTCTAGACCCGCACGGGAAGGATTCGCGGAGAAATCCAGGGCTTCAGGACGGGAGCAGATAGGAGATTCCGGAACACCGCGTTGGAGAGGAGTGGCAAAGGTAGAGTCGGCTGCATCAGCAGCTGCTATGGGGCTAGGGGCTTTTGGGAGCCTTCAGAGGCTTCAGGAGTTTCAGGAGGTAAAGGGGATTCAAGAGGGGTTTGCGGGATTTGGAGGCGGTGGTGATTCTTTTGAAGGGCGCGCATCAGTAACAACACTAGAACCAACGTCCCCTGCTGTTCAATTCGCTGCAGCGGGTGCCGCAGCAGCTGCTGCTGCTGCCGCTGCTGCTGCTGCCGCTGCTGCTGCTTCTGATGCCGCTGATGTTCCCAGTGTCGATCCAGTACCTCTTTCTGGAGCAGGCTCGGACTCGCTTGGCTCGACAGAGGTCCGGTCACCCCCCGGCCTCGCCCAGCAGCGGTTGTTCAGCCTTGGAGGGCCATCCTTGTCCCCGCTGCTAGACTCCACTGCCTGGCCACTCGCAGGTACGGCAGAGAACCGACCCTGGATCCGAGGTTCGGGGCCGCACGAGTGCAAGGTTTGCCACATGCGGTTCCCGACCCTGCATGCATTGGGCGGGCACCAAAACGGGCACAGAGAATTACGGCTGCAGCGACAGAAGGAAAAGGCAGCAAAAGCAGCGGCTGCTGCTGCTGGTGCTGGTGCTGGTGCTGCTGGTACTGCTGGTGGGAAGGGGGGTGGGGAAAGGAGGAGCAGAGCGAGGAAGCCGCAGGGCGAAAGCGTTGCTGCTGTAGGAGCGAAGCAAGGAGAGAGCAGAGCCATAATGGCCGTTGAGTCGCCTCAGAAGTCACCTGGGAAGCGGCAGGGCAGCAGAAGCGTTGCTGCTGCTGATGCTGATGCTGCTGTAGCAGCGAGGCAGGATGAGTCTGCGTCCATAGCACAGAAGGAAACCGAGGGAGGAGGAAGAGGTGGAGGAGGGGCAAGAAAGCAGCAAGACGGGGGAAGGCAGCACGATGTGAGAAGGCTACAAGACGCAGCAGGCCAGCAGATTCAAATGAAAGATGCACCTGGGAAGCATGACTCTCCGCCCAGGCATGACACCACCACCCCGCGAAAGCAAGGCGCGCGGCAGGAGAAAGGCACGCCACAGAAGCGAGAGGTTGCTAGGAGGGAGCGAGAAGCGTTTGAGTGCAGGGAGGGAATGGAGGGAGGGGAGGGGGAGGGTGCTGCTGGTGGTGCTGGTGGTGTTGCTGGTGGTGGTGGTGGTGGTGTTGTTGCTGGTGCTGCTGGTGCTGCTGCTGGTGCCGCTGCTGGTGCTGCTGCCAGTGCCTCTGCTGGTGGTGGTGCTGCTGCTGCTGGTGTTGGCAGTGGTGGTGGCAGTGCTAGCAAGGGAAGGAGCGCAACCAATGTAACTGTTCAGTGCGACGCTGGTACTGCAGGCCCTGCTGCTGTGCCATGGCCAGCACAATCACACGTGTTACAATCACAAACACGACGAGGAGCCATGAGCACTGCGTCTCTCCCCTTCACTGTGATTCAACAGCCGGTTACCGTTACAATAGGCGAGGTGAAGCCTGAGCCGTTGGATGCTGCCCATCCAACCGTAGGATGGAGGGGACGAGGCGTGCGAAGCGATCCTGTTCGTTCAATGGGAGAGCGACGAGAGGGTGATGTGAGTGCTCAGCAGTGGGAGGAGCGGTTGGGATGTGGACAAGACTTGCCGACCAGGAGTGTGCTGGAGAGTATTTTTGGTGGGCTAACTGCTCCGTCTCCCCCTGCAGGTGACTCTGAGCGGCTGCAACAACGCCAGGAGCATCAACGGCAGCAGCAGCAGCAGCAACAGATGGAACAAATCGAGCAGATTGGGCAGCAGCAGCAGCAGCACTGCCACCACCATCAAGACCAGGAGCAGATGCGGTCACGACAACAGGAGCAACAGGGGCTGCAGGAGCAACAGGGGCTGCAGGAGAAAGGGCGGCACCGTCAGGAGTTTCTGCTGGCAGAAGCTAGGAGAGGAGGAGGAGCAGGAGCAGGAGGGGAAGGACGAGGAGGAGGAGCGGAAGGGGGAGCAGGAGCAGAAAGGAGGCTGCCAGAAACCTCCGGAACACATGCCACAGTACCAGAGCACCGAGAAAACCCACGGCACTCAGGGCAACCAGCGCAACCAGCGCAACCAGCGCAACCAGCGCAACCAGCGCAACCAGCGCAACCAGCGCAACCAGCGCAACCAGCGCAACCGGGGCAGCAGCAGCAGCAGCGTTTAGTGCAGCGGGGGCAGCACTTCAAACACCCCAGGCAGCACTCTGCTCCGGCTCCAGAGCAGGGAGGTGCAACTCCCTTGCCTGGAGGGGCCCTGCCTGTGCCGCTGCCAGAGCAGCATCCTCGTTATAAGGAAGCAGCATCACCGCAGCTGAGGCCGAAACGCGAAGCTTGTGAGGAGGAAGCAGCGGGAGATGGAGGAGTTGCCTCAGGGGATGCGAGGAGGAGAAGGCTTTCCATGGACCACGGTTTCGTGTCACCCAGGATTGCACACACTGCAACTTACAATGCGACTCATGGCGCAACTCAGACTGCGACTCGCAGCGCGATTCAAATCGCAACCGACAACGCGATACAAATCGCAACGTACAGCGCGATTCAAATCGCGACTCGCAGCGCAATCCAGAGCGTGACTCACAGCGTGATTCACAGCGCGACTCACGGCACGCCCCACAAGGCGTCAGAATTCTCGCCTTCAAAGGGGCCCTCGGAAACGTTTTTGGATCCTCCTGAGCACTCAGGATTGCCTCTACCAGCACCTGCCCCAGTCCCAGCAGCATCAGCATCAGCATCAGTATCAGCATCAGCATCAGCATCAGCAGCAGCATCAGCATCAAGCTCCCAGCAAATGACAGGCGCCTGCGCTGCAGGATCTCAATGGTTCCCCGCCGCCCAGGCGGCCGTGTCCAAGTCATTGGCACACTACGCAGTGCTCTCAAAATGGGCTGCGGAATCCAGTGGGGGGAGAAGAGAGGCCAACCGGGCGGCGGCAGCAGCAGGATCCTCTCGAGCGCATCAGCCAGAGCAACGCGTGGCAGACATCTCACCTGGAGGAGCAGGGCCCACAGCAACGCCTGGCGATTGGATGCGCCCATCCACCACTTCCTCTGCCTCCGCTCTTCACGCACCTCCAAAGGAATCGTTTTACCACTCACGGGAATTTCAGCAGCGCCTGGGAGAGGACTCGTCGGAAGGAGGGGGTTTGCAGTGGATGCGTCCATCTGCTGGGTCATCCTCTTCGGCTTTAACTTCAGATGCCACTCCCAGCCAGCCAGCCCGTGCTGCTGAGAGCTCCATTGCCGCTATACTGTCATCGCAGGGACGGTTACAGGGTCAGGGAGATGTTGATTGGAGTGCTGTCAGTTCGGTAGGTGGTATGGTGGGGCGGGCGGAAGGGCAGTGGCAGCAGATTCAAGGGTTCCAGGTGCAACAGCAGTTAGAGCAGCAAAATCAGCAGTATTTAATGCAGCAGCTGCAGCAGCAACAGCGTATAGAGCATCAGCGTTCAACACACCAGCATCCAGCACAGCAGCAGCATCTGAAGCAGCAAGTGCAGCATCACGAGCACCAAGACACTGTCCGCCTGGCAACACCAGAGAGGAACCAGCCCATCGCAGGAGCTGCATATCCCCCATTTAAGCTGTCTCCACGAGAGATGCACGAGTTTGTGCACTTGGGCGAACACCACAGCGATGCACGTAGGGAGCAAGAGCAGCTTCGCCATAAGATTCTCCAGCAACAGCAAGCGGATCGAGGATTACCAGTGGATATGCAGCAGCAACAGCACCAAAAGGGTGTAGAGTGTAGTGATCAGGCAGAGAGAAGCCAGGGTGCTGCTGTAGTGCAGCCAAAGAGTACAGAGGATGGAGGAGCTGATACTGAATCTGGTGCTAGGCTGGACTTAAGATTGTCACTGTGAGACAGTATTGGAGATTTGCCATACCTGTTTTGTTACGGTAAGTTATTCAGCTTAATATTATGCAGTTATGGCGAAGAGATGGCAGCATACAGATACGGTACCCTATCATCTGAATTGCTGATTATTTATTTCCTCAGGAGACAGGCACAACATGAAAACCTAACCACTTAATCAGACATATGTACAAGAGAATGACATCAGATAAGAAAGTCTTCAGAAGCCTTCCCTCAGAAGATTCTGACTCCCACCACAACAGTTCTCCAAGCCCAAAAGACAGAAGCTGGGCCCTGGTTAGTTATGCCAGCCAATTTGGCTGGCCGCATCCAGCTCACTAACCAATCACCACCATAACCACCACCACCACCAATGGTGCCATGTACGCCGCATCTGCCCTAGAAGCACGGGCAGATACAACCAAGCATCAGACGAGGAGCACCTGGGAACTTCTGAACATCTCAATCTTTCTTCCTGCATAGGTACACCACTGTAGACACACCAGCTACTGCAACTGCAGCGACAGCCGCAGCAGCGATGGCACCACGGCCCGTTATGAGACCCGACTCCCCCTGCCAACTGAGCCACCGAGCTGAAGCGGTTTCAGCCTCTTGCTTCGCGAAGTTCTGCTGGAAACTGGTTACCCGGTTACAGCTGGGCTGTTTCGCCAGTTGCCCCTGCTTCACTGGGCGAGAAGCGGAACTCTCAGAAGCAGAACCGAATCGCTGTGAAGGCGAGCCGCAGAGGTAACTATCCCACCGCGTCGAAGAGCCGGGAGACGCGGAGACGCAGGAAAGAGATGAGTCCGTTCTAAGAGACGCGCCGCCGCTGACCTCGCCGCGAACGTCGCAAACGGCAGGTTCGGCGGACGCGATTGATGTCGACGAATAGGAGGCTGACGAGCAGCTGTGGAAGCTCGCCGAGCCGAGCCGATTAACGGGGTCCAGCGTGGAAGACGGGCTATGAGCCACGCCACCAGCGCCGCACTTGGCGAACTCGCAAGGGCTGTTATTTGATGCTTTCGACGCCTCGCTGCTGGAGCGAGAAGTCTGAGGAGAGATGTACTGAGCCGAGAGAGACCGCGTGACGGCTGTGGGTGCGCAGGAGCAGAATTCCGAACCAGCGTCAGAAAGAGCCGAACCGGAAGCCGAGCCGGGCATACGTTCGGAAGAGGCTTCAAGGTCGGCGGAAACACACCGCATTGAACCGAGACGATCAGCCTGCTCCTCCACCTGCTGCTGAGGCCAGAGCCCCATCCTCCCCCGCCAAAGGCGCTCCACCACGGAATCACCCATGACGTGGAGCTCCATGACGTCTGCCACGTCATCAGGCATGACTTGTCCGTACCAGTCGCCCCGAACCTCTCCAGTTTGCCCAGCGGAAGCAGCAGCTACCAATGCAGCGAGAGCTTCTGGAGGAAGCTGCTGTCTTTTCGCGCCAGACAGGAATCGACCCTCGGACCTCCTCCTTCCACAGTTATTGCACGACGGTTTGCTTCGTTTGAATACAGACACGTTCCCAACACATGCATCCATGGAAACATTCCGCGACAGATGACAGCACGGCCAGACGTGAACGTCGATCAATCCTCTCCGTTCAATCTCCTCGCGGAATCTCGCGACGACTTGGGGGCCGATCGCACCGCAGAGTGAGTCTCGGGTAACATGGCAGCACACGAAGATATGACAACCGGTAAGAGGTTCCGGCCAGAGCAAGCGAGGCTGCTCCTGCACGAGAGCCTCATCCACGAAGCACTCAACATCGAAACGAGTCAGCGACCTGTGGGTGTGAAAGAACGACAGGCAACGAGACAAACAAAGATAAACGCAAGGGAGGCAAAAATATGAGGTAGCCTTCTAGGAAGAATGCAGACAAATGTCACTCTTCTAGCAAGCCATCAAGAACACAGATTCTCTAGAAATAAACGAATAATGTAAAGGAATCTTTACTGACCTGTAAATCAGCATTTCAGGGAAGACCAAAATATCCCCATTGTAGGAACCAGGGACGTCCCTCCCTTCACAGACCGTAAACATCGTCTGAAACAATCCGAAGACAAGGGGGTACATTACGGTAGAAGAACGGTAAGTTAACAACATCCAATATAAGCCACGCCATAACTGCAACGGAAGCCTGATAGCACGTAAGACAATCAACAATACCCTGAATACATATAGAACAAGAGATAACTAGGAAAGCATTGTAAGACAATCAACACTAACCTGAATAACATTAATATACAAGCTAGTAGAAAATAGTAAAAGAGGTATAACACACAGGAACGACACGAGCAAACATGCAGGACAACAAACAGAGTAGCTCACCTTTCTCTGCATCTCCTCCTCGCGAGCTTTAATATCAGCACGAAGTCTCCTCGGCATGCAATCCCAGTCAAACGAAAACGGGTTCTCAGGCCAGTTGGCAGGGCCCTTGTGACACAGGAACACATGTCGGTCGTGAAACGGCACACTACCGACCATCGGGTCGTGAGTCTGAGCGTAACTCAACGGAACGAAAGAATCTATACAGCTTGGAGGCGAGGAGTGCGTCGAGCTCCTGGAACTTCCAGAATAAAGAGGATCGGACCAGGAGTGCCTTCCCTTCGGCATACACGCCTCCCTAGACTTAGCATCACAAACGAGAAAATCCATTCTTGGGTAAACTAGCTCGAAGTATGACAGCTACGTGGAACAGGAAGTACAAGCGCTGTGTAGGTGATCTAGGGATCACCGAATTGCGTGGACTTGGAAATGCAAGTCATGCGGGGGTGAGCATGTGCGGTACTCTAAATACCAGAGGCAGGCGTCCGGCTGGGGTGGGGTTTGGTTTGTTCGAGCTCCCAAAATTCAGCGACCAAGATTGTGTGAGCTGGGATGGGAGGGACGGACGAAAGGGAGGCGGGGAATGGGTGGCGGGGAAAGCGGGGAGGCCTCAGCTCCACTTGCCACCAGAAGGAAAGTGGGGTGGGGGAAAGGAGGTGAGCGCAGAAGTGGAAAGGAGAGAGGGGTCGGACCGATGATGGAAAGTACTAGGCGCGCGGGAAAGCACATGCCACGACCGAAGGACGGGTGATGACGGGTGGGGGCAGCGAGGGGAGCGGGGGGGCTTGCGGGGTCAGTGTTTCAAAAACTCATCAGGGCAGCCGCCAGAATGAGGGCATTTTGAGGCTGATCAAGATGAGGCCACTGGCGGAGGTTTGGGGTTTGGCGGGTGTGTGGTGCAAGGGGAAGAGGTGGGTGAGAGAAATGGACTCGATGGTTTGGTTGGACATCGTTGGCTCGGCAGGTGACATGGTGTCGATTTGCGCTTCCAACAAAGCGAATGGAAAGAGAGAGAGTTTAGGGCGTGGGCCCAAACGGGTCTCATCGCGACTGATCTGATCGGGCTGCTTGTGATCGGGTTGCTTGTGATCGTAGTGCCCGAGCCGCCCGATCAGAAATGATTTTCGGAGAAGGCTGTCAGCGCCTGCTCAGCAAGCGCGCTACATTTGCGTGGCATTTTCGTCACCATTTTAGCGAGATTGACGACCAGGCTTCACCTGGCGAAAATATTCGTTTCACTGTAAATGCAACACTACTCGCAAGCATCGCAAGGTGCCCCGATCACAAGCAATCAATTGATTGCCCCTGATCGGGATTAAAATCGGGTCTGATTGAGGTTGGGCGATCAGCTGATCGCGATCAGCTGATTGCCCCTGATTGCCTGAATTTGGCTTCCAGGCTTCCTGGAAATTATTGATCGTTGCTGATCGAGGCGATCAAACCCGTTTGGGCCCACGCCCTTACGATTTTTATGGGTATGTCCCATGTCTTTTGAGGTTCGGCAGGACAAGATTCAGTACGGGTACGGTGCACTGCTGCCCAAGCTGCTGCACTACTGTATATTTCATTCCCTCGGGCACCTCGACTGGAAAATCTTTCTCCCATTCCCCCCCAAACCCATTTTTTCGTGATCCCCTACCTCGTGCCACAATCTAGATCAATGTGTAGGTTCGGTAGAAGCATGAGGTGAGCAAGCTTGTGGGGATTTTGCGCGGGTTTTCGCCTGGGAAGCGCGTCTGGTCTGGAGTGCAGACCGGTTGCATTTGTGCCGAGAGCGACCGCAACGTGTATTGCTGTCAGCAGGAGATTCGGAACTGCCATGTGGGCCAAGCCTTCCCGGATTTTACTGAGCTACTTGGAAACTTTTAAGCCATTAATTGGATGGTTGTCTGGCCCCACGCCAGATCGGGAGCCAACGGGTGGCGCAAAAGTGTACCCACCAACAGTGTGGACAATTCGCGCACAAAGATATGGTGTGTCATAAAAAGCATTTGCTCGCAACAGTGACGTTGTTCTGGCACTTTGTGAGATGGACACTGCGGCAATGGAGGACGCTCCCACGAAGGAGGGTAGGCTGATGATGTGGCAGTTATCCCTTGAAAATTGGAAAAGCCTCACACCGCGTTCTTCGATTGGCAAGGACGTGGCATATACTGGCAGTTTCGACAGATTTTATTCTGTCGAGGCCGTGGTGCACCACACAACAACGTGTTCTGCTTATGGTGGTCTCCTTTCTTACATATTGGTTTACAGTAACATTGATTGCACACATTGAAACGTGGAACCAGCCACAACGGTTCCATCTCAAACTCCCATTTGAGTTTCACAAGTGAACCCACAATAACCTATTTCTTGGAAACCGTCCTGTGAGTCTTCCCGCACTGTGCATGAAGAATATAATTCTGAATTTCAACTGAATGTTGACCAGACAAAAAGTTACTAAGCACAGCCTAACCGAGGTACTTATGGCCCACACCTGAGACTTCTACAATACAAGCACATGAAAGAGAAGACAACGACGCTCATCAGGAAAACGTTCATTTCCGTCCCCCTTGTTCAAGTTAATGACATCACCGCCAGGAGCCTTCAGCTGCACACTGGCCAGTGGAAGGCGCACGCAACAACCCTGAAAGGCTTCTGCTGGAAGATTCTTCTGGAAAGTCCGGGCATACACCCTCGCTGGCTGTAGAGGAGGGGGCAGAGGAATGGAATGGGCGACGGGAAAAGCGGTGGAATGGGGGAAGGGAGGATTTCTGGGTTGAACGAAAAAAGGTAAAAAGCATTGTTCAAAGCCTTCCGTGACAAAAGTTGCTTTGCCAAGAGTGTAGGTTTCCCAGCTCACCTCTCCAGTTGCATAAAATTGATCACCGGCATGTGCCACGCTCGTTACCAGCTCTGCTGCCTTGCACTTGCAGTACTCCGCCTTCCCAGTCGCATCCACCTCCACCTGGTAACCGTAAGACTTCGTCTTGTCGTCGCCAATCTCGTCAACGCTGGGCGAAACGCTGGTGGCGATGTCCAAGCTCACGGGACGGTCACCATTGCGTTGGGAGTGCAACAGCACCACTTGAGAGTCGAAAGGGAGGCGAACAGAGGGCAGACCGAAAGGACCCAGCAGGTCAAAAAAGAAATCGCACGCGGGCAGCACGCCGAAATCCTCGCAAACCTTGGAAGCGTCGCCGAATAAGTGTCCGGCAGGAAGTTGAGCAACGGAGCTTGCTATCGTGGCAGCTGTTGATTGGACTGCTTTGAGCGCGGCTCCTGCCGCTGCGCCGAGGACTACGGCGGGGTTGGGAAGGCGTACGTGCTCAACGGCCCGACGAGACGCGTGAAGTTCAGTTAGGTTCCGACGAGGCCCGACGGTTCGCGATGAAATCAATGGACTTGCAGCAGTAGCAACGGCGGCTCCAAAGAGGCAGACGATGGAAATGAGGAGGGCACGCGCGATGGCCATATCGGTATGAAGAAAATTGGAGGACGCAGATAATTTCCACTTTTTGTGAATAGGAAGAGCTTGCGTAGGATCAGAGCGAGTGGTGCGGTTAAGTAGTGAGCGGAATCTTGGACCACGAAGGGTGAGTAGCCAAGATGCGCCATGAACCCGAGCAAGCTCAGAATCGAATTGCATGAATCGGATGACAATGAACGAGCTGCAGACTCACGCTGGCGTTCCTGCACACTCGGTCGAACCAAGAAAAGAGCCATCAAAACGTCCTAAAACCAAAAGCATTGGAGGAGACTACCACTGGATGAATTGATGTTGTACATCGGATGAATTCCTGGAGTGACTGGCTTGACGCCAACATGACAAGCAGCGGGCCACGGGCTTGTGATTTCCTTGTGGAACTCGACATGCCATACGCGATAGTTGGTCTATCGCGGAGCCGCAATGCTGCATGAAAAATAACTGGTAGTAGACAGCGACTACTGGTAATTTATTTCGCTTCAGAGTTAAATTAAATTAAACACTTAAGGATCTCGACATAAATTGTATTTCTGCCTTTTCTGCCTGGCTGATGTAAGGTCTAAGTTTTGTTGAAGTATAGGATTACTTGAACAGCCTCTGTTACAAGTTATTGGTTATTGCAACTTCGAACACCTCTGGCGAATCACGCCGTTATCAAGCGCACAGCATGCGAACTGTGCAGAGCAGCAGAGTAACGGAATTCAACGGAATTCGTGAGGGTTGTGAGGTGTGGTTTGGTGTGGTTTGCAGTGCTGTGGGTTGGTGATTGACGAGATCGCATCTCACTGACCCGCTAGGCAATCGCCACGCCAGGCATGGCACACTAGCTAGGATATTCTCTAGGTCATCCGAAGGGTTGCTCGAACTGCTCAGCTCGCAGCGCTCTCTGCGTGGTGCTGCTGAGGTCGAAGAAGTCCTATCGTCGATTCGACGCCCAATTCCGCGTGTCGGATCCGAACGCGCTACGCGCGCCGCGCCGAATATGACAATGTCGACATTTGCTCACGGAGTCGTTGTCTACTGGCGCCGTGAAACTAGTTCGTCCCATTGGCTGGACAATCCTGGCTCGCAGCTCGACCGATGAGGTCGCTCGCAATGTTGGCAGAAGAAACCGTGCCAGATGTTCTTCAGGTTTCTGGGAAACTTCCCTGGAGGCCCAAGCATAGGCCATACTCCATCTTAGCCTCGCGAGCCTGCACCGACTCATTCCGCACAGCCAGCGTACGATCTGTAGCAGCCATGTCTCACTGTTACGTTACCCCATTCTTGCGTCAATCCTGCAAACGCCCTCCGACCAGGGTCGATTTCCCATATTTTCTCATAAGTTCTTCAAGATGATAGCGGCACGTTGGATGGATAAACTGTAATCCGCGGAGCCAGAAACAGCCGCTTCGAGCCGATGTCAAGCCTGGTCGCGCCAACAGCAGATGTAACCCCACCGTCCAACACCAGCTCTCCCCTTTCTCACCTCCCTCTAACGGGAAACTGCAGCAGCCAAAGCGCTTCTTCGTTCTCCGGCGGCAAACCCTAGCGAACGCTTAAATCTGTGAATCTCATGTGTATTGCTAGCATGTCAGAGATTCCTCAGACTCGCCGAGCTTCGCATCCTTGGGTCTCCCTCATCCCTTCAGTGGTGAATTTTTAATTCTTTGATCCCTTCAACGTTCATTGCTCGCGGTCGCAATGAGGCTCTTTCTGACAATCCGTGCAGTGAACCTCGGCATAGCCGTAGCTATCGTTCTGCTGCTGCTTGTGGTTCCGCATACCGTCGCGGCCAAGAGAGCACCGGCGAGGAAGCCCCCATCGCGGGCCGAACTGCTGCATAGGGAGCTCTTGACGGCGTTTAAGGACCTCGATAAGAAGTACCCTTTTTTCTTAGTCTTCGCGCAACGATTATACACTGCGGGTACGCTTTTCTAGTGAGGATTTTTTGCTGGGGACATGGCAGCTGCAGGACGGACATAACTTTCCAGCATTTTCCAAATTAAACCAGCTGAGCCAGTGTTTAATTATCCCAGCATTTTCTACATTGAACCAGCTAAGCCAGTGTTTTATTCTCCTCTCGTTTTCCATCTTGTTGCAGCTAGGGTCAAACTTATTTCCCTGGACGGTCCCTCCACGATCCTTGTTCCATCCGATATTGGCAATCAGTTCATGAAAAAGAAGTGGGAGGCTTTCACTCCCCAGCAGAGGCTTCGCATAATGAAGAATCTGATTATAAAGGGGAAGTTCAGCAAGGATCGGCTGCTATCAACTGTGCCCTTGTGGCAGTTCCCCACCATGAATATGGGCCTGAAGCTGGTCAAGATGAACAGTTACTCAACAAGAGAATGCTATTTCAAAGCTGCAGGTGGATCTACGTTTGGCCCGTTGAACATGGCGAATATGAGCATCACTAGGAATATCCAGGTCCATGGCATATCTACAGTCCCTATCCCACCTAATGCCTAGAATCCTTGGATGGAGACGTCGGGTTGGCAATAAGGAGAGTCTAGCCATTTGTGTTATATGTGCACAGTTATCTTCTCAGTTACCATAACTTCTTTGGTGGTGCACCTGCCTTTCTTCTTTGCTATACCTTATAACAATCTTTCTTACTACTTGTTTTTGTCAGAACATTGTGCTGTGTAGGCTGTAGTGGGGTAGCCAATATGGGGTACAACCCAGTTAAGGTTAGTACTTGACCAAACTCATTGTTAGTTCACTCATTCCTGCTGCTAGATTCTGACATGGTCTCCGGTTCGAGTCTCGCGGCTGAAATGCTTCGTAAGGTCGGCATTTATATGTAAGATATCATGAGGGTGAAATCAGGCTTTTCTTTTAGGACACCCTGAAAATTCAGATTTTTTTTTTTTCAAATGGAACACTGATTTTCAGCCTTTTTCACAAAGGAACCCTGATGCTTAAACGTCCCTAAAAGTGAATCTGAGGCCCTGGTTTCAGAGCAGGTCATGTTCCAGGATCGTTTTTTTTTTAGGGCCCACTGTACAGTTCCCTGCCCGTAGCGTGTTACAGGGCTCTCGTTAGCAGACTAATGTCAAATTATATATGTGATATATATGTGTAGGCTGTAGTGGGGTAGCCAATATGGGGTATAGCCCCTTTAGGGTTTCATATTTGTACCCAACTTTGACCTAGTCGACTCATTCCTGCTAGTACTTTCTAACATGGTATACAAAGCAGAAGGTCCCTAGGACCTCAGGATCGATTTTTTTTAGGGCCCACCACCAACCGTGCGCGGTTACCGTGCTACCCTGCGCCCTGCCTTTTTGCCTGTCGCGCTGCCCCGCAGCCCCGCGCGCCGCCCGTCGCGCTGCCCTGCAGCCCCGCGCGCGCCCTGCCGCTGCCCGTCGCGCTGCCCTGCAGCCCCGCGCACCGCCTGCTGCGCTGCCCCACAGCCCCGCGCACGCATTGACAGCCCGTCGCGCTGCCCCGCAGACCCGCGCGCAGCCCGTCACGCTGCCCTGCAGCCCCACGCGCCCTGCCGCTGCCCGTCGCGCTGCCCCGCGGCCCCTTGCGCCGCCTCCCGCGCTGCCCCGCAGCTCCGCGCGCTGCCCGTCGTGCGGCCCCACGCCCCGCGCGTCACGCTGCCCCGCAGCCCCGCGCGCCGCCAGCCCTACTGCCGCGGCCGCCTGGCCCACCCGCGCGCTGTCTGAGCTGCTTTGCGCGCCGCCCTTGCCTGCTGCCTGTGCCTGCTGCCTTTGCCTGCTGCCTGTGCCTGCTGCCTTTGCCTGCTGCCTTTGCCTGCTGCCTTAGCCTGCACTACGATTATGGCGACGCTTAATGTTCTCGCGTTTGAGCCTGACGGTCGCCCGATTGAGTTTGCCACTTGGCTCGACGACCTGCAACTGTTTCTTATGACTGATGCAAAAGACGGCGTTTCACTGTTCGATCACGCGTCTGGCACTGCCGCTGCTCCCGCTCTTGACCGCTCACAGTGGCAGACTCGCGATGCTGCTGCGCGCCTCGCTATTCGCAACCATTTGCCGATCACTGAGCGCGCGCATTTTAGCCAGCACAAGACTGCTAAGGCACTGTATGACGCTGTAGTTGCGCGCTATTCGTCCCCAGCCACTGCAGCCGTAGGTCGTCTCATCCTGCCCTACCTATTCCCTGACCTCTCCTCGTTTGCCACCGCTGAGGACCTTATCTCTCACCTCCGCACTAGTGACGCTCGCTTTCGTGCCGCCCTTCCAGACGACTTCCTCGCCCAGAACCCCCCCCCGTTGTACTTTACCCTCTACATCCTCGTCACCCGCCTCCCTGACACTCTCAGTTCAGTCAGGGACCACTTCCTCGCCAAAGACCCTACCACTCTCACTCTAGCCGACTTCGAGCAGCAGCTCCTAGCAGCAGAAAAGAACATCCTCGCTGTAGGTGCTGCTCGTGGCACTCCTCGCACTCCCCTCTTTGAGGGGTGCTCCCCCTCCCCCCTTGCCCCCTCCTACGCCTCTGCTGCTGCTGCCGTCGACCTCCTCGGTGCTGAGAAGGTCGCAGCTGCTTCCGCTCCTAGTGGGAAGCGCAGCGGCACCAAGGGCGGCGAAGGGTTGCAAGGGTGGTGGAGGTGGCGGTGGAGGGGGCGGTGGTGGAGGCGGCGGGGGTGGTGGAGGTGGTGGGGGTGGTCGTGGGGGTGGAGGAGGTGGGTGGGGTGGCGGTGGGACCGGCAGCGGTGGAGGAGGCAGCGGCGGTGGTGGGGGCGGAGGCAGCGGTGGTGGTGGCGGAGGTGGGGGCTGGAGTGCGGCCGGCCCGAAAGGAGGCTCCAGTGGTGACCAGGGGCAGCAGCAGCAGCCACAGAAGAAGCAGCAGCAGCAGCGTCAACACCAGACGCCCACGTCTCAGCAGCTTCATGACTGGTACGCTCAGCGTGGGGCGTCTGGGGTTGCTGGTCGCTGCCCCTATGTCATTCGTGCCGGTCCCTGCGCTGGTCGCCCATGCAACAGTCTGTTTCACACTGAGTACCGCTGCTTCGCTAGGCTTAGCGACGCCTGACGAACCAGGTTCCCTGAGGCTACTGAGTTCCCCAACTGGGCAGACCTGCTTAGGCGTGATGTTCCTATCTTTGATCTTGACTATGATGCAATCCTTGCTGCCATGTATGCATTGACTGTTAGTGCTGAGGGTGACTGCTACTTGTGTGTCCCGCCTGACCCAGGTATAGAGACTGCAGCCCTAGGTGCTAGTGAGTCTGCTCTCTCTGGTATTGCGCCTGCTGAGGCCTTGCACACCTTCACACTTGACTCAGGTGCTTCCCGCTGTTTCTTTCGCGACAGCACCACAGTCACTCCCCTCCCTGCACCTGTCCCTGTCTCACTGGCTGACCCCTCTGGGGGCCCAGTGCTTGCACGGTCCAGTACTGTGCTCCCGTGTCCGGCGGTCCCGTCCGGTGAGCTGTCAGGTCTCCACATCCCCTCGTTCTCTACGAACCTGGTGAGCAACGCCGTCCTTCAGGATCATTGGGTTGACACCTTTACTCCTGGTTGACAGCGTGTGGCGATCTGTACGTGCTCTAGGACTGGCCGCCACCTGGCCACGTTCACACGTGCGCCAGGGTCCAGTCTGTACACCCTCACCACTGTGTCGCGCTCCGCTCCTATGTCTCCTCAGCTGTATGCGTCTGCTCAGGTAGCTACCCAGTGTGAGTGTCGCCGTCTGTCGCACCAGACTCTCCTTTGGCACCACCGCCTTGGTCACCCCTCTCTACCCCGCCTTCGTGGCATGCACTCTCGCTTCCTGGTTTCTGGTCTTCCCAGGTCTCTGCCCGCTCTCCCACCCTCGCCTGCGCCGCCCTGCATTCCTTGCGTCGAGGGGCGGCAGCGCGCCGCTCCTCACTCCTCCTCGTTCCCTCCCACAGAGGCTCCACTGCAGACTCTCCACCTGGACGTGTGGGGCCCAGCCCGCGTCCAGGGACAGGGCCGCGAGCGGTACTTCCTGCTGGTCGTCAACGACTACACGCGTTACACCACGGTCTTCCCCTTGCGCAGCAAGGGTCAGGTCCCTGATGTTCTGATCCCCTGGATCCGCGCTGTTTGTCTCCAGCTCCGCGAGCGGTTTTAGATGGACTTTCCTGTTCGCGCTGCTGGAGCTCGGGGCTCTGCCGCTGGAGGTACTTCTGCTGACGTCCCTGGAGCTGGGGGTGCTGGTTCATAGGGTAGTGGGGCTGGTCCGAGGGGTGCCGCCGTCGCTTGAGTTGGTGGTACTGCTGACCCTGCCGCAGGAGGTGCTGTTGGAGCTACTGAAGAACACTGGAGCTGGGAGTACTGCGGGTACTTTGTCTGCTGGAGGTGCTGGAGCCGCTAGACCCGGAGGTGCTCGTACTGGAGGTACTAGAGCTGCTGGGGCTGGAGGTGCTGCGTCTGGGGGTGCTACTGTCAGAAATAACGGACTGGAATGATGGACTAGCAAGGATTGGGAGTACAAATATGAAACCCTAATGTTGTGACCCCCCTATAGGCTAACCCACTACAGCCTACACAAATACAACATATATAATGTTTGACACACCCCCATAGGCAAAGTGGGGGAGTCCTAGGGGTCACAAGACCAGTCAAGGCAAAACAAGGCAACAACAAGCTCAGGGTGGACCTCAAGGATTCCACACAAATTCCGAGCACAAGCTAGTGGTCACAAGACCAGTTCACATGCAAGTTTATAACAGAGCAAGAGATACAGTGATCACAACCTAGCAAGAGGAAACATGCAGGTATAGATATATATAGTGATCACAGTACAAGCAAAGTCAAGAGGTAAGCAAGTGAGGTCCAGTAGGCACAAGGCCTAGTAGAGTGCAGAAGCGCTGATGGTCACGAGGCTGAAGCGCCTTGGTGAACACATCAGCAGTGTTGGCCTCAGTGGCCACGTAGCGAATACAAAGCTGACCGTGCTGCTGCAGCTCACGAGCAAGGAAGTACCGCAGGGCGATGTGCTTCGTTCTGTGCTCCAGTCTGTGCTCCTCACACAAGGCAATGGCAGCCTTGTTGTCGACGTACAGTACTGGAGGAGAACGAGGCCGCTCTCCGAGGTCGGTCAGCAGGTAGGTCAGCCAGCGTAGCTCCTGGGCAGCCATGGCTGTAGCGTAGATCTCAGCCTCGCAACTGGAGCCGAGAACAGAAGAAGAGCGTGTAGAGCGCCAAGAAACTGAGCCAGAGCCAAGGCTGAAGGTGTAACCCTGAGACGACCGCTGAGTAGCCTGGTCGTCTGCCCAAGAAGCGTCTGAGTGCCCTGTGAGAACAACTCGGTCTCGCCCTCCAAGCACAAGCCCCATGCTCGACGTACTGCACAAGTAGCGCAACACCCTCTTAGCGGCATCCATGTGCTCCTTCCTGTGACGGCCAGGAGCGACATAGCGTGCAAGGATGCTAAGAGGGTATGCAAGGTCAGGTCGAGTGCAGGTCATCAGGTACATGAGGCAGCCCACAAGCTCTGGATACGGGCCACTCGGCTCTACGGACTCATCCGAAGGCAGAGCTGAGAGCGAGTGACCGGTAGGCAGAGGAGTGGACTGAGGCGAGGAGTACGTGAAGCGGAAGCGCTGGAGAACCTGCTGCACCATGTGTGACTGAGTCAGGGTGATGGTGCGCCGTGCTCTGTCCCGGGTGATCCGCAAGCCAAGATAGCTTGTCAGCTCACCCAGGTCTGTGCACGTGTGTCTCCTCTGTAGCTCCGACTTCACGTAGGCGAGTCCTGCAGTGTCAGCAGTGGCAAAGACCAAGTCGTCGACGTACACGAGGATGTAGAACGGCGGCAGCGAAGTGTCGGTGCGCAGGAACAGCGACGGGTCAGCTGTAGAAGGCGCGAACCCAAGAGCCGCAAGTGCAGTCCTCAGTGTGTCGTGCCACTCACGCGGAGCCTGGCGGAGACCGTAGACCGGCCGCTGAAGCCTCCACTGGGTACCAGGAGGAAACGACCCAGTGAAGCCAGGTGGGCGGCGCAGCCAGATCTCCTCGTGCAGGCTGCCCTGCAAGAAAGCAGTGCTGAAGTCAAGTGAGTGAAGCTCGTAGTCGCGGTGAGCGGCTATGTGCAGCAGCACCCGAAGAGTAGTCATCTTCGGGGTGGGGGAGAAGGTCTGGAAGAAGTCAACTCCCTCTCACTGACTGAAGCCTCGAGCCACGTAACGCGCCTTGAAGACAGGCGGAGAACCCGGCGGCCGCTTCACCCTGAAAATCCACATGCCACTGACGATGTTTGCCCCAGGAGGGGGAACCTCGTCTACGTAGGTGCGTGTGGACTTCCAGGAGGCCATCTCGGTGTCCATGGCTGTCTGCCACTGAGAGGAGTAGGGACCCGCCATCGCCTCAGCGTAAGTGCGCGGGGTCGGGATGTCTGGTGCATCCGGGTCTCCCTCAGGGGCAACTAGCAAGGACACGAGACGGGGCAAAGCAGCAGCAAGATACTGGAACTCCTCCTGCCTGTCCTCAAGGACGTCCGTGCCAAGAGCACACTCACCCCCGACGGACGGAGGACAGACAGACTCAGACTCAGCAACAAGGCTAGCAGCGTAGTCTAGACGACAGGCAGCAGCAAAGTCAACCAACTCAGCGACCAGAGCAGACGCAGCCGAGGACTCAAAGGTAGGGTCAGTGACAACAGTAGCAAGGAGACGCGTGACAGTAGGGTGCTCAGCACGATACCGGTCAGACTCAGGGTCCGGAACGTCAGGCAAAGAGGACGCAGGAGGAGACGGTAGAGGGACACGCTGAGGAGTAGTAGAGGGACGCAGAGTCATGTAGTGAGTGCCTGGGACAGGAGGAGGACGCTCACGACGGACACGACTACCAGTGCGAGCAGGACGAACAGGCGACGCAGGACGAGACTCAGGCTCACGACGCTCTGTAAGACCTCCTGTGGGACCAGTGTAAGGAGAGGGAGCAGGGAGAGGCGAGGTAGGTGGTAACTGTGACTGCGGCCGGACAGGCGGAGGACACTCTACGGAGGGAGGAGGACAAGGAGGAGGAGCCTGCCCAAGAACCTGCTGAAGAAGTGGTACGAAGTACGGTCGCGGCCGCACAGCGTCTCCGGAAGCAGAGGAGACTCCAGCGGCCGGGTCCTCAGTACCAGTAGGAGCTCCAGCGTCCGGGTCCACAGCACCAGCAGCAGCTCCACTGGCCGGGTCCTCAGCACCAGTAGTAGCTCCAACGCCCGGGTCCTCAGCAGCAGCAGCAGTGCCACCGCTCGGGTCCTCAGCTCCAGCAGCAGCTCCACCGTCCGAGTCCTCAGCACCAGCAGCAGCTCCACCGTCCGGGTCCTCAGCACCAGCAGCAGCTCCAACGTCCGAGTCCTCAGCACCAGCAGCAGCTCCACCAGGCGGGTCCGCAGCACCAGCAGCAGCTCCCACGTCCGGGTCCTCAGCACCAGCAGCAGCGCCACCCCCAGGGTCCGCAGCACCAGGAGCACCACTCCGAAGACTGCAGCGCCGTGTGTACCACTCGCGGATCTGCTGAATGGGGGGGAGCTCCTGGGTAGGAGGGGAAGTACCGGGACGAGCTCCAGCAGTACCTCTCCGGAGGCGGCAGTACTCGAGGTACCTCTCCTGCAGCTGCTGGGAGGAGAGGGCTCCTCCAGGTGTAGCACGCTCAGGCTCAGCACCCCCAGACTCAGCACCCCCAGACTCAGCACCTCCAGGCTCCGCACCTCCAGGCTCCGCACCTCCTGGCTCAGCACCCCCAGGCTCCGCACCCCCAGACTCAGCACTCCCAGGCTCAGCACCCCCAGACGCAGCACCCCCAGGCTCAGCACCCCCAGACGCAGCACCCCCAGGCTCAGCACCCCTAGCAGGACGAGAGTCAACAGCTACCTCGACAGGCTCACCCGGGTCTACCTGGGACACACCTGAGGGAGCGGCACCCTGAGGGGGGAGGGGGTCTGGTACCTCAGCACCTGGAGCGAGGAAGAGAGGCGGGGGGGGGGAGCGGGGCAGTGCGGTAGGGGAAGAGGCGGTAGTAGGGGACGGACTCGTCAAAAGTGACGTCCTAAGAGGCCAGGACACGACGCGAGGTGGGGTGGTAGAACTGCCAGCCAGGGGCGTCCGGGACAAAGCCAAGGAAGACGCAGGGGACAGCGCGACGGGAGAGCTTGTCCGCGGACGTGTCGCGGACAAAAGCTCGGGATCCCCAGACCCGAAAACGCGACGCATCGCCAGCCTCTCCCGTCCAACGCAGTGTCGGAGAAGTCTCGGGCAAGGAGACACGGGGCCAGAGGTTGAGCTGATGCGCAGCGTATCGGACTGCAAACGGCCACAGAAAATGGGGGGCAGCCGCATGGCTCAAGGAGGTACGAGCGACCTCCATGACCAGACCAATGCGGCGCTCAGCAACCCCATTCTGCTGTGGAGAGGCCGGAAGCGTGTACGACTGCTCAATGCCCTCCTGCTGACAGAAGGCCTCCAATAGGCCAGAGGAAAACTCCCCACCTCTGTCAGAGTGCAGACGCAGGACAGGGAAGTCGGAGCGGAAACGCTCACGGAGCTGGAGACGAGATCTGCGGATCCAAGGGATCAAGACATCAGGGACGTCACCCTTGGCGCGCAAGGGGAAGACCGTGGTGTAGCGCGAGAAGTCGTCAACAACAATCAGGAAGTACCTCTCCTGACCCTGACCACGGACGCGGGCTGGGCCCCACACGTCCATGTGGAGCGTCTGCAAGGGAGCAGTCGTCGGGGGAAAGGAGGAGGAGTGAGGAACGGCGCGCTGCCGTCCCTCGACACAGGGAATACAGGGAGGAGCAGGCGAGTCGGGAAGGGGAGGGAGCACCCTGGGAAGACCAGCAACAAGGTCCCGTTTGTGCATGGCCCGAAGGCGCTGCACAGACGGGTGACCAAGGCGGTGGTGCCAAAGGACAGTCTCATGCACCAGAGAGCGACACGAGTAGGGGGCGGACAGCTGACCTGACGCAGACGCAGACGCGGACGCAGCTACCTGAGGGGACTCAGTGGTCAGTGTGTAAAGGTCCGACCCCGGCTCCCGAGTGAAGGTAGCCAGGTGGCGACCCGTCCGAGCACACGTGCAGTGTGTCACGCGCTCGTAGGCAGGGGTGAACTGGTGAACACCCCCGTCCTGGAGCGCACTACCTGCCACCAAGTTCGTAGAGAACGAGGGGAGGTAGAGACCTGACAGCGTGCCGGACGGGACCGCCGGACAAGGAAGGACAGTGGAGGAGGTCGCAATGACCGGACCCCCAGAGGGGTCAGCAAGGGAGACAGCAACTGGCCGAGCGAGTGGCTCAAGGACAGTGCGGTCACGAAAGAAGGAGCGACAACCACCTGAGTCCAGTGTGAAGGTGTGCAGTGCTGCAGTCGACTCAGTACGAGGGGGCACGGACGCACGAGCACCTAGGGCTGCAGCCTCACCAGGACCTGTGGGAGCAGACGCACTAGCACCTAGAGCGGCAGCCGGACTGGCCTGAATGCCCGGGTCGGGCGGAACACGCAAGTACTGAGCACCCTCTCCACTAATAGACATCGCATACATGGCAGTGAGAATAGCATCAAAGTCTAAAGCCCAAATATCAACACCCCTCTTTTCCAGATCAGCCCAGCGCGGCAGCTCAGTGGCAGCAGGAAACTGAGTGCGCCACGCGTCGTTAAGGCGCGCGAAGCAGCGCTGCGTGGGGTGCGGCCTCCCACACTGCTGGCCGCTGCGGTCACCTGTGCGAATGACGTACGTGCAGGTAACGCTACGCTGCGCATACCACTCACGGGCGGCCTGAAGCGTCGGGGCGGGCTGCTGACTCTGCCCTCCGCCAGTGCCTCCACGACCACCACCCCCACCGCCGCCGCCCCGGCCACCTCCACCCCTGCCGCCGCCACGACCACCTCCGCCTCCGCTGCCGCCTCCACCACCACTCCCACCGCCGCTGTCTCCTCCCCCACTGCCGCCACTAGTCTCCCCAGCCGCGCCTCCACTCCCACCGCCTCCACCCCCACCTCCTCCGCCGCCACCCCCACCCCTGCCCCCCTTGTTCCTGCGGCGCCCGCTCGAAGCAGACGCGGTCCCGACCTTCTCAGCACCAAGAAGGTCGACAGCAGCAGCAGAGGCGACAGAGGGGAGGAGGGGGGAAGGGGAACACCCCTCAAAGAACGGGGTGCGGGGGTCGCCACGAGAGGTGCCTACAGCGACGATGCTCGCCTCAGCTGCAAGCAGTTCCTTCTCGAGGAGGGCAACAGTGAGCTCAGTGGGGGAGCGAGAGAGGAAGTGGTCCCTGACTGCGCGCAGAGAGTCAGGGAGGCGGGTGACGATGTGGTAGAGAGTGATCCAGAGCGGGGGGGGGTTGCTAGTGAGAAACTCGGCAGGCATAGCAGCGCGAAAGCGGGCCTCACTAGTCTTAAGGTGGGTGATGAGGTCTGCGACAGTGTGAAAGGAGGCTAGGTCAGGGAACAGGTAGGGGAGAGTGAGGCGGCCTAGCGTGGCAGAAGCGGGTGAGGAGTAGCGGGCAACTACAGCGGTGTAGAGGTCCTTAGCAGTCTTGCACTGGCCGAAGTGCTCGCGCTCGTCTAGCGGCAGGGAGTTGCGAATAGCAAAGCGAGCGTGCGCATCACGGGTCTGCCACTGAGAACGCAGAGTGCTGTCAGCAGACGAGTCAGGGGCAGTGGCATGGCCTAGGGCGTGGTCGTACAGTGAGATATCTTCCTTGGCAGTGAGCTGTAGGAACAGGTGCAGGTCATCTAGCCAGGTTTCGAACTTCACTGGACGGCCCTCGGCATCGAAAGCTAGAACTGGCGGACTAGCCATAGCGACAGTAGCAGTAGCAGTAGTAGCAGTAGTAACAGTAGTAGTAGGAAGCAGGCCGCTGGAAAGGTGTGCGGAGGGTCAACGGGGCCGGCGGGGCCGCTAGGCAAGGCGCGGGCGGGGTCGACTGTCCGTAGTGGCACACGAGCGGCAGTAGTAGGTAGCGTGGCAGCAGGAGCTGCAACGGTGCACTGGTGGCAGCTGCAGTGGCAGCAGTGTGCACGGTAGGTAGAAAATAAACAACAGTGAGAGCGAGTGCCTCGCGGGCGGCGGCTGCAGAAGCGCACGGGCGGCAGTGGCGCACGGGGAACGGCGGTGCACGGGCAGCGGCAGCGTAGGAGCAGCGACGGCGCACGGGCAGCGGCGGCGCACAGGCAGCGGCGGCGCTCGGGAGGCAGCAGTGCGCAAGCAGCAGCGGAAGCAGCGGCGTACGAGCGGCTGCGGGCAGCGGGGCGTGCGCGAGCAGGCGACGGGCTTATACGCACGGGCAGCAGCGCCGACAGCGCACGGGCGGCTGCAGCAGCGAGCGGTGCGCAAGCAGCAGCGGCAGCAGCGCACGGGTGGCAGCGGCGTCGGTGCACGGGCGGCAGCGGCGTCGGCGGACGGGCGGCTGCGGGCAACGGGCGTGCGGCAGCTGCGGCGGCGAGCTGCGGGCCTGCGGGGCCACGGCGGGGTGTGCGCGAGCGGGCGACGGGCGGCTGCAGCAGCGGGCGCGTCAGCGAGGCGCACAGGCAGCGCGCGGGCAGCGTGCGGGGCCGCGCGTAAAGAAAACAGCCGCGCGCGTGCCGCTAGCAGGGCGCGCGCAGCGAAATCGACCGCGCGCGGGCGGCTAGCGGGATACGCGCGCTAAAAAAAAGTCGAGTCGCGCGCGGGCGGCTGGCGGGCTGCGCGCGCGCGGTAGGTAGGAGGCGCACGAGGGCGCGTAGGCGCACGAGGCGCACGGTAGGTAGGTAGGTATGTAGGTAACGGTGGGCCCTAAGAATGGTCCTAGCGAAGGACCTGCTCTGAAACCATGTCAGAAATAACGGACTGGAATGATGGACTAGCAAGGATTGGGAGTACAAATATGAAACCCTAATGTTGTGACCCCCCTATAGGCTAACCCACTACAGCCTACACAAATACAACATATATAATGTTTGACAGCTACTGCTGGAGACCCTGGGACTGGAGGTGTCGGTTCTGGGGGTGCTGCTGCTGGTGACGCTGGTACTGGCGGTGCTGGCGCTGGAGGTTCTGCGGCTGCTGGTGGTGCTGGCGCTCGAGGAGCTGGCGCTGGAGGGTCTGGAGCTGCTGGAGGTTCTGGAGCTACTGGAGGCACTGGAGCTACTGGTGCTGGTGGCACTGCTGCGCAGCGACTGTTCTTCTCTCCGCCGTCACCGTCGTCTCTGCCGCCTCCTGACACAGTGCTTCGCCAGGTTCTTAGCCTGCCGTCTTCCACTGGCCTACCGTTACAGCCAGGCTCCCCCCTGCCTGCTCCCTCTCCTTACACTGAGCAGACAGGAGGTCTTACTGAGCGTCGCGAGCCTGCGTTCCGTCCCGTCTCGCCTGTTCCCGCTGGTCGCACTGGTAGTCGTGTCCGTTGTGAGCGTCCTCCTCCTGTCCCTGGCACGCACATTATGGCACTTCGTCCTTCCTCTGTTCCACAGCGTGTTCCTCTGCCGTCTCCTCCTGCGTCTTCTTTGCCTGACGTTCCGGACCCTGAGTCTGACCGGTTTCGTACTGAGCACCCTACTGTTACGCGTCTGCTAGCCACTGTTGTCACTGACCCGTCGTTTGAGTCTGCTGCTGCGTCTGCCTTAGTCGCTGAGCTTGTTGACTTTGCTGCTGCCTGTCGTCTAGACTACACTGCTAGCATTGTTACTGAGTTTGATTCTGTCTGTCCTCCGTCCGTCGGGGGTGAGTGTGCTCTTGGCACGGACGTCCTTGAGGACAGGCACGAGGACCTTGAGTGTCTTGCAGCCGCTGCGCCTCATCTCGTGGCCATGCTGCTTGCCCCTGAGGGAGACCCGGATGCTGTAGACATCCCGACCCCGCGCTCTTACGCTAAGGCGATCGCGGGTGAGTACTCCTCTCAGTGGCAGGCAACCATGGACGCAGAGATGGCATCCTGGAAGTCCACAGGCACTTACGTCGATGAGGTTCCCCCTCCTGGGGCGAACATCGTCGATGGCATGTGGATTTTCAGGGTGAAGCGGCCACCGGGTTCTCCGCCTGTCTTCAAGGCTCGCTACGTTGCTCGAGGCTTCAGTCAGCAAGAGGGAGTTGACTTCTTCCAGACCTTCTCCCCCACCCCAAAGATGACCACTCTTCGGGTGCTGCTGCACGTTGCCGCTCAGCGTGACTATGAGCTTCACTCTCTGGACTTCAGCACAGCCTTCCTACAGGGCAGCCTGCACGAGGAGATCTGGCTGCGCCGCCCACCAGGCTTCACTGGGTCGTTCCCTCCTGGTACCCAGTGGAGCCTCCGGCGGCCAGTCTACGGTCTCCGCCAGGCGCCTCGTGAGTGGCACGACACACTGAGGACGACACTTGCGGCTCTTGGGTTTGCTCCTTCGACTGCTGACCCGTCGCTGTTTCTGCGCACCGACACTTTGCTGCCGCCGTTCTACATCCTCGTGTACGTCGACGACTTGGTCTTTGCCACTGCTGACACTGAGGCTCTCAGCGTGGTGAAGTCGGAGTTGCAGAAGAGACACACGTGCACAGACCTGGGTGAGCTGCGCAACTACCTTGGCTTGCAGATCACCCGGGACAGAGCACGCCGCACCATCACACTGACTCATTCACACATGGTGCAGCAGGTCCTTCAGCGCTTCGGCTTCACCTGGTCCTCCCCACAGTCCACTCCTCTGGCTATAGGTCACTCGCTCTCAGCTCCACCTTTGGACGAGTCCGTAGAGCCGAGTGGTCCTTACCCAGAGCTAGTGGGCTGCCTCATGTACCTGATGACCTGCACTCGACCTGACCTTGCATACCCTCTTGGCCTTCTGGCTCGCTACGTGGCTCCTGGTCGGCACCGAAAGGTGCACTGGGAAGCTGCGAAGAGGGTACTGTGTTACTTGTGCAGTACATCAGGCATGGGGCTCGTGCTTGGAGGACGGGGTGACGTTGTCCTCACTGGACACTCTGACGCGTCTTGGGTTGACGACCAGGCTACGCAGCGGTCGTCACAGGGTTACACCTTCAGTCTTGGCTCTGGCTCTGTTTCTTGGCGGTCTACACGCTCGTCTTCTGTTCTCAGCTCCAGTTGTGAGGCTGAGATCTACGCCACAGCCATGGCTGCACAGGATTTACGCTGGCTCACCTACCTGCTGACCGACTTGGGGGAGCGGCCTCGTTCTCCTCCAGTTCTGTACGTTGACAACAAGGCCGCCATTGCTTTGTGTCAGGAGCACAGACTGGAGCACAGAACGAAGCACATCGCTTTGCGTTACTTCCTGGCTCGAGAGTTGCAGCAGCGAGGTCAGCTTCGTCTTGCTCACGTAGCCACTCGGGCCAACACTGCTGATATATTCACCAAGGCACTTCCGTCTGGTGATCATCAGCGCTTCTGTACCTTGTTAGGCCTTGTACCTGCATTTCCACACTTGCTGTAGGCTTTGCTTGTACTGTGATCTATATACCTTTTCCTGCATGCTTGCTCTTGCTAGGTAGTGATCACTGTGCTGTTCCTGTTGCATATATACCTCTGCATGTGAACTGGCCGTGTGGCCCTTTGCTTGTGCTCAGTGTGTGTGGTGACGTTGTGATCCACCCTGAGCTTGCTTTGCTTTGCTTGACTGGTCTTGTGACCCCTTGCTCTCCCCCACTTTGCCTATGGGGGTGTGTCAAATTATATATGTAATATATATGTGTAGGCTGTAGTGGGGTATAGCCCCTTTAGGGTTTCATATTTGTACCCAACTTTGACCTAGTCGACTCATTCCTGCTAGTACTTTCTAACAACTAATTTAGTCTGTTGGTCTAGGTTTCAGGCACGAAATGTGTAGTTCATATGCTGCGGCGGACTTTGGCTCAGGGGCCATATGAGAGCCCAGACAAATGCTATATCGTTATATGTTTTTTCAGGAGACTTATAGCAATTAGTCTGATCAAGCAGAAATCGCGTATTGCTTCGTCTGAAAGAGACAAAATGGCCCAGTTGGCCATTGGAGCAGCGATGTGTTGCATGTGTGATCACGTGTAATGATTTTTGCGTGTGGGCACGGGGGTCAATTTCGGTTTCTTCCTGCCCGCACATTCTGCATCTGACTCAGTTGCTGCCATGCATCTGTCGGGTAGCTGTTGTCGGCGCCGCTGCCAGGCTGTTTCCCCCTCCCTCGCTGGCAGAGTGCAAGGACAGTCGCTGCACAACAAACAAAGCATGCACCCGCCATTGCACTTTCGTGAAACCCTTGTCAGAGAGGCGTGGTTCGTAACAAGATGGTCCTTACCCCTCCTTTCTTCTCCAAGCCTTTCTTTGACAACCGTCCTCTCTGCCTATCAATCCATGACATGACGCCTAGCCCGTGGCTTAGCTCCCTCCCCTTAGTTTGTTCCCGTCCCGTTTAGAGTGGCTTTCTTTTTACTGCCTCATGTGACTCACCACACCACACCATGCTATCCGAACATGGCGCCCTCGCCTCAAACGACAGCGCTAAGCGTGATTCACCCGCGCTGCCTGAGGAGCCCCGGGTATCTGCGTTAGATTTCTTAACGCGTAAAGCTTCGGCCGCGATTCCTGTGACCACAACTGCCGCAGTAGAGACGCCTCCGCCTGTAATTCCTCCCCCCAACGACTTTTCATCCTGCAACAACGAGCCTATTGTCCCCTCGCCATCCACGTCAGATGCGGCTGAGACCTCGACCCAGCCTAGTACGGCTGAAGCTGAGTCTTCGCCGCCGCCCGTTTCGGCATCTGTGGCTACCACTCTACCTGCGATCTCTGTTTCTTGCATTAGAGCAGGGAACGGCAAATTCAAACAACGAATTCTGAGTTTTGCCTGTCCCACTCCAGGTGTCCCCCCAGCTACCGTCCCCCGCTTTACTCGTCCAGGCCCATCAAAACCCGTCGCCGCCGACAAGGACGGCAAGCCCCGCGCCTTCACCGTCGAGCAGTGGTAGGAGAAGGCGAAGGAGAAATGGCTCGAGCACTTCCCGTGGCTCATCATCTCGCAGACCTCATGAGGTCAACCCTGTATGAGGTGCTCAATCTGCATGGTGCACGGAGACCCAAGCTACCAGTACGGCCGTGATGGGGAGGGTGGGCTCGACATTCAACGACAGACGATGCGGAAACACCAACATTCAATCAAGCATGAGGCGTCAGTGGACCACCAACAGCTACGAGACGGCAAGAATGCTGCTCAGAAGACGATTGTCGACTTCGAAAACGGTGACGCGGAAGCCAACCGTTTGGCTAAACTCATGTCAACAGTTATTTTTATTTGCAGAAGCGACTCACCCATTGTGCTGTTTGTGGCCTTGGTCCAGTTCATGGCAGAGATGGGCACGCCGACATGCCCCTGAAGGATTCCGGCACGTACTACAGTGAGTAAGTGGTAAGCTTTGGGGGACCGGCCAGTTTAAACCATGTTACTAATTATTTTCTTTCTGATCGTTGCAGGTATGGGTTCGCGCAGTTGGTTGAGACACTCGTCATCTACCTCCGTGCACAACAGATGGAGCACATCTGGGAGAGTCCTTACCTGGGCATTCAATTGGATGAGAGCACGGACCGTCGGTGCAGAAAGCACCTTATCGTCTACCTGTCATTCCTCCGCAACAACACGCCCGTCACTGATTTTTTTGCGCACCTAACAGTTGAGCAGTGCGATGCTGGTTCCCTGCAGGCAGTCCTTCTAACCCACCTAGAGTCTACCGGGCTCGACCTTGAGCGCATTAGTGGCATCAGCACCGACGGTGCAAGCGTCATGGTCGGTTCTCAGACGGGCCTGGTGGCACGCCTTCGAGTACGGATTCCACACCTCGCCGGGTTCCACTACATCGCGCACAGGTTTGTAACCCTATGATGTTATGGTTACCATTTATGCGTTGCATATTTATCTAACTTGTTGCCTTTTCCGTGTTGTGTAAGGGGAGCTTTGGCGGGAAAGGATACAGCTGAGGCCTACCTCGACCTTGACATCGTCGACCATGTCGTCCGTTCCTTAGCGGAGCTCCTTGGACGGTCGGGCAACTTCCACCTACGCTTCAAAGAGCTGAAGGAGGTGCTCTGTGAAACGAACCTGGAGTTGCAGGGCATCCACAGCGTCAGGTGGCTTTCACGTGGACTGACGATTCAGCGTCTGGCTGACAACCTTCCAGCTGCTGTCATTCTATTGTACGAGAACGACCCGAAGGCGTAACTCCTTATAACCAGTTTCAAATTCCATTTCCTGCTGTTTTTCTTGGCTGATGTGTTGAAACGCACTCAACCTCAAGTTCCAGCGACGGCAGGTACGTTGTTACGCCTCTTGTTGTTAAGGGTTTTTTTGTGTATTATTGTGTTATTGTGATATTGACCCGTGCATGCCTTTCCACTGTCTCTCATGTGTGTGTGGCAAGTCGACGTGGCACACGTGCTGCAGATGGTGGACAACACTAGGCTCGCCCTCCGCAATCGTTACCTAAGTGACGCGGACGACTTCGGAGATGGGAGCAACGAGCTGAGAGCCTTCTTGGCGAAGCATGCCTCGTCGGAAAAGAGGGAAGTGAAGGTGACGGGCACCGACTCGACTGGGACGCCGACCACTCATGAGTACACCCTCCATGAACAGAAGATTAAGGGTCAGAAATCTGGCCCGGGCCTGGACGACTGCATCACACTGGCGAAGGGGTACGTGAAGGAGCTGCTGAAGCGTCTGGAGAGCCGGATGAAGGATTTGGGCTCTCTCGACGGCGCCAAGCTGTTCACGCAGGGGGCTCACCCGAAATCTCACTCGAAGCGGCAGCGTCGGTTTTTGCAGTGGATGGAGGCTCTCCGCAATCTGTTTAAGCGGAAACCGTCCGACCCTGACACTCTGCCTGGTACGTCTTCGATTTCGGTTGTGCTTGATTGAGTTGTCTATGTTGTTTGTGTCAACAAATGCTTCGTTGGTTGCATTAGTTTGTTTACTTTAGAACAGCTCGAATTCTCATTATAATTGATTCTATTTCACACCCCGCTACCAGGAATCAACTAGATGAGAGCACAGAAGGAGATCAGTAGTTTCACCACGATCATGTCGACCCATCAGGGGGAGCTGAGCTTCCAGGACGGCCTGAAGCAGATGCTCAGCTCGCCCGACTGGTGCACGGCCTACCCCAACCTGGACCGCCTTTGGATGGCGGTCGCAGTGCTGCCCCTGAGCACCGTGGAGTGCGAACGGGGCTTCTCTCGCCAGAACGTCATTAAGAGCTGGCTACGCGGCAATCTCAACGACGCAAAGCTTGGCGACCTAATGACCATCTCCATGCTGAAGTACGAACCTGACTGGCCCGCCCTTGTAGAGCTGTGGAGAGGTGCGAAGAAGAGTCGTCTAGCCAAGGATGTGGTGATGGTGCATGCGCAAAGGCCTGTGAAGCGCATGAAGAAGACCCTTGCGATGCTGGCCACGAAGCAGGCGGCAGCAACAGCAGCAGCAGCAGCAGCAGCAGAGGCTGCTGCTCGTGAAGCAGCAGCTGCAGAAGAAGCAGCCAGGCTAGAGGAGGAGTTGGGCCCCTGGCAGAGACGAGCAGACCACGGCAAAGAGCACATGGCTTCGGATTCAGAGCTAGACGGGGACGACGAGGAAGATTACTCTCATGGTATCGATAGTGAATCCTAGTTCAATATGAATGTATGGTTATATGTAGTAGTAGACTGTAGTCAGTGTGTAGACTTCTAATTTCTAGAAAATTAGTCTGAGCCGTCATACTAACTTATAAAATCCGTCTGAGGCTAAGACCACTAGGAATCCTCCATATGAGGGCCAGACGATTTTTTATTTCCGGGCAAAACGTCAGACAGGCCTGAAAGTTAGCAAGAGCCCTGGCGCGTTACCCTCAGGGCTGATTTTATCAGGGTAATTACCCTGATTTCAGGGTGATTACAGGCTTCTCACCTGGTGGTCCCTGCAATTTCAGAATTTCTGACTTGTGAACACTGATCCATTCAGAATAGTGCTTTAGCGAACCCTGAAATATTGTATCTAGGCTCAGAGTAGTGTTCTTACTGACTCTGTCAATGTAGAGTACGCGTTCTGTGGACCCTGAATGCGAGGGTATCGGGACGAAGGTTCTCGGAAATTTCCTCCCGATAACCCCCTATGTGCGTAATCATGATTTCGCTTGTACCCATGTGAGGGAGCCCTTTCTGTACAGTAATAACGACAAGTACAGTAACACCCACATGGGAAGGTGGGGTGGGGTGAATGTTTGTTGTGTCGTGCAAGGCGCAGCGTGCTGCGGGGATTTTCGGCAGGACCTTTGACACAACAGATCTGCTGTGTCAGAGCGAATCTCTTGTCCTTGACAAGGCAAGTTTCTTGTGCGAATTTGCTCTGACAGGGCGAATCTGATGTGCCTTCAGATTCACCCACGCGATAGCAATCAGACATTCATGGCGGTGGCTGGAGTTGAGAAGTTGAGAGGAACGGCGTGAGTGCTTGCAATGTGTGCGGAATTCTCCGAAGCACAGGCCCATTTATCGAGGAAGGGGGTTACACCATCGCCAGTTCGTGCGATGTGCTGTTTTGTCGCCTTTCTTGGCGCCAATGTTTTTGGGGGTTGTTTCGAGGTGTTTGGCTCACCGTCTGCAAATGTACACTGTGGTTAACAGCGAACGTGCACTGTACTTTCGCGTGTGCTGAGGGAAGCAGACACCACGCGATATCGTGCAGTCAGTTCGCATGGGTGGCACATTGTGGCCCATATTCG
The DNA here is from genome assembly GCA_947470075.1 of Closterium sp. Yama58-4. Classification (NCBI taxonomy): domain Eukaryota; kingdom Viridiplantae; phylum Streptophyta; class Zygnematophyceae; order Desmidiales; family Closteriaceae; genus Closterium; species Closterium sp. Yama58-4. The sequence goes on along the minus strand of CANIUD010000383.1, from coordinate 246,814 downwards.
TGGCTGTGTGGTGCCAAGTCACACTGACGTGTACTTTCGGGTCACTTGTCCAAATCTTTATGGCGGGCGAACTTCAGAACCGTGATCTGACCCAACGCTTTGTGTGCGTAGTACAACACAATCACGACTGCCAACTTGGTTGTGTTTTCTGTTGACTTTGACTGGCCAGGAAGTGAGGCGTGGGAAATGTATAATCCGCGTGGGAGAAATTAGTGTGATTGACTGCAACACTGATTTCTTGCTCTGAACCCTGACGAATCAGAGTGAGACGTTGTTGGACACTGACCAATCAGAGTAGCAAACCTCTGAAAAATGTGCCCTCATAATACAGGGGGGGGAATATTTTCCCGAAATCAGGGAGGCCCGAAATGAAACGTCAGCCCTGGTTACCCAGCTCGTAGCGCCCTACCCTGCCCGTCGCGCTGCCCCACCAGTCGCGCTGCCCTCCCCGCGTGCCGCCCTGCTGGCTGCCGCGCTGCCTTGCCCTGCCCTGCGTTGCGCTGCCTGGCGCACGCCCTGCCCTGCCCTGCGTTGCGCCGCCCCGCGCACGCCCTGCCCCGCGTCGCGCTGCCCACGCACGCCCTGCCCCACGTCGCGCTGCCCGCGAACGCCCTGCCCTGCGTCGCGTCGCCCGTGCGCCCCTGCTGCCCGTCGTGTCGTCCGTGCGGGCTGCCCCAGCCCGTCGCGTTGCCCGTCCGCCCTGCCCTGCCCGTCGCGTCGCCCGTGCGGGCTGCCCTAGCCCGCCGCGTCGCCCGTACGCCCTGCCCCTGCCCGTCGCGTCGCCCGTGCGGGCTGCCCCAGCCCGCCGCGTCGCCCGTACGCCCTGCCCTGCCCGTCGCGTCGCCCGTGCGGGCTGCCCCAGCTCGCCGCGTCGCCCGTACTCCCTGCCCAGCCCGTCGCGTCGCCCGTACGGGCTACCCCAGCCAGCCGCATCGCCCATACGCCCTGCCCCTGCCCGTCGCGTCGCCCGTGCGGGCTGCCCCAGCCCGACACGTCGCCCGTACGCTCTGCCCCTACCCGTCGCGTCGCCCTGCTGGCCGCGCGCCGCCCTGTGCAGCCCGCCCGCTGCCCTATTCTGCCCGCGCGCCGCCCTGGCAGCCTGCGCGCCGCCCTTGCAGCCCGTGCGTCGCCCTTTACAGCCCGCGCACTGCTTCTTGCCTGCTCGCGCGCCCTCCCCAGCCCGAGCGCCGCCCTACTTGCAGCGCGCCGCCCTGCTCTGGCCGCGCGCCGCCCTTCCCTGACCGTGCGCCGCCCCGCCTTACCCTACGCACTACCCTAGTGCCTGCTAGTCGCTCTGCCTTCCCTGCGTGCTGCCCTGCTGGTCGCACGCCTCCTTGCTTTGCCCGCTATGACTTCTCTTCGTGGTAGCGGTGGGAGTGGTGGCGACGGTGGTGGCAACAGTGGGAGTGGTGGTGGCAGCTGTAGTGGCAGTCGTGGTGGCGCTGTTTAGTGGGGAGTTTCTGGCGGTGGCCAGATGCAGCTGCGGCGGCTTCCGCGCGTGACCCTTACGTCCCAGCAGCTCCATGAGTGGTACCCTCAGCGTTGTGCGTCTCGGAGTACTGCTCGCTGCCCGTACGACATTCGCACAGGTGCTCGGGCAGGTCAGACTTTTGAGACACCTGACCATACACAGTCCCACTGCTTCGCCTGTCTGAGCGACTCCTGGCGCGCAGTGTTTGGCGACGAGGCTGAGCTCCCCCGCTGGCTAGAGCTGCTTCGGGACAAAGTGGATATAAAGCTCTAGACTATGATGCTATCCTTACTGCCATGTATGCTCTGACTGGTAGTACTGAGGGTGACTGTTACCTGTGTGTGCCGCCCGACCCTGGTATAGAGGCTGCTGCTCTAGGTGCTAGTGAGTCTGCTCTCTCTGGTACTACGCCTGCTGAGGCCTTGCACACCTTCACGCTTGACTCAGGTGCTTCTCGCTGCTTCTTTCGCGACAGTACCACAATCACACCACTCCCTAGACCAGTTGCAGTCTCACTGGCTGACTCCTCTGGGGGACCATCTCTTGCACGTTCCTCCACTGTTCTCCCGTGTCCAGCGGTTCCGTCTGGCTCACTGTCAGGTCTCCACCTCCCCTCGTTCTCAACGAACTTGGTGAGTAACGCGGTCCTTCAGGATGCAGGGGTTGATACCTTTACCCCTGGAGGCCAGCGTGTGGCGATCTGCACGTGCTCCCGGACGGGCCGTCACCTGGCCACGTTCACACGTCGGCCTGGGTCGAGTCTGTACACACTGACTACTGTGCCTCCTCAGGTCGCTGCGTCTGCTCATGTGTTCGCGTCAGGTCAGGTAGCCGCCTCGTGCTTGTGTCGCCTCCTGTCGCACCAGACTCTCCTCTGGCACCACCGCCTTGGTCACCCCTCCCTGCCACGTCTCCATGGCATGCACTCCCGTCTTCTTGTCTCTGGTCTTCCCAGGTCTCTACCTCCCCTCCCTCCCTCGCCTGCGCCGCCTTGCATTCCTTGCGTCGAGGGGCGGCAGCGCGCCGCTCCTCACTCCTCCTCGTTTCCCCCGATGACTGCTCCCCTGCAGACTCTCCACATGGACGTGTGGGGCCCCAGCCGCGTCAGTGGACAGGGCCGCGAGCGATACTTTCTGCTGGTTGTTGACGACTACTCGCGTTACACCACGGTCTTCCCCTTGCGCAGCAAGGGGGAGGTCCCTGATGTCTTGATCCCTTGGATCCGCGCTGTTCGTCTCCAGCTCCGCGAGCGGTTCCGCACGGACCTTCCTGTCCTGCGTCTGCACTCTGACAAAGGTGGTGAGTTCTCCTCCGACCTCTTGCGGGACTTTTGTAAGGGCGAGGGCATCCTCCAGTCGTTCACGCTTCCGGCCTCCCCGCAGCAGAATGGGATTGCAGAGCGCCGCATTGGCTTAGTCATGGAGGTGGCTCGTACCTCCATGATCCACGCGGCTGCTCCCCATTTTCTGTGGCCGTTTGCGGCCCGGTACGCTGCGTATCAGCTCAACCTCTGGCCCCGTGTCTCCTTGCCGGAGACCTCGCCTACACTGCGTTGGACGGGGAAGGTTGGCGATGCGTCGGTGTTCCGGGTCTGGGGCTCTCGTGCCTTTGTCCGCGATACTTCCGCGGACAAGCTCTCCTCCCGCACCATTCCATGTGTCTCCCTTGGCTTCCCTCCTTATGCGCCTGGCTGGCAGTTTTACCACCCCACCTCGCGCCGTGTCCTGCCCTCTCAGGACGTCACGTTTGACGAGTCGGTTCCCTTCTACCGTCTCTTCCCCTACCGCTCTGCCCCTCTCCCCCCTCCGCCGCTCTTCCTCGCTCCAGGTCCCCCTCCGGTAGACCCCCTCCCTCCTCACGGTCCTGCTCCTTCAGGTGTCTCTCAGGTAGACCCACTTCCCTTAGCTGAGCCTGTCGAGGTCACTGGTGACTCTGGTGCTGCTCGGGGTACTGCGTCTGGGGGTGCTGAGCCTGAGCGTGCGGAGCCTGGGGGTGCTGAGCCTGAGCGTGCGGAGCCTGGGAGTGCTAAGCCTAAGCGTGCGGAGCCTGGGGGTGCTGAGCCTAAGCGGAGCCTGGGAGTCACGCTACTAGAGCTGGAGGCACTGGAGCTGGAGGCACTGGCGCTGGAGGCACTGGAGCTGGGGGCACTCGCGTTGGAGGCGCTGGAGCTGGAGGTGCTGGAGCTGCAGACGCTAGAGCTGGAGGTGCTGGAGCTGGAGGCGCTGGAGCTGGAGGCGCTGGAGCTGGAGGACCTCGAGCTGGAGGCGATGCAATGGAGGTACTGGAGCTGGAGGTACTGGTGGTACTGGGGTTGCTAGTCCTGGAGGGACTGGTGTTGGAGGCACTGTGGAGCCTCTCTCCCCACAGCAGCTGCGCGAGTGGTACGCTCGGCGCACCCGCCTTCGGAGTCGCGCTGCTGCAGCTGGCGGCGCTGGAGCTGGAGGCACTGGGGCTGGGGGCGCTGGCGCTGGAGGCGCTGGCGCTGGAGGCACTGGAGCTGGAGGCACTGGACCTGGAGACGCTGGAGCTAGAAGCGCTGGCGCTGGAGGCGCTGGAGCTGGAGGTGCTGGCGCTGGAGGCGCTTGAGCTGGAGGCACTGGACCTGGAGACATTGGAGCTGGAGGCGCTAGAGCTGGAGGTGCTGGCGCTGGAGGCACTGGAGCTGGAGACGCTGGAGCTGGAGGCGCTGGAGCCGGAGGTGCTGGCACTGGAGGCACTGGGTCTGGAGACGCTGGCGGTGGAGGCGCTGGAGCTGGTGGCGCTGGAGCTGGATCTGGTTGGAGGCGCTGGAGCTGGAGGCGCTGGAGCTGGAGACCCTGGAGCTGGAGGTACTGGTGCTGTGGGCACTGTGCAGCAGCGCCCATTTTTCTTGCTCCCGCCGCAGCTGTCCGACCTACCGCCTGAGTCGGTGCTCCGTCAGGTTCTTAGTATTCCTTCGTCCACTGCCCTTCCTTCGGACTCACCCTTGCCTGCCCCGCCTCGTTACACTACGCAGCCAGCCTCCCTTACAGAGCGTCGTGAGCCTGCGTCTCGTCCTGCCTCCCCTGTTCGCACTGTTCGTCGTGCTCGTCGTGTCCCTCGTCCGCGTCCTCCTCCTGTGCCAGGTACTCACACTATGGCACTTCGTCCTTCCTCTATTCTGCAGCGTGTCCCTCTGCCGTCTCCTCCTGCGTCCTCTCTTCCTGACGTTCCAGACCCTGAGTCTGACTTGGTCCGTGCTGCCATTCCCACCGTCACGCGTCTCCTGGCCACAGTCGTCACTGACCCGTCGTTTGAGTCTACTGCTGCGTCTGCCTTAGTTGCTGAGCTTGTGGACTTTGCTGCTGCGTGTCGTCTCGACTACGCTGCTAGTCTTGTTGATGAGTCTGAGTCTGTCTGTCCTCCGTCCGTCGGGGGTGAGTGTGCTCTTGGCACGGACGTCCTTGAGGACAGGTAGGAGGACTTTGAGTGTCTTGCGGCTGCTGTACCTCATTTCGTGGCCTCGTTGCTTGCACCTGAGGGAGACCCGGATGCACTGGACATCCCGACCCCGCGCTCTTACGCAGAGGCGATCACGGGTCCCTACTCCTCTCAGTGGCAGACAGCCATGGATGCAGAGATGGCATCATGGAAGTCCACAGGCACCCACGTCGACGCATTTCCCCTCATGGGGCGAACATAGTCGATGGCATGTGGATTTTCAGGGTGAAGTGGCCGCCGGGTTCTCCGCCTGTCTTCAAGGCTCGTTACGTTGCTCGAGGCTTCAGATAGCGACAGGGAGTTGACTACTTCCAGACCTTCTCCCCTACCCCGAAGATGACCACTCTTCGGGTGCTACTGCACGTTGCCGCTCAGCGTGACTACGAGCTTCACTCTCTTGACTTCAACACAGCTTTCTTACAGGGCAGCCTGCACGAGGAGATCTGGCTGCGCCGCCCACCTGGCTTCACTGGGTCGTTCCCTCCTGGTACTCAGTGGAGCCTCCGGCGGCCAGTCTACGGTCTCCGCCAGGCGCCTCGTGAGTGGCACGACACACTGAGGACTACGCTTGCGACTCTCAGTTTTCTCCTTCGACTGCTGACCCGTCGCTATTTCTGCGCACCGACACTTCGCTGCCACCGTTCTACATCCTCGTGTACGTCGACGACTTGGTTTTTGCCACTGCTGACACTGAGGCACTGGCCCTTGTAAAGTCGGAGCTGCAGAAGAGACACACATGCACAGACCTGGGTGAGCTGCACAGCTATCTTGGCTTGCAGATCACCCGGGATAGAGCACGCCGCACCATCACCTTGACTCAGTCACACATGGTGCAGCAGGTCCTTCAGTGCTTCGGCTTCCAGTTCTCCTCACCACAGTCTACTCCTCTGCCTACCGGTCACTCGCTCTCAGCTCCACCTTCGGACGAGTCTGTAGAGCCGAGTGGCCCGTATCCAGAGCTTGTGGGCTACCTCATGTACCTGATGACCTGCGCGCGACCTGACCTTGCGCCTGGGAGACACCGACCAGAGCACTGGGAGGCTGCTAAGAGGGTGCTACGCTACTTGTACAGTGCATCGGGCATGGGGATGGTGCTTAGAGGAAAGGGTCCAGTTGTCCACACTTGACACTCAGACGCCTCTTGGGTTGACGACCTGGCTACGCAGCGGTTGTCACAGGGTTACACGTTCAGCCTTGGTTCCGGCTCTGTTTCTTGGCGGTCTACCCGCTCGTCTTCTGTTATCAGCTCCAGTTGTGATTCTGAGATCTACGCAGGAGCCATGGCTGCACAGGAGTTACGCTGGCTCACCTACCTGCTGACCGACTTGGGAGAGCGGCCTAGTTCTCCTCCAGTTCTGTACGTAGACAACAAGGCCGCTATCGCCTTGTGTCAGGAGCACAGACTGGAGCACAGAACAAAGCACATCACTCTGCGTTACTTCCTTGCTCGAGAGTTGCATCAGCGTGGCTAGCTTCGTCTTGCTTACGTGGCCACTCGGGCCAACACTGCTGATATATTCACCAAGGCACTTCTGCCTGGTGATCATCAGCGTCTCTGTACTGCTCTAGGCCTCGTGCCTACGTTTTCTCACTTGCTCACTGCGTGACCTTGCTTGTACTGTGATCTATATATATACCTGCATGCTTACACTTGCTAGGTTGTGATCACTGTACTGTTTGCTTTGTTTTATAACCCTGCATGTGAACTGGCCTTGTGGCCATTTGCTTGTGCTTGGAATGTGTGGTGACTTCGTGATCCACCCTGAGCTTGCTTTGCTTTTCTGTGACTGCTTGTACTCCCCCACCTTGCCTATGGGGGTGTGTCAGAACATTGTGCTGTGTAGGCTGTAGTGGGGTAGCCAATATGGGGTACAACCCAGTTAGGGTTAGTACTTGTACCAAACACATTGCTAGTTCACTCATTCCTGCTGCTAGATTCTGACAGTTTCTACTCTCAACATTGCTCCTACTACGGTATATCAGGAAATTTTCCCTGAAATTCCTGATTTTCAGCCTAGTTTTATGTACCTACACTGATTTTTTAGTGTTGAGATTTGTGTGATACTGTTTTTTCAGCCTTTATTTCATAGTTATCACTGATCTTTCAGTCTTTTATCGAAGTGTACACTGAATGCACATTCCGAATCCTTCCTGTAAAACAGCTGAGAAATTGAGTCCTCCAACATTTACAACATTTTTAAGGAAGAAATTGAAAAGACTGATAATTGATTGCTTGAAATGTCTCCGTGGTTAGCGAAATCGCTAACGAAGGGTAAGGTCTTCGGTTCGAATCATTCGGTGATTTGTTTCGTAAAGACTGCTCTCGTATATGAAGGCATCAGGTGCGTGTACATTACACCTTTTTATTAACGAACCCTGAAATTCCAGGCTTTTTTCTTTTAGGAACCCTGAAAATCAGGCTTTTTTTCACAGGGACCCTTATTCATCAGCGCCCCTAAAAGTGAATCCGAGGGCCTGCTTCGCAAACCCTAAGCCATAAGTTACGTAGTCTTCAAACAATGTGGTACAAGCAGAAAAAATCGAAGTTGAGTTGCACCAATAACATTCAAAGTTTAGATTCAATTTAGTAACAATCTCGAATACATTAGGGTAACGAAATATGCTCACTTTTTTTAAATTTTTATTTTTTTTACATGCAAAGATTTGACTGCTACCAGAACTCACCATGATTTATAATGATAATCATGGATTTCAATTTCCAAAAAGACAGCAATGCTAAGAAGAGTTCCTCTTTGAAATAATGTGAAACAACCTGAGTGATTTTGGTGGCAGGCATCCTCATAAAAAGGAGCTTGAATTTCCATAGGAATTGTTTACAAAATCTCTTTTCAAAGTGTTACGAATAGTAACATATAATTGGGCACTCCTAACCGCAGCTAAGTGAAGCACGCAGTATCGAGAATGAATGCGAGGAGTCAGAGTTAACCCGAAGCCACGCAGACGGTTGTTCGAAACAAGTAATCTAACGCTTCTTGTGTGTCGTAACATCAGACTATAAACGAGTCGAACCACAGCGCAGCAATGGCGAGTCAACCGAGGAGGTTGACAGAAAAGTAACAGCCGGAGGTTACGCGAAGGTCAAAGGTCAGCGATCTTTGACTCGACAAATACAGCACGACAGCAAGGACAAACAACTGACTCGATATTGAGCAGTTGCCCGAGTCGTGACTGTATCGAACCGCAACAGCAGCAGTTACAATTGCAGTTACAAATAAGCAGTTAGTTAAACCTTTTGTATTCCCTTGTAAACATATAAAATCTTGTATCTCTTTGCTTTAATCAATCTATCTTGCCCTCACACACTAGTGCAAGGTGGTTCAAACCTCGTTATTAAAACGCTTCCGCAATACAATGTTTCTACTAAGAGTCTTAGTCCTGCAAAGATCCTAAGGGCTTTTCTCAGCCTAACATGGTATGAGAGCAGGAAGACAAGACTTAACACTTGTCATTTTAACTCCTTGCAACGACAAAGGACATGGCAACGCAGAAGGAGCGTCGCTCATCTACTGGATCCCCTAGTGCTACTCCTACCGCATCTCCATCATCTGGACTACAGACAAAGGGAGGCACCACGACAAGACCAGCTGCAGAATCCACTGAGATACCCGCAAACCAAGCGACCGGCTTCGGCTCCTTTATGTCGTTCTACGAGCAACAGCAGCAAGCCGCACCTGCACAGTCAAACAACAGCAATAACAACGACGTTACTCCTATGAGTCTCGACGGCTCATCATTCGCACGCGGAAATCAACAGCAGCCTACCTTTGCACCGTATGAGCCACATCGCGGCTCCATCAGCTTCATGCCAAATCGCCTTCAACCTGGACAAGAACAAAAACCAGCGGACGCACTTCAGATGCAGTCACAGTTCGCACATGTACTAAAACTGCAGACATCAACGCCATTCGACGGAAATGACTTCTATACCTGGTCCTTTGAATTCGAGTTAATGATGGAAGGCGCGCAAATCCTCGGCTTCTTCGACGGGTCCCTGCCATATCCAGTACACAGAACACAGTACGACAAACAGCAGTACACATATCAGTCGCTGATGGCCTACACAATTCTTCTACGGAATTTGATGGCGAACGAGCAGCAGAACATCCGGTCTTATCGAGGATACGGCAACTCCGCCGAGCTCGCGTACAACCACTTGAAGAGCCTGTATCAAGCAAACGACATCGTCAATCAGAGTCGCCTAATGGCACAACTAACGACAGTTCAAATGAAACCCGGCGAAAAGGCAATGGCGTATATCAGTAGATGTCGCGGTCTGCGCGACATGCTTCATCGATGCGGCGGTGCGTTATCCGAAGAAGCCTTTGTAACCGTCGTCCTTGCAGGTCTTGGACCCAAGTGGCGCTCCATGCGAGCCATTCTTCGACGTCACGGGCAAATCTCCGAAGCAGCACTCTGCACAGAACTTCACGCTGAACAGCAAGACATGGACCTGCACGAGGAGCGGCATAAAAGAAAAACGTCAGTACCCGAATTTGCATTCCACACTCAACGACGCTACAACAACAACAATCGGCAGAACAAGCATCAAGCACAGCGACTTGTACCTCCGTTGTGCAGCCATCGCCCAGAGCGAGCCGCCCGAAAAAGACACCTGGTTCTTGGACAGCTTTTGCAGACAGCACATGTGCTCCTCGGGTCGCTTCGTTCAACGAGAGCATCAACTTCAGCGCGAAGTCGTCATCACCGTCGCCAACAACCAGAACCTGCGCACACGACGACAAGGCATAGTTCAACTTCAGTCGAGAGAAACTAATGTCATACTGCAAATGTCAAAGGTCTTAATCGCGGAGGGACTCGGCTACAACTTACTCAGCGTTAGTCAACTGATAACGAAGGGAATTCATCTCTAAGCAGATAGCACCACGCAAGAGTTCAAGCTGTACCACGGAAAGGGCGGCCTCTACATCGGCAAAGCGGTTTTGAAGAACAACGTCTTCGTTCTTGATTTCGTTCCAGACCAAGGCACCGCCGACAGCGACGCCATCGTCAACTTCACCTCTTGGACACACCCGCCAGATCTCGACCCCGACTTCAGTCCTGGAGGCTTCTGGTACTCGCATACTATACCTGAGGCAGAACGAACAAGAGCGTTAGCAACGATTCAACAACCGGCAGCAGCAGAGACAACAACGGCAGCAGCAGAGACAACATCGACAGCAGCAGAGACAACATCGGCAGCAGCAGAAATAACACAGGCGCCAAACGCTGGTCCTTCAACAGCACCGGCCCTCATCGACGACACACGCCACCAACTCCTGCGCAACAGCTGACTCCCACTCCACGAGAAGTCCACAGAAGTGCAAACTTCACCGCCGGCTTCTACTCCAACTCCGACCTATACAGAAGATCACCTAGGCACAGGGCAAACGAATCAACGTGGCACAACAGGCTGGGACATCCCAGTAACACAACACTCAACAACACGATAAGAGCGGGAGTTCTTGATAAAGACTCCATATTACTACCCGATGGGCGAGAATTACAACGAGTCCGAGGGACATGCTTCACTTGTCCTGAAGCAGACTTACCTCACCAGCTGTTCACGTCTCACCACAATCCCAGCGCGCCAGCATACGCACCACTGGAGAAAGTTTACAGCGACATCTTGTACACCCGGGAAAGCGGACAAGGAGCCTACAACTATGTCATCACCTTCATCGATGCCGCCACTAGATACGTCTGGCACGCAAACCTTCCAATCCGCGACATGGCTTTCGAAACCTTCGTTGCATGGCTCCCAACAGCTGAAAGAGAATCTGGAGAAAAGCTGAAAAGCTTTCAGTCAGACGGGGGAGGAGAATATCAGTCACAACGCTTCAAGCAGTACTTGGCAGAAAGAGGAATCAAGAGGCTCATCTCCCTCCCCTACGCTCACCAACAGCAAGGCGTAGCAGAAAGAATGAACAGGACACTTCAAGCCACCATGCGCAAGCTGCTACGTGGCATGCGACTGCCCGACCACCAGCGGCCTGCAGCAATGGACCACGCTGTCATGCTGCACAACCTGCTTTCGTCGTCGTCACTTCCGAACAACGCATCACCGCACCTGCTGTGGACAGGAAAGTTGGGCAGCACAAAAATGTTACGAGTGTTCGGCTGCATGGTACAGTACCGACCACATACAGCACGAGCAGGAAGATTTTCACAACGCGCACAGTGGGGACTACACCTGGGCATCGAAAAACATTACAACGCGTGGAAGATTTTCGAAGTCCGCACGAAGGAAACAATAGCAGCACGTGACGTCATCTTCTACGAACAGCTCAGCCTCAACGCGTAGCTGTACTGTCAAACATTGCATGTTTATAGCTGTACTGTCAAACATTGCTGGTCGTCGTGTCCCACGTGAGCGTCCTCCTCCTGTCCCTGGCACTCACTACATGACTCTGCGTCCCTCCACTGCTCCGCAGCGTGTCCCGCTGCCGTCTCCTCCTGCGTCCTCTCTTCCTACTCTTCCTGACCCGGAGTCTGACTCCCGTCGTGCTGCCAGTCCCACTGTTACGCGTCTCCTCGCTACAGTTGTCACTGACCCGACCTTTGAGTCCTCTGCTGCGTCTGCTCTGGTCGCTGAGTTGGTTGACTTTGCTGCTCGCTGTCGCCTAGACTACGCTGCCAGCCTTGTCGCTAGGTCTGAGTCTGCGTCTGCCTGTCCTCCGTCCGTCGGGGGTGAGTGTGCCCTCGGCACGGACGTCCTTGAGGACAGACAGGAGGAGTTCCACTGCCTTGCTGCTGCTTTGCCCCGTCTCGTGTCCTTGCTAGTTGCCCCTGAGGGAGACCCGGATGCACCAGACATCCCGACCCCACGCTCTTACGCTGAGGCGATGGCGGGTCCCTACTCCTCTCAGTGGCAGACAGCCATGGACGCAGAGATGGCCTCCTGGAAGTCCACAGGCACCTACGTAGACGAGGTTCCCCCTCCTGGGGCGAACATCGTCAGTGGCATGTGGATTTTCAGGGTGAAGCGGCCGCCGGGTTCTCCACCTGTCTTCAAGGCGCGCTACGTGGCTCGAGGCTTCAGTCAGCGAGAGGGAGTAGACTTCTTTCAGACCTTCTCCCCCACCCCGAAGATGACTACTCTTCGGGTGCTGCTGCACATAGCCGCTCACCGCGACTACGAGCTTCACTCTCTTGACTTCAGCACTGCTTTCTTGCAGGGCAGCCTGCACGAGGAGATCTGGCTGCGCCGCCCCCCTGGCTTCACTGGGTCAGTTCCTCCTGGCACCCAGTGGAGGCTTCAGCGGCCGGTCTACGGTCTCCGCCAGGCGCCACGTGAGTGGCACGACACACTGAGGACGACACTTGCGGCTCTTGGGTTCGCTCCCTCTACTGCTGACCCGTCGCTGTTTCTACGCACCGACACCTCGCTGCCGCCGTTCTACATCCTCGTGTACGTCGACGACTTGGTCTTTGCCACTGCTGACACCGCGGCACTCGCTCACGTGAAGTCGGAGCTGCAGAGGAGACACACGTGCACAGACCTGGGTGAGCTGACGAGCTATCTTGGCTTGCGGATCACCCGGGACAGAGCACGGCGCACCATCACCCTGACTCAGTCACACATGGTGCAGCAGGTTCTCCAGCGCTTCCGCTTCACGTACTCCTCGCCTCAGTCCAGTCCTCTGCCTACCGGTCACTCGCTCTCAGCTCTGCCTTCGGATGAGTCCGTAGAGCCGAGTGGCCCGTATCCAGAGCTTGTGGGCTGCCTCATGTACCTGATGACCTGCACTCGACCTGACCTTGCATACCCTCTTAGCATCCTAGCACGCTATGTCGCTCCTGGCCGTCACCGGAAGGAGCACATGGATGCTGCTAAGAGGGTGTTGCGCTACTTGTGCAGTACGTCGGGCATGGGGCTTGTGCTTGGAGGGCGAGACCGGGTTGTTCTCACAGGGCACTCAGACGCTTCTTGGGCAGACGACCAGGCTACTCAGCGGTCGTCCCAGGGTTACACCTTCAGCCTTGGCTCTGGCTCAGTTTCTTGGCGTTCTACTCGCTCTTCTTCTGTTCTCAGCTCCAGTTGTGAGGCTGAGATCTACGCCACAGCCATGGCTGCTCAGGAGCTACGCTGGCTGACCTACCTGCTGACCGACCTCGGAGAGCGGCCTCGTTCTCCTCCAGTGCTGTACGTCGACAACAAGGCTGCCATTGCCTTGTGTGAGGAGCACAGACTGGAGCACAGAACGAAGCACATCGCTCTGCGGTACTTCCTGGCTCGAGAGCTGCAGCAGCGTGGTCAGCTTTGTCTGCGTTACGTGGCCACGGAGGCCAACACTGCTGATGTGTTCACCAAGGCGCTTCAGCCTTGTGACCATCAGCGCTTTTGCACTCTGCTAGGCCTTGTACCTACTGGGCCTCACTTGCTTACCTCTTGACCTTGCTTGTACTGTGATCACTATATATATATGCCTACTTGTTTACTTTTGCTAGGTTGTGATCACTGTATCTCTTGCTTTGTTATAAACCTGCATGTGAACTGGTCTTGTGACCGCTTGCTTGTGCTCGGAATTTGTGTGGAATCCTTGAGATCCACCCTGAGCTTGCTTTGCTTTGCTTTGACTGGTCTTGTGACCCTGTGGTTGTCTCCCACTGCGCCTATGGGGGTGTGTCAAACATTGCATGTTTATATTGTCTAGGCTGTAGTGGGTTACACCTTAGGGGGTACACAAAGTTAGGGTTTCCTACTTGTACCAAACTCTGTTCTAGTTCATTCATTCCTGCTCAGTTATTTCTGACATGTACAACCTGGAAAACAACCGAGACCCCGCAGGCGGCTTTCGTGGCGATAGAGCCTTCGCCTCGTCAGCAGAAGAAGCTGACTGGGATGAAAAAAATGTGGACGGAGCTTCTGAGGAGGCCGGACCCCTACCCTACTGCTCAGTGGACATCCCGATGGACGACGACAACCCTCGCAAAAATATCAACGCCGAAGTCTACTACGACCTCGCCGACAACGGTTACGTTACACCTCAACCAGTCAACACCGACATCTCAGAACGCATCGGACCCAATTTCTTACCTGATCCAGAAGCGGGAGACGAAGCAGTCTATCCCGAGGACGCAAATCTTCCCCGCTACACACAGAGCGGGCTGCAGATACTTGGACTTGTCACCGCGGTCCACGAAGCAGGGCCACCTAAGGAGCCTGCCACAGTTCAGCAGGCTCTGGGGGGGGAACACAGGGAAAAATGGCGCGAAGCCATGGACAGAGAATTAAAAGCGCTGGAAGAACGCAACACCTCGAAGATCGTACCCATCGGAGCGGCACACAACAAGACAATACTCACCGGGAAGTGGGTTTTTCGCGTGAAGACAAAGGCAGATGGAACCATCGACAAATTGAAGGCGCGCTGGGTCGTACGTGGCTTCGACCAAGAGCACGGACGAGACTTCACCGAAACATTCCCACCAGTCAGCCGACACACCTCACTGTGGATTCTCCTCGCGATAGTCGCCATGAAGCGGAAAAGGCTCCGCCAAATCGACGTCGCCAACGCTTTTCTCTACGCTCCTGTCGACGCTGAAATTTTCGTCGAGCAACCCCACGGCTTCAGTGCAGACCCTAACCAAGTCTGTCAACTGCTGAAGTCCCTGTACGGCATCAACCAAGCTCCAAGGCTGTGGCAGCAGTACCTACACGCTCGACTAATCCCCATCGGATTCCGTCAACTACCGCACGACCAAGGCATGTACCGACTCACGAAAGGCATCGACTACATCTTGCTCATCGTCTACATGGACGATCTGCTCTACATCTGCTCGACCGATAAAATTATGACCTGGTTCGAAGGGGAGCTGCAGCGGGATCTTACCTCACCGTTTCGTCTACCGTCACACAGTATCTGGGACTCAATATACAAGAAGAAGAGAATGTCATCTATCTCAGCGCCGCGAAATACGCCGACACCATCGCCAAACGCTTCGGATTAACTCCAGCCCCCATCACCACGCCCTATCGCTACATCGACGGAAATCGCAAGGAAACCTCCGCTCTGCTCAAACCCGCCGACTATCAACGAAAGCTGGGATGTTTACTTTTCGCAGCCGTCACCTGCCGACCTGACCTATCGTACTCAGAGAGCCAACTCACCACTTACCTCAAGAAACCTGAAGCAAATCACATGGCGGAGCTCGACCGCGCACTTCACTACCTCGTCAGCACCCCAACGATCAGCCTGACCTATCACAAAAACGGAACTACGACGCCCCAGCTAATCGGCTATGTGGATGCTGACCACGCCAGCGACCCCGACAACAGGCCTTCACGCACCGGCTACATCTACCGATTCGAACCTATCGGGCCTATCTCGTGGCAGTCGAGCAAACAGAAACTAATCGCCCTCTCTTCAGCCGAAGCAGAATATATCGCACTCTGCTCAGCCACCAAGGAAGGACTGTACCTTCGCGAACTACTGGAAGAAGCGAAGCTGGCTCAGTTACCCAGCTTCTCCCTGTTCTGCGACAACCAGTCAGCAATTCGCATAGCGAACAAGAACGGGTTCGCGAACCGAACGAAGCATATCGCCCTGCGATATTTCTTCGTAAAGGACGAGATCGAGAAGGGGAGACTCGAACTATCTTACTGCCCCACGTCCGAGATGGCAGCCGACTATTTGACCAAGAAGCTTGGAAAGCAGAAGTTCGAGTACTGCATGCTGCTGACTGGACAAGGCCACGTCACCAGCAACGACACTCCAGAAGCGAAGGGGAGTGTTGGAAACAAGTAATCTAACGCTTCTTGTGTGTCGTAACATCATACTATCAACGAGTCGAACCACAGCGCAGCAATGGCGAGTCAACCGAGGAGGTTGACAGAAAAGTAACAGCCGGAGGTTACGCGAAGGTCAAAGGTCAGCGATCTTTGACTCGACAAATACAGCGCGACAGCAAGGACAAACAACTGACTCGATATTGAGCAGTTGCCCGAGTCGTTACTGTATCGAACCGCAACAGTAGTAGTTACAATTGCAGTTACAAATTAGTAGTTAGTTAAACCTTTTGTATTCCTTTGTAATCATATAAAAGCTTGTATCTCTTTGCTTTAATCAATCTATCTTGCCCTCACACACTAGTGCAAGGTGGTTCAAACCTCGTTATTAAAACGCTTCCGCAATACAACGTTTCTACGCGGTGGTATCGCGGACAAAGGCACGAGCACCCCAGACCCGGAAACGCGACGCATCGCCAACCTTCCCCGTCCACAGCAGTGTGGGCGAGGTCTCCGGCAAGGAGACACGGGGCCAGAGGTTGAGCTGATGCGCGGCATACCGGACCGCAAACGGCCACAGAAAATGGGGAGCCGCCGCATGGATCATGGAGGTACGAGCGACCTCCATGACTAAGCCAATGCGGCGCTCAGCAACCCCATTCTTCTGCGGAGAGGCCGGAAGCGTGAACGACTGGCGGATGCCGTGCTCCGCACAGAAGGCTGCCAAGAGGTCTGAGGAGAACTCACCACCTCTGTCAGAGTGCAGACGCAGGACGGGAAACTCCGTCCCGAACCGCTCGCGGAGCTGGAGACGGGCAGCGCGGATCCAAGGGATCAAAACATCAGGGACCTCACCCTTGGTGCGCAAGGGGAAGACCGTGGTGTAACGCGTGTAGTCGTCGACGACCAGCAGGAAGTACCGCTCGTGGCCCTGTCCACGGACGCGGGCTGGGCCCCACACGTCCAGGTGGAGAGTCTGCAGAGGAGCCTCTGTGGGAGGGAACGAGGAGGAGTGAGGAGCGGCGCGCTGCCGCCCCTCGACACAGGGAAGACAGGGAGGAGCAGGCGAGTCTGGGAGGGGAGGGAGAACCCTGGGAAGACCAGAGACAAGGATCCGGCGATGCATGCTACGAAGGCGCTGCACCGAGGGGTGACCAAGACGGTGGTGCCAAAGGAGGGTCTGGTGCGACAAAGCGCGACACAAGCAGGGGGCCGCTAACTGACCGGACGCAGACGCAGACGCAGCGACCTGAGGGGACACAGTAGTCAGTGTGTACAGACTCGAGCCAGGCGCACGGGTAAACGTGGCCAGGTGCCGACGCGTCCGGGAGCACGTACAGTGGGTCACGCGCTGACCTCCAGGAGTGAACTGGTCAACCCACTGGTCCTGGAGGTCAGCACCACTCACCAAGTTCGTAGAGAACGAGGGGAGGTGAAGACCTGACAGGGAGCCAGACGGGACCGCCGGACACGGCAGGACCGTGGAGGAGTGCGCAAGGACTGGACCCCCAGAGGGGTCTGCCAGGGAGACTGCAACCGGTCGACTGAGCGGTGTGCGGGTGGTGCTGTCGCGAAAGAAGGAGCGGGAAGCACGTGAATCAAGCGTGAAGGTGTACAAGGCCTCAGCAGGCGCAGTACCAGAGAGAGCAGACTCACCAGCACCTGGAGGAGGAGACGCACGAGCACCTAGAGCAGCAGCCTCACCAGCACCTAGAGCAGCAGGCTCTATACCGGGGTCAGGCGGCACGCACAGGTAACAGGCACCGTCAGCACTAGTAGGCAACGCATACATGGCAGTGAGAATAGCATCATAGTCAAGAGCAAAGATATCTACCCTCTGCCTAAGCAGCTCCAGCCAGGTGGGGAGCTTAGCTGCGTCGCCAAACTCAGTACGCCAGGCGTCGCTCAGACGGGCGAAACAGCGGGACTGTGTGTGACCAAGTGTCCCGCAAGGCTGACCAGTCCGATCACCTGTGCGAATGACGTACTGGCAGCGAGCGGTACTCCGAGACCCTCTACTCTGAGCGTACCACTCATGAAGCTGCTGGGGCGTAAGTGGCTCGCAAAGGCGCCGCTGCAGCTTCAGCTGGCCACACCCAGATGCTCCCAACTGACCAGCCCTAAGGGGACAGCCACGACGGCTACCGCCACAACCCCAACTAGTGTACCACTCACGAAGCTGCTGGGGTGTGAGAGACTCGCGCGAAAGTCGCTAGAGCTGCATCGGGCCACCGCCAGCAGCAGGACTAGTAGGAGGAGCAGCAGTAGCAGCGCAGGCAGGTAGGCAGGCAGGCAGGCAGGCAGGCCGGCAGGCAGGCAGGCAGGCAGGGCGGCAGGCAGGCACGCAGGCCGGCAGGCAGGCAGGCAGGCCGGCAGGCAGGCAGACAGGCAGGCAGGCAGGCCGGCAGGCAGGCAGGCCGGCAGGCAGGCAGGTGCTCACCAGTGGCGGGCAGTGGAGCCGCAAAAGCGGCTGCAGAGACGGGCCGCGTCAGCTGCAGGGCGGCGCTGCGTCAGCGGCAGGGCGGGGCCAGGCGGGGTCGCGTCGGCGGCAGGTCGGGGCCGCGACAGCGGCAGGGTGGGGCGGCGTCGGCGGCAGGGCGGAGCCGCGACGGGGGCAGGGCGGGGCCGCGGCGGCGGCAGGTCGGGGCCGCGACAGGAGCAGGGCGGGGCCGCTATAGCGGCAGGGCAGGGCCGCGTCGGCGGCAGGGCGGGGCCGCGTCGGCGGTAGGGCAGGGCCGCGTCGACTGCAGGGCAGAGCGGCGCTCTGGCGGCGGAACGGGCGGCGCGCGAAGCCGCGGGGCCGCGCGACGGGCTGGCAGGGCGCGCGCGGGGCTGTGGGTCAGTGGGACGGGCGGGGCGCGGGGCCGCAGGGCAGCGCGACAGGCGGGCAAGGCGCTCGCGGGGCTGCGGGTCAACAGGACGGGCGGCGCGCGGGGCTACGGGGCAGCGCGACGGGCAAGGGCAGGGCGGCGCGCGGGGCTACTGGGCAGCGCGACGGGCAAGGGCAGGGCGCGCGCGGGGCTGCAAGACAGCGCGACAGGCACGTAATGCAGGCTCAGGCAGGGCGTGGGTGTCAAATGTTGTAGCCTATAGTGAGGTTTGTCTTAGGGGGTACAAAACTTAGGGTTAGCTATATGTACCCCAACCAACATCAATGCATCATCCATTCTTCATTCTGACATGGTATCAGTTAGGTTAGGATCCTGTGGGATCCCGTTCCGCCGTTCTCCGTTCGTACCACCCGAGCCTGATCCTAGCTCTCGTTCGTCTCCTTCTCGTTGTTACCGAGCCTAGCGCCGAGCCACGCTCTCGTTCGTATCGTTCCAGCTGTTACCGAGCCTAGCAACGACCCACGCTCCCGTTCGTAGCGTAGCCCGCCCCCCCGTCGCGTCGCCTTCCCCCCCCTCGAGACGCGCCCGTCCCTTTCCCCCTGTCGCGTCGCGCTCCCCCCGTCGCGTCGCATCCGCTCCTTCCCCCCGTCGCGTCGCCTTCCCCCTGTCCCGTCGCGCCCCCCCTTTCCCCCCGTCGCGTCGCCCTCCCCCTGTCCCGTCGCGCCCGCCCCTTCCCCCCATCGCGTCGCTGAGGACTCCTCTGACTTCACCTTTTACCACCCTCCCTCTCACCACTTCTTTGACTCCCGTGACGTCCGTTTCGAGGAGTCCACCCCCTACTACGTCAGGTACCCCAGTCGAGGTCTCCCGGTCCCTCCCCCCCCTCTCTTCCTGACCGCCGCTCCCCCGCCTGCTCCCCCGGTACAGCCTCCCCCCCCTGGTCCAGCCCCGTCTGGTGTGTCTCAGGCTAGCCCTCCCCCTTCGGTAGCCCCCCCTGTACAGCCTCCCTCCCCACAGTCTTCCTCGCCGCCTCACGCAGGTGCTCCCTCTCGGGAGGTTGGTCCTGCGACTGTCCCTGTACAGGTCTCTGGTTCTGGGGGTGCTGGAGTTGGAGCTGAGCCGCGGGTTGCAGAGGACTCTTGTCTTCCGGGGGCTGGTACTGGTCGTGCGGAGTCTGGGGGTGCTGGTGCGGAGTCTGGGGGTGCTGCGTCTGGGGGTGAGGGTGTCCCTTCGGTTTCTGGAGAGCCTGGGTCTGGAGCTGGTGTTGGTGCTGCCTCTGGGGGTGGTGTGCTTGGTGCTTCGGAGGTCGACTCTGGGGCTGCCGCTGCCCCGGACACTACTCCTTCCCCCCACCCCTACCCGACCAGGTTCCAGGCTCGTGTTCGCCGTGCTCGTGAGGAGCAGCTGGAGTTGGAGAGAGAGGAGAGAGAGTTGCAGCGGCTCGAGGAGCAGGAGCGACAGCAGCAGGAGCAGCAGCAGGGGCAGCAGCCGCTGGAGCAGCAGCAGCCGCAGCAGCCGCAGCAGCAGCAGCAGCAGCAGCTGCCGTCTCCTCCTCCTGTCTCGGGTCTTCGGACCCTTGGTCTCCCCTCTCCCTCTCCTTCCTCCTCCCCCTCTCCTCCCGTCTCTGGTCCTCCGCTTCCTCCTCCTGACCCCTCTCCCGCTGTTTTCCCTCGTTCTCAGTCTTCGTTGTCTCCTCCTCCTTCTCAGACTTGGGCCTCTCGTCGCTCCCCTCGTGCTCGTCCCTCGTCTCCTGTTCCCTTCACTGACCTTCGTACAGCCTTCCTTTGTTCTCGTCCACCTCGTCCGTCTCCGTCTGTGCTTCCGTCTCCTCCTGAGTCGGCCCTCACTGCGTCGCTTCCTACTCCTGTCACTGACTACTACCGCACGTACCGTCCTGTTCTCTCTCGTGTTCTCGCCTCTCTTGTTACCCACCCTCGTGCCTCTGTGTCCTCTGTGTCCGCTCTTACTGCCGCAGTCACTGAGTTTGCCTCTACCCGCCGCCTTGACTTCGCCACCGCTCTTGTGGCTGCTCCTCCTTCCAGTCCTCTGGCCGTCGGGGGTGTGTCTGCCCTTGGCTGTGACGCCCTAGAGGACAGGCAGTTTGAGCTAGAGTTCCTGGCGGCCGCTTCCCCTCATCTCTGTGCCATGCTCCTCGCCCCTGAGGGTGACCCCGACGCCCTTGACATTCCGACTCCTCGCACTTACGCTGAGGCAGTGTCAGGGCCTTGGGCCTCTCAGTGGAGAGCTGCCATGGACGCAGAGATGGCCTCCTACAGATCCACAGGCACCTACGTCGATGAGGTTCCCCCTCCGGGGGCGAACGTAGTCGACGGCATGTGGATCTACAGGGTGAAGCGGCCACCGGGATCTCCTCCAGTCTTCAAGGCGCGCTACGTGGCTAGAGGTTTCAGTCAGCGCGAGGGAGTTGACTTCTTTCAGACCTTCGCGCCCACCCCGAAGATGACCACTCTTCGGGTGTTACTACACGTAGCAGCACAGAGAGACTACGAGTTACACTCTCTCGACTTCTCTACTGCTTTCCTTCAGGGCAGTCTTCACGAGGAGGTCTGGTTGCGTCGTCCCTCTGCCTTCACTGGCTCTTTCCCTCCTGGGACCCAGTGGAGACTGAGGCGACCGGTTTACGGTCTTCGTCAGGCTCCTCGTGAGTGGCACGACACCCTGCGTTCTACCCTGTCTGACCTTGGGTTCCAGCCGTCTTCTGCTGACCCGTCGCTGTTCGTTCGTCGTGGCCCCACACCTTTCTTTGTTCTGGTCTACGTTGACGACCTTGTTTTCGCCACCCCTGACAGGGTTGCTTTGGCACACGTGAAGTCCGAACTGCAGAAGAGACACACCTGCACTGATCTTGGTGAGCTGCGCCACTACCTTGGCCTGCAGATCACCAGGGACAGAGCTGCTCGCACCATTACACTTTCACAGTCACACATGGTGCAGCAGGTCCTTCAGCGGTTCGGGCTTCAGCACTCCACAGTACAGCGCACACCTCTTGCTGTTGACCACAGACTCACTGGACCCTTTCCTGACGAGCCGTTCGAGCCTAGTGGTCCCTACGCTGAGCTTGTGGGTTGCCTCATGTACCTGATGACTTGTACTCGCCCGGACCTCGCCTTCCCTCTCAGCGTTCTTGCGCGCTTTGTTGCGCCAGGGAGACACCGTCCTGTTCACTGGACAGCAGCTGTGAGGGTGGCGAAGTACCTAGCGACGACATTAGGCGTGGGGCTAGTTCTTGGAGGGCAGCAGTCTGTCGTACTTACTGGTCACTGTGACTCCTCTTACGCTGACGACGCTGAGACTCACAGGTCTACTCAGGGGTACTGTTTCAGCCTGGGTTCTGGAGCTGTTTCCTGGCGGTCCACGCGCTCCTCTTCGGTCTCGACCTCTACAGCTGAGGCTGAGATCTACGCTGGTGCCATGGCGGCACAGGAGCTGCGTTGGTTGACCTTCTTGCTCACCGACCTTGGTGAGCGGCCGAGCTCTGCACCGACCTTGTTCACTGACAACAAGGCGTCTATTCTCCTTTGTCGAGAGCCACGACTGGAGAGCAGAGTGAAGCACATTCACGTCAGGTACTTTCTTCTGCGAGAGTTGCAGAGGCGTGGACAGGCTCGCTTTGAGTTTGTGGAGTCCGAGGCCAACACTGCAGACATCTTCACCAAGGCGCTTCCGCCTTGTGACCACCAGAGGTGCTGTGTGCAGTTAGGCCTTGTTGACACTGGTTCTCGTGTTGCTTAGACTTGAGTGTACTGTTTACTTTGCTTTCTATATATCTCTGTTACTTCTTGGACTGGCCTTGTGGCCACTGTTGTTTGTGCTCAGACTGTGTGGTGACGTTGTGATCCACCCTGAGCTTCGTTTCTTGGACTGGTCTTGTGACCGTACTCGTTTGGTTCTGCTAGACACCCCTCACTTAGGCTATGGGGGTGTGTCAAATGTTGTAGCCTATAGTGAGGTTTGTCTTAGGGGGTACAAAACTTAGGGTTAGCTATATGTACCCCAACCAACATCAATGCATCATCCATTCTTCATTCTGACAATGGGGTAGCACGGTAACCGCAGGCAGTAGGTGGTGGGCCCTAAAAAAAATCGATCCTGAGGTCCTAGGGACCTCCTGCTCTGAATACCATGTTAGAATTACTAGGCAGGAATGGATGAACTAGCAGCATGCAGGAGTACAAGTAGTAAACCCTAATTGTGTTGTACCCCACATGGGCTACCCCACTACAGCCTAGACAATATGCAGCATATATAGTTTGACGGTTTCTACTAAGAATCTTAGTCCTACAAAGATCCTAAGGAATTTTCTCTGCCCAACAACGGTTAGAGAGGATCTGGACCGTCGAATTAGACGACAGCTGCAGGAAGAAGGTTTTGGCGGAATCAGTTTCGTAACTGTTCGAGTCGCACGCTTGGTTTGAATTCGAATAAAGGAATGTACACCTTACAGTACATGGCTAGCTAGGTCGATTCGAATTCCCCTGTTATCATATTTATACTTCTGTATTTGCATGTTTTATTTCATCTCAAGCATTTTACATTCACTCTGCTATTGAGGTCAAAGGCCCACAACCACTATCTATACGTGTGCGAACCTTCCTGAGGTGATCCTAGGGTCGATCAATCTTTGATCGTAACACAAAGCCCCCCAGATTCAGTTGTTCTACGTCGAAATGACTTAAAGGCTGCCATGTCTATGTACTGGCAACCATTCTGTAATGCTTCTTTGGTTTGGTTTCATACACTCTGATTTATATAGTATGTGTAGATTTGGGAGTAGTGCTGTGGCTCGTGTACAGTAGTGGGGTCTCCTTGTGCAGTTCAAGCCGATAGATCTCCCCGAGTTGAGCCAACCAGTAGTTTCCTTCTACCCGAGCCGAATTTGTCCTCCAATTTTCTGATTTGCCCGTCGCTCGCGTGGCTATTCGTGCAAGTGCCACAACAATACACCACCTTCATTTTGGCACGTGTGCCAAGCAAATTGCATTTGAGATCTCATGCATTTGTCGATATCATCAGGGCAAATCCTTGCAAATATGGAACGTTTTGAAGATGAACAGCGCGTAGGGTTTAGGGTATCGGGCCAAGAAGTGCAGGGCACGGATTCCCAAAAGCGGCAGAGGCATCAATATATCAAGTCACCTAAAGGCTGTCACTCAACCAGCTGTCACACATTTGCTAAAAAGACGGCGGGATCGCACCTGAAGCCCTAAGTCTTCAGGGCAAAAGGGTGGGTGGAGAAAAACGTCAGGAAAACGCGTCGCGGAGGTAACATCGAAGTTTACCCAAATGAAGGTACACTTGTTTTTGTGGCATCGAACTGGGGTTAGCGGTGAAGAATCTGGACATGTTGTGAGTTCACGGATCTAAACGTGTGATGAACCCAGACGTCCAATTGGAGGAAGGCTGCACCTTTCCTGCGATAATTCCACACCCTTAATTTTCACGCCCTGGGATACGCTCTGGAGTACCTACCCTCGTAAAAACTGATTTCGAAGGTAGTTTGCAGCGCTCGCGGTTTTTTTGGGGGTAATATGACACAATCTCAATGCGAGTTTAACATGTATATATGGAAATGGAATTTCCCCGCTCACTATGATTACAAAGTTCGAGTTTCGAAAGGCCTACCTGACGGTTCTTTTCTGATAGACCCGCAATGTCTGGGCGTCCGTCTCATCGATCCTCAAGCCGTATAGGGTGTCTGGCAAAAACGAAGGTGTGGAAATATCGGAAATATCAGTTCTTGTCTCTCTCCCCCCCAATCCCCCTCCCTCCTCCGACACGACATTCAGGGCGCATTCGTATCCCGTGTCAGACACAAAGCTAGACACGAAGTGGAGGTTCGGAAAACCCGAAGTGGTTCGTTTGTGGGGAGATTGGAAGTTCGGAAGAGACAAATTGGAGACTAAGGGCTGATGTCTTCAGGTCTGACAGGGGATGCGAATGCACCCTCAGTGTCACCACACATTCCTCTTCACCCTCGCATTTCTCGTCCATACCTCCACTGGAGGCATAGCGCTTTCGCGATCCTTACTAAGGATAAACATCTTCTCCTCGCACCTCGGTAACCCAACCCCCTCGATCCCAATTTTCACTAGTAGTGAGTTCCGTCTTTTCTCTGACAGGCTGGACTGTCACGAATCCTGACGCCAATCTGCCTGTGCGGTTACTAAGAACCTGTTTTTCTTGCCTCTTCAAGCCTTTTGCTGCCTGGAGCGTGACGTCGCGCATCATGTCATCAACGTGCGCCTGTTCGCGAGCACTCCTCGCAGTGCTGCTCGTCTCGACTGTTCTTCTCGCGCCGAGTCCTCACGCCGTGAGCGGCGTTGAAGCGCGGAAACAAGCCCCTCAGAAGCCGTCAGCGAAGCCCACTGGCGTTCCGCAATGGGAACTGATAGCGGCGCTCAAGGACCTCGATAAACAGTACAAATTTCATAATGTTTTCGCCGAGCGATTTTACACCGCAGGTGAGCTTGACCGTAAATGAAAAAAGATCCGTTACTCTCGACTCCTGTGCAAAACTTTTATTGCATTGAATCTAGTAAATGTGTACATTCCCTCTTGAGATCCACTTGATCAAGTGCACGCGCTCTTCCCGCGATATCCCTATTTTTTTTTCATTGGCGGAGGAACGCGAGAACATCCTAAATCGTCGTGCCGTGTATCGCCTTGGCTTAGACGACACACACTGTTGTGTCACCTTAACCTGATCCATTTGCGACGTTCTTTGATTGCGCGTGCAGCAAGGTACAGGCTCATCACCCTCGACGGTTCTTCCACCATCCGCATTGGCTATTGAGTCGTCCCTAATGGCATCACGCTCTGTTGCGTCCTTAACCTAATCCATTTGCGACGTTTCTTGGTTGCACGTGCAGCAAGGTACAAGCTCATCACCCTCGACGGCCCTTCCACCATCCTCATTCCGAGCAACATTGGCAACCAGTTCATGAAAAAGAAGTGGGAGGCGTACACTCCGGAGCAGCGCCTTCGCATAATGAAGAATCTGATTGTGAAGGGGATGTTCAGCAAAAATCGGCTGCTTGCTACAGTGCCGATGTGGCAGTTCCGCACAATGAACATGGGCCAGAAGCTGGTGAAGATGAATGCGTACGCCAAGAAGGAATGCTACTTCAAAGCCCCGGGAGCTAAAACGTTTGGCCCACTGAACCAGCCGAATATGAGTCTGACGAAGCACATTCAGGTGCACGGACTCTCAACGGTCCCCATACCCTTGAATGTCTGGTGAACGCAGGAAGACGGCGCATATTGGGTTAAGGGGTGAATTCTGAGTTTGTGTTAAGGTGCAGGTTGACTGAGGATAGAGTTGGGAATGGGGGGTTGAGAGAGGGTGAGAGGATGGAAAGGAGACGAGAGGAGGGTGTGAGGGGGAAGGGGGAGGGGAGGGTAAGAGGGGAAAGGGGGAGGGGGTATGGGGAATGCTAGCAGGAGGGGGGTGTTCTATAAGTATGTTTGCTATGTTAGTACGCTTAATTACAAAAAGATAGCTCCAGCTATTGGGCGAATGTACCGTAAACCCCCGGATATAAGACCCGGGGGTATTATGCTATGCACACCAAAAAAAATGGGGGGGTCTAAAAAAATGGCATATATTTTATAAGACCCGGGTCTTTACAAAATGTATTTTTTAAGACACATGTTTTTGAAATTAAGACAAGACTCTTCAAGGAGTCTGCAGAGCAGTCGTCATAGCATTTCAGATCTCAATCATACAGCACACTATATTGCAATTTACATAAAAGTTTAGCATAACTAGGTAGACTAAAGAAATTTCAACTCTACATGGATAATCTGTCGCTTCAACCATACCAATGCGATGTAGCGTGAGGGTGGGAGGGATGGGTTGTAGATTCAGATCTACGAATGAATTAGACTAGGTGGCAGGTCCGTGGACCTGCCACGAGATATTGAACTGTTGACTCCTTACTGCATCATCCTTTACAAGTCTTGTCATAATCTTCAAATTTTGAAACATATATTTCAAAATTTATCATCTTAGACAAGTGAATGGAAAGTGCTCCGTTTTTAGCACCTCAAAAAAATATGCGAAATTGTCTCGACGAGGATCAAGCGCACGTCATCAAGAAATCTAGTTGGAAGTCTTGAATTTCAAGATCCTTGACCCTCACTCAGTTCACTACCAGCATGTCCAGTCAGAATGAGATGTCAGGCGCGAAAATTGGCTCATTCTTTACTGTTCGCACCGGCAAGGAATCATTCCCTGCCAACTTGCTCGATATTCTCCACCAGATCCACGTATAGTTTCGACTCGAGTCAAATTGTAAGAACGAGATGTATTGATTGGTGAAGAAAAAACAGATTTCATATACGGTATGTCATCATATATGGGCCGACACTTATGAAAATCCTCGATTTTAAGCGCACCCCCTAAAGAAACGTGTATATCCAAAGGCTGATGGTAGGTCGCCAGTGGGAAGGGGGGGGTCTTATAAAGTCAGATGCCATTTAGGGGGGTATAACCCGGATAGACTTGAATAGAGTACCCCCCCCCCCGTATTATAGACCCGGGGGTCTACAACTGGAGGGGGTCTTATATCCGGGGGTTTATAAGATTACGAGTTCATGCCCTTCAATTATATTCTAGTTCTATGTGTGTGATGTGAATGCAGTGAATGTAACAGGAAAATTTCGTGATTCGCATGCTGCGTGTAAGGAATTTTTGTCAAACATATATGCTGCATATTGTCTAGGCTGTAGTGGGGTAGCCCATATGGGGTACAACCCAATTAGGGTTTACTACTTGTATGCCTGCATGCTGTTAGTTCACCTTTCCTGCTGCCAGATTCTAACATGGTTTCAGAGCACTAAGGTCCGTAGGACCGTTTTTTTTCGGGCCCACCTACCGCTGCGGTTACCGCGCTACCCCACGTACCTGCCTGCCTTGCCTTGCCTTGTGACGTGCTGCACTACGCGAGCCGTCCAGCAGCCCTAGCGCTGCCTCCTGCTGCCCTAGGCCAGCGCGCTGCCCCTAGAGGCCCGTAAGGCCCGCGCGCCGCCCCTACACGCCCTTCAGGCCCGCGCAGCCCGCACCGAGCCGCGCGCAGCCCGCTGCTGCCGCGCGCAGCCCGCTGCTGCCGCGCGCTGCCCGCACCGAGCCCGCGCAGCCCGCACCGAGCCGCGCGCAGCCCGCTGCAGCCGCGCGCAGCCCGCACCGAGCCGCGCGCAGCCCGCTGCAGCCACGCGCAGCCCGCACCGAGCCGCGCGCAGCCCGCGCCGAGCCCACGCAGCCCGCGTCGAGCCGCGCGCGGGCTGCTCCTGCCTCGCGAGGCCCGCGCGCGGCCCGCAGCAGCCCGCGCCGAGCCGCGCGCGGCCTGCTACTGCCTCGCGCGGCCCGCAGCAGCCCGCGCCGAGCCGCGCGCGGCCCGCTACTGCCTAGCGCGGCCGCGCGCGGCCTGCAGCAGCCCAGCGCGCTGTCAGCGCAGCCCGCGCCGAGCCGCGCGCGTCCCTCTGCCTCGGCCCCGACCTGCCGCTGATGCGGCCCCGCCCTGCAGCTGCCACGGCCCCGACCTGCCGCTGACGCGGCCCCCCATTCGACTGCCGCTGAAACGGCCCCGCCCTGCAGCTGCTTCGGCCCTACACTGCCACCGGTGTTGCGGCCCCGACGTCGCCGCTGTCGTGCGCCTACTCGGCCGCCGCCCGTCGAGCGCCGGCCCTGCTCGCCCGGCGAGCGCCTGCTCTTCCAGCCTTTGGTGAGCGCCTGCCTGCCGGCCTGCCTGTCTGCCTGCCTGCCTGCCGGCCTGCCTGCCTGCCTGCCTGCCTGCCTGCCTGCCTGCCTGCCTGCCGGCCTGCCTGTCTGTCTGCCTGCCTGCCTGCCTGCCTGTCTGCCTGCCGGCCTGCCTGCCTGTCGGCCTGCCGCGCCTGCCCTGCCCGCGCTACTGCTGCTGCTACTGCTACTGGCAGGTGGCCAGATGCAGCTCCAGCGACGTTCACGTGAGTCTCTCACGCCCCAGCAGCTTAGTGAGTGGTATACTAGCTGGGGTTGTCGCGGTAGCCGTCGTAGCTGTCCCCCTGGAGCTGGTCAGTTGGGAGCGTCTGGCAGTGGCCAGCTGCAGCTGCAGCGGCGTCCACGCAAGACACTTACGTCCCGGCAGCTCCACGAGTGGTACGCTCAGTGTAGCCGGTCTACGCGTACAGTTCGCTGCCCGTACGTCATTCGCACAGGTGATCGGGTTGGTCAGCCTTGCGGGACGCTTGGTCACACACAGTCCCGCTGCTTCACCCGTCTGAGCGACGCCTGGCGTACCGTGTTTGGCGACGAGGCTGAGCTCCCCGACTGGCTGGAGCTGCTTGGACAGAGGGTAGATATCTTTGCTCCTGACTATGATGCTATTCTCACTGCCATGTATGCATTGCCTACTAGTGCTGACCGAGCCTGTTACCTGTGCGTACCGCCTGACCCTGGTATAGAGCCTGCTGCTCTCGGTGCTGGTGAGGCTGCTGCTCTAGGTGCTAGTGCGTCTCCTGCTCTAGGTACTGGTGAGGCTGCTGCTCTAGGTGCTAGTACGTCTCCTGCTCTCGGTGCTGGTGAGGCTGCGGCTCCAGGTGCTGGTGAGTCTGCTCTCTCTGGTACTGCGCCTGCTGCGGTCTTGCACACCTTCACCCTTGACTCAGGAGCTTCCCGCTCCTTCTTTCGCGACTGCACCACACTCACGCCGCTTAGTCGGCCAGTTGCAGTCTCCCTGGCGGACCCCTCTGGGGGTCCTGTCCTTGCCCACTACTCCACGGTTCTGCCGTGTCCGGCCGCCCCGTCTGGCTCGCTGTCAGGTCTTTACCTCCCCTCGTTCTCTACAAACTTGGTGAGTGGAGCTGACCTCCAGGATGGGGGGGTTCACCAGTTCACTCCTGCGGGTCAGCGAGTGACTCACTGTACGTGTGCTCGGACGGGCCGACACCTGGCCACATTTACCCGTGCGCCTGGCTCGAGTCTGTACACACTCACCACTGAGTCCCGTCAGGTAGCTGCGTCTGCGTCTGTGTCTGGTCAGCTGGCGGCCCCTTGCGAGTGTCGCGCTTTGTCGCACGACACTCTCCTGTGGCACCACCGCCTTGGTCACCCCTCCCTGCCTCGCCTTCGTAGCATGCACTCTCGCTCCCTGGTTTCTGGTCTTCCCAGGTCTCTGCCTGCCCTACCTCCCTCGCCTGCGCCGCCCTGCATTCCTTGCGTCGAGGGACGGCAGCGCGCCGCTCCTCACTCCTCCTCGTTCCCTCCCACAGAGGCTCCTCTGCAGACTCTCCACCTGGACGTGTGGGGCCCAGCCCGCGTCCGTGGACAGGGCCACGAGCGGTACTTCCTGCTGGTCGTCGACGACTACACGCGTTACACCATGGTCTTCCCCTTGCGCAGCAAGGGGGACGTCCCTGATGTTTTGATCCCTTGGATCTGCGCTGTTCGTCTCCAGCTCCGCGAGCGGTTCCAGCGGGACTTTTCTGTCCTGCGTCTGCACTCTGACAGAGGCGGTGAGTTCTCCTCTGACCTCTTGGCAGCCTACTGTGCGGAGCACGGCATCACCCAGTCGTTCACGCTTCCGGCCTCTCCGCAGCAGAATGGGGTTGCTGAGCGCCGCATTGGCTTAGTCATGGAGGTCGCTCGTACCTCCATGATCCATGCGGCTGCCCCCCATTTTCTGTGGCCGTTTGCGGTCCGGTACGCCGCGCATCAGCTCAACCTCTGGCCCCGTGTCTCCTTGCCGGAGACCTCGCCCACACTGCTGTGGACGGGGAAGGTGGGCGATGCGTCGCGTTTCCGGGTCTGGGGTGCTCGTGCCTTTGTCCGCGATATCACTGCGTCTGGAGACCCTGGGACTGGAGGTGCTGGTTCTGGGGGTGCTGCTGCTGGAGGCACTGAGGTTGGAGACCCTGGGCCTGGAGGTGTCGGTTCTGGGGCTGGAGCTTCTGGAGCTGCTGGAGGTGCTGGAGCTGCTGGAGGTGCTGGAGCTGCTTTAGGTACTGGAGCTGCTGGAGCTGCCGGTACTGGTGCAGCTGCGCCGACACGACTGTTCTTCGCTCCGCCGTCTCCGTCGTCTCTGCCGCCGCCTGACTCTGTTCTTCGTCAGGTTCTTACTCTCCCGTCGTCTACTGGTCTTCCGTTACAGCCTGGCTCACCGCTGCCTGCTCCTTCTCCTTACACTGAGCAGACAGGTAGTCTTGCTGAGCATCGTGAGCCTGCGTCGCGTCCTGCCTCACCCGTTGGTCCTAGTCGTACCGGTCGTCGTGTTCCTCGTCCGCGTCAGCCGGCTGTCCCCGGCACACGCCTTGTAGCCCTGCGTCGGTCCCCTACTCCGGAGCGTACTCCTCTTCCGTCTCCCCCTGCGTCCTCTTTGCCTGACGTCGCGGACCCTGAGTCTGACCGGTTTCGTGCTGAGCACCCTACTGTCACGCGTCTGCTAGCCACTGTTGTCACTGACCCGTCATTTGAGTCTGCTGCTGCGTCTGCCCTGGTCGCTGAGCTTGTTGACTTTGCTGCTGCCTGTCGTCTAGACTACGCTGCTAGTCTTGTTGCTGAGTCTGGGTCTGTCTGTCCTCCGTCCGTCGGGGGTGAGTGTGCCCTTGGCACGGACGTCCTTGAGGACAGGCACGAGGACCTTGAGTGTCTTGCAGCCGCTGCGCCTCATCTCGTGGCCATGCTGCTTGCCCCTGAGGGAGACCCGGATGCTATAGACATCCCCACACCGCGCTCTTACGCTGAGGCGATCGCGGGTCCCTACTCCTCTCAGTGGCAGGCAGCCATGGACGCAGAGATGGCATCCTGGAAGTCCACAGGCACTTACGTCGATGAGGTTCCCCCTCCCGGGGCGAACATCGTCGATGGCATGTGGATTTTCAGGGTGAAACGGCCGCCAGGTTCTCCGCCTGTCTTCAAGGCGCGTTACGTTGCTCGAGGCTTCAGACAGCGAGAGGGAGTTGACTTCTTCCAGACCTTCTCCCCTACCCCGAAGATGACTACTCTTCGGGTGCTGCTGCACGTTGCCGCTCAGCGTGACTACGAGCTTCACTCTCTTGACTTCAGCACAGCTTTCCTACAGGGCAGCCTGCACGAGGAGATCTGGCTGCGCCGCCCACCTGGCTTCACTGGGACGTTCCCTCCTGGTACCCAGTGGAGCCTCCGTCGGCCAGTCTACGGTCTCCGCCAGGCACCCCGTGAGTGGCACGACACACTGAGGACTACCCTTGCGGCTCTTGGGTTTGCGCCTTCGACTGCTGACCCTTCACTGTTTCTACGCACCGACACTTCGCTGCCGCCGTTCTATATCCTCGTGTACGTCGACGACTTGGTCTTTGCTACTGCTGACACTGAGGCCCTCGCCCTGGTGAAGTCCGAGCTGCAGAAGAGACACACGTGCACAGACCTGGGTGAGCTGCGCAGCTACCTTGGCTTGCAGATCACCCGGGACCGAGCACGCCGCACCATCACACTGACTCAGTCACACATGGTGCAGAAGGTCCTTCAGCGCTTCGGCTTCACCTGGTCCTCAGCACAGGTCACTCGCTCTCAGCTCTGCCTTCGGATGAGTTCGTAGAGCCGAGTGGTCCTTACCTAGAGCTAGTGGGCTGCCTCATGTACCTGATGACTTGCACTCGTCCTGACCTTGCGTACCCTCTTGGCCTTCTGGCTCGCTACGTGGCTCCTGGTCGGCACCGAAAGGTGCACATGGATGCTGCGAAGAGGGTACTGCGCTACTTGTGCAGTACATCGGGCATGGGGCTCGTGCTTGGAGGACGGCGAGAGGTGGTCCTCACTGGGCACTCAGACGCTTCTTGGGTTGACGACCAGGCTACGCAGCGGTCGTCACAGGGTTACACTTTCAGCCTTGGCTCTGGTTCTGTTTCTTGGCGTTCTACTCGCTCGTCTTCTGTTCTCAGCTCTAGTTGTGAGGCTGAGATCTACGCCACAACCATGGCTGCTCAGGAGTTGCTCAGGCCCACCTACCTGCTGACCGACCTGGGAGAGCGGCCTCGTTCTCCTCCAGTGCTGTACGTCGACAACAAGGCTGCCATTGCCTTGTGTGAGGAGCACAGACTGGAGCACAGAACGAAGCACATCGCTCTGCGGTACTTTCTGGCTCGAGAGTTGCAGCAGCGTGGTCAGCTTCGTCTTGCACACGTGGCCACTCGGGCCAACACTGCTGATATATTCACCAAGGCACTTCCGTCTGGTGATCATCAGCGCTTTTGTACTTTGTTGGGCCTTGTGCCTACGTTTCCACACTTGCTGTAGTCTTTTGTGTGTACTGTGCTCTATATTTGTACCTGCATGCTTGCTCTTGCTAGGTATTGATCACTGTACTGCTCTTGTTGCTTATATATATCTCTGCATGTGGACTGGCCTTGCGGCCCTTTGCTTGTGCTCAGAATGTGTGGTGACGTTGAGATCCACCCTGAGCTTGCTTTGCGTCTCTTGACTGGTCGTGTGACCCGTTGTTCTCCCCCACTTTGCCTATGGGGGTGTGTCAAACATATATGCTGCATATTGTCTAGGCTATAGTGGGGTAGCCCATATGGGGTACAACCCAATTAGGGTTTACTACTTGTACTCCTGCATGCTGTTAGTTCACCTTTCCTGCTGCCAGATTCTAACAATTTTCCTTTTTCCTTACCGGGGTTGACTGCTACGCGTACAACCCCGACAATTCTGGCTTCGCACGTTCGTGACAAATGTTGTAGCTTTTAGTGATGTGTGCCATATGGGGTACAGCAGTTAGAACTAGGTTATGTACCCCAACCAACCATAGTCAATGCACCATTTCCGTTCTTGAGATGGTATCACGCTAGAAAGTCCCTGACTGCGATCAAGGCCCGCTACGCTACTCCCACTACTGTTTCTCTTGGTCGCATGTTCCTCCCGTTCCTATTTCATGACCTCGCCTTGTTTGAGCACTCTGATGACTTGATTGCTCACATGCGCTCACTAGATTCTAGCTACCGCGCTGTCAAAATTGCAGGCTAAAACGAGAAACAGGAAAGAGGGTTTTCACTAGCAGGCAGTTGAGTACATATAGCAAACCCTAATTCGGGCTGTACTCGCTATAGAGTACTGTCAAACATATATGCTGCTTATTGTGTAGGCTGTAGTGGGGTAGCCCATATGGGGTACAACCCAGATTAGGGTTTCCTACTTGTACCCATCATGCTGCTAGTTCATTCATTCCTGCCTGTACTTTCTGACATGGTATCAGAGCAGTAGGTCCGTAGGACCGTTTTTTTTTTTCGGGCCCACCTACCGTTGTGGTTACTGAGCTGCCCCACGTGTTGCCTGCGCTGCGCCGCCCGCGCGCGCCGACAGGCAGGCAGGGCGGACGGGCGACGCGACGGGCTGGGACAGCCCGTACGGGCGACGCGACGGGCAGAGGCAGGGCAGACGGGCGACGCGACGGGCTGCAGGGGCGCGCGACGCCAGGCAGAGCAGAGCGTGCGCGGGGCAGCGCAACGCGGGGCAGGGCACGGCGTGCGCGGGGCAGCGCAACGCGGGGCAGGGCAGGGCGTGCGCGCGGGCGGCGCAGCGCAGGCAAGGCAAGGTGCAGGCAAGGCAAGGCGCGCGCGGGCAGCGCAGCGCAGGCAAGGCAAGACGCGCGCGGGCAGCGCAGCGCAGGCACGGCCCCGTCGCGTCGCCCGTACGGGCTGCCTGCCCGTCGCGTCGCCCGTCCGCCTTGCAGCCCGCGCGTCGCGCCTCTGCTGCCCCGCGCGTCGCGCCCTACGGCAGCCCGCGCGCCGCGCTCTGCAGCCCCGCGCGTCGCGCTCTGCTGCAGCCCGCGCGTCGCGCCCTGCTGCCCTGCACGAAGCGCGCCCTGCTGCTCGCGCCGCCCAGGCCGAGCCGAGCCGCCCTACCCGACCCGATCCGCCCTCCTGCTCGTGCTACTACTGCTGCTGGTGGAGGTGCTGCTAGGAGTGCTGGAGGTGCTGCAGCCTAGCCTCACCGGGCCGCTCTACTGCTCTTACTGCTGTTGCTGCTGCTCGTGCTGCTGTCTTCCCTCCGTACCGCCCTCCTCCTCGCACGCCTCCTTGCTTACCCGCTATGACTTCCCTTCGTAGTAGCGGTGGGAGTGGTGGCGGCGGCGGTGGCGGCAGTGGGAGTGGTGGCGGCGACCATAGTTGCAGTCGCGGTGGAGCTGTTCAGTGCGGAGTTTCTGGCGGTGGCGAGATCCAGCTGCAGCGGCGTCCGAGCGAGACCCTTCCACCCCAGCAGCTTCATGCGTGGTACGCTCAGCGTTGTGCGTCTCGGAGAGGTGGCGGCGGCCGTAGTAGCAGTCGTGGTGGAGCTGGTCAGTGCGGAGTCTCTGGCGGTGGCCAGATGCAGCTGCAGCGGCGCCCGCGCGAGACCCTTATGCCCCGGCAGCTGCATGAGTGGTACGCTCAGAGTTGGGGGCGTATGACTTCTGCTCGCTGCCCGTAAGTTATTTGCACAGGTGATCGAGCTGGTCAGACTTGCGGGACAGTTAGTCACACAGAGTCCCGCTACTTCTCCCGTCTGAGCGATACTTGGCGAGCACGGTTTGGCGACGAGACTGAGCTACCCCTCTGGCTAGAGCTGCTTCAGGACGGAGTAGATATATTTGCCTTAGACTATGACACTATCCTTACTGCCATGTATGTTTTGACTGGTACTTCTGAGGGTGACTGTTACCTGTGTGTGCCCCCTGACCCTGGTATAGCGGCTGCTGCTCTAGGTGCTAGTGAGTCTACTCTCTCTGGTACTGCACCTGCTGAGGCCTTGCACACCTTTACACTTGACTCTGGTGCTTCTCGCTGTTTCTTTCGCGACAGTACCACGGTCACACCCCTCCCTGCACCTGTCCCTGTCTCACTGGCTGACCCCTCTGGGGGCCCAGTGCTTGCACGGTCTACCACTGTGCTTCCGTGTCCGGCGGTCCCGTCTGGTGAGTTGTCTGGTCATCACCTCCCCTCGTTCTCTACGAACTTGGTGAGGGCGTCCTTCAGGATCACTGGGTTGACACCTTTACTCCTGGAGGACAGCGGGTGACACACTGCACGTGCTCTCGGACCGGCCGCCACCTGGCCACGTTCACACGTGCGCCTGGGTCCAGTCTGTACACCCTCACCACTGTGTCGCGTCACGCCACTTTGTCTCACCACTGTGTCGCGTCACGCCACTTTGTCTCCTCAGCTGTACGCGTCCGCTCAGGTAGCTACCCAGTGTGAGTGTCGTCGCCTGTCGCACGACACTCTCCTGTGGCACCACCGCCTTGGTCACCCCTCCCTGCCTCGCCTTCGTGGCATGCACTCTCGCTCCCTAGTCTCTGGTCTTCCCAGGTCTCTGCCTGCCCTCCCTCCCTCGCCTGCGCCGCCCTGCATTCCTTGCGTCGAGGGGCGGCAGCGCGTCGCTCCTCACTCCTCCTCGTTCCCTCCCACAGAGGCTCCGCTGCAGACTCTCCACATGGACGTGTGGGGCCCAGCCCGCGTCCAGGGACAGGGTCGCGAGCGGTACTTCCTGCTGGTTGTCGACGACTACACGCGTTACACCACGGTCTTCCCCTTGCAGCGCAAGGCGGATGTCCCTGCTGTCCTGATCCCCTGGATCCGCGCTGCTCGTCTCCAGCTCCGCGAGCGGTTTGAGCGGGACTTTCCTGTCTTGCGTCTGCACTCTGACAGAGGTGGTGAGTTCACCTCCGACCTCTTGCGAGCCTTCTGTGAGGAGCACGGCATCACCCAGTCGTTCACGCTTCCGGCCTCTCTGCAGCAGAATGGGGTTGCTGAGCGCCGCATTGGCTTAGTCATGGAGGTCGCTCGTACCTCCATGATCCATGCGGCGGCTCCCCATTTTCTGTGGTCGTTTGCGGTCCGGTACGCCGCGCATCAGCTGAACCTCTGGCCCCGTGTCTCCTTGCCGGAGACCTCGCCCACACTGCTGTGGACGGGGGAGGTTGGCGATGCGTCGCGTTTCCGGGTCTGGGGTGCTCGTGCCTTTGTCCGCGATCTCACCGCGGACAAGCTCTCTGCCCGCGCCATTCCCTGCGTCTTCCTTGGTTTTCCTCCTGACACGCCTGGCTGGCAGTTTTACGACCCCGCCTCGCGCCGTGTCTTTGCGTCTCAGGACGTCACTTTTGACGAGTCCGTCCCCTTTTACCGTCTCTTTCCCTACCGCACTGCCCCTCGCCCCCCCCCCCGCCGCTCTTTCTCGCTCCAGGTCCTTCCCAGGTAGACCCCCTCCCCGCGCCAGGTCCTGCTCCTTCAGGTGTTTCTCAGGTAGATCCTCCTGTGCCTGCGCCTGTTGAGGTCACTGGTGACTCAGGTCCTGCTGGGGGTAGTCCTGCTCGGGGTGCTGTCTCTGGGGGTGCTGAGCCTGGGGGTACGGAGCCCGAGCGAGAGGAGCCTGGGGGTGCTGAGCCTGGGGGTGCGGAGTCTGGGGGTGCTGTGCCTGAGCGTGAGGAGCCTGGAGGTGCTGAGCCTGCGTGTGAGGGGCCTGAGGGTGCTGAGCCTGGAGGTACTGAGCCTGAGCGTGAGGAGCCTGGGGGTGCTGAGTCTGGGGGTGCGGCTCCTTAGGGTACTGCGACTGCTGGTGCGCGGTCTCCTTGGAGTGGCCGCCTTCGTCCGCGTACGCCTCTCACCTCACAGCAGCTGCACGAGTGGTACGGTCGCCGTCAGGGTCGCGCTGCTGGGGCTCGGGGCTCTACTGCTGGAGGTACTTCTGCTGACGTCACTGGAGCTGGGAGTGGTGCTGGTTCTTTGCCTGCTGGAGGTGCTGAGCCTGTGCGTGCGGAGACTGGAGGTGCTGTGCCTGGGGGTGCTGCGTCCGGGGGTGCTGAGCCTGAGATTGCTGAGTCTAGGGGTGAGGCACCTGCGGGTACTGAGACTGCTGGTGCGCGGTCTCCTTGGAGTAGCCGCCTTCGTCCGCGTGCGCCTCTCTCCCCGCAGCAGCTGCACAAGTGGTACATTCGCCGTCAGGGTCGCGTTGCTAGAGCTCGGGGCTCTACCGCTGGAGGTGTTTCTGCTGTCGTCGCTGGAGCTGGGAGTGGTGCTGTGTCTACAGGAGGTGCTGGAGTCGCTGGTCCCGGAGGTGCTCGTACTGGAGGTACTGGAGCTGCTGGGGCTGGAGGTGCTGCGTCTGGGGGTGCTGCTGCTGGAGACACTGAGGCTGGAGACCCTAGGACTGGAGGTGTCGGTTCTGGGGGTGCTGCTGCTGGAGACACTGAGGCTGGCGACCCTAGGACTGGAGGTACTGGTTCTGGGGGTGCTGCTGCTGGTGGTGCTGGCGCTGGAGGTTCTGGAGCTGCTGGAGGTGCTGGAGCTACTGGAGGTGCTGGAGCCACTGGAGCTGCTGGAGCTGCTGGTGCTGGTGCAGCTGCGCCGACACGACTGTTCTTCGCTCCGCCGTCTCCATCGTCTCTGCCGCCGCCTGACTCTGTTCTTCGTCAGGTTCTTACCCTTCCGTCGTCTACTGGTCTTCCGTTACTGCCTGGCTCACCGCTCCCTGCTCCTCCTCCTTACACTGAGCAGCCTGGTGGTCTTGCTGAGCGTCGTGAGCCTGTGTCGCGTCCTGTCTCGCCTGTTCGTCCTGGTCGTTCCGGTCGTCGTGTTCCTCGTTCGCGTCAGCCGGCTGTCCCCGGTACACACCTCGTAGTCCGTCGTCTTTCCTCTGCTCCGCAGTCTGTTCCTCTGCCGTCTCCCCCTGCGTCCTCTCTGCCTGACGTTGCCGACCCTGAGTCTGACCGGTTTCGTGCTGAGCACCCTATTGTCACGCGTCTGCTTGCCACTGTTGTCACTGACCCGTCGTTTGAGTCTGCTGCTGCGTCTGCCTTAGTCGCTGAGCTTGTTGACTTTGCTGCCGCCTGTCGTCTAGACTACGCCGCTAGTCTTGTTACTGAGTCTGAGTCTGTCTGTCCTCTGTCCGTCGGGGTTGAGTGTGCTCTTGGCACGGACGTCCTTGAGGACAGGCAGGAGGACCTTGAGTGTCTTGCAGCCGCTGCGCCTCATCTCGTGGCCATGCTGCTTGCCCATGAGGGAGACCCGGATGCTATAGACATCCCCACACCGCGCTCTTACGCTGAGGCGATCGCGGGTCCCTACTCCTCTCAGTGGCAGGCAGCCATGGACGCAGAGATGGCATCCTGGAAGTCCACAGGCACTTACGTCGATGAGGTTCCCCCTCCTGGGGCGAACATCGTCGATGGCATGTGGATTTTCAGGGTGAAGCGGCCGCCAGGTTCTCTGCCTGTCTTCAAGGCTCGTTACGTTGCTAGAGGCTTCAGTCAGCGTGAGGGAGTTGACTTCTTCCAGACCTTCTCCCCTACCCCGAAGATGACCACTCTTCGGGTGCTGCTGCACGTTGCCGCTCAGCGTGACTACGAGCTTCACTCTCTTGACTTCAGCACAACCTTCTTACAGGGCAGCCTGCACGAGGAGATCTGGCTGCGCCGCCCACCTGGCTTCACTGGGTCGTTCCCGCCTGGTACCCAGTGGAGCCTCCGGCGGCCAGTCTACGGTCTCCGCCAGGCACCTCGTGAGTGGCACGACACACTGAGGACTA
The DNA here is from genome assembly GCA_947470075.1 of Closterium sp. Yama58-4. Lineage (NCBI taxonomy): Eukaryota > Viridiplantae > Streptophyta > Zygnematophyceae > Desmidiales > Closteriaceae > Closterium > Closterium sp. Yama58-4. Next base: position 207,773 of record CANIUD010000383.1, on the reverse strand, counting down.
CACTTGCGGCTCTTGGGTTTGCTCCTTCGACTGCTGACCCGTCGCTGTTTCTGCGCACCGACACTTCGCTGCCGTCGTTCTACATCCTCGTGTACGTCGACGACTTGGTCTTTGCTACTGCTGACACTGAGGCTCTCGCTCTGGTGAAGTCGGAGCTGCAGAAGAGACACACATGCACTGACCTGGGTGAGCTGCGCAGTTACCTTGGCTTGCAGATCACCTGGGACAGAGCACGCCGCACCATCACACTGACTCAGTCACACATGGTGCAGCAGGTCCTTCAGCGCTTCGGCTTCACCTGGTCCTCCGCACAGTCCACTCCTCTTGCTACAGGTCACTCACTCTCAGCTCCACCTTCGGACGAGTCCGTAGAGTCGAGTGGTCCTTACGCAGAGCTAGTGGGCTGCCTCATGTACCTGATGACCTGCACTCGACCTGACCTTGCATACCCTCTTGGCCTTTTGGCTCGCTACGTGGCTCCTGGTCGGCACCGAAAGGTGCACTGGGAAGCTGCGAAGAGGGTACTGTGTTACTTGTGCAGTACATCAGGCATGGGGCTCGTGCTTGGAGGACGGGGTGACGTTGTCCTCACTGGACACTCTGACGCGTCTTGGGTTGACGACCAGGCTACGCAGCGGTCGTCACAGGGTTACACCTTCAGCCTTGGCTCTGGCTCTGTTTCTTGGCGTTCTACTCGCTCGTCTTCTGTTCTCAGCTCCAGTTGTGAGGCTGAGATCTACGCCACAGCCATGGCTGCTCAGGAGTTACGCTGGCTCACCTACCTACTGACCGACTTGGGAGAGAGGCCTCGTTCTCCTCCAGTTCTGTACGTCGACAACAAGGCCGCCATTGCCTTGTGTCAGGAGCACAAACTGGAGCACAGAACGAAGCACATCGCTCTGCGTTACTTCCTTGCTTGAGAGTTGCAGCAGCGTGGTCAACTTCGTCTTGCTCACGTGGCCACCAGGGCCAACACTGCTGATATATTCACCAAGGCACTTCCGCCTGGTGATCATCAGCGCTTTTGTACTTTGTTGGGCCTCGTGCCTACGTTTCCTCACTTGCTGTAGGCTTTGCTTGTACTGTGATCTATGTATATATACCTGCATGCTTGCTCTTGCTAGGTAGTAATCACTGTACTGTGTTGTTGCATATATACCTCTGCATGTGAACTGGTCTTGTGGCCCTTTGCTTAGGCTCAGAATGTGTGGTGACTTTGTGATCCACCCTGAGCTTGCTTTGCCTTTCTTGACTGGTCCTGTGACCTCTTGTTCTCCCCCACTTTGCCTATGGAGGTGTGTCAAACATATATGCTGCTTATTGTGTAGGCTGTAGTGGGGTAGCCCACATGGGGTACAACCCAGATTAGGGTTTCCTACTTGTACCCATCATGCTGCTAGTTCATTCATTCCTTCCTGTACTTTCTGACTATAAAGTACCCCACTGCAGGCTAGACAAACATCACATTCTGACACACCCCCATAGTCAAAGTGGGGTACAATCAACACAACAAGCAGGAAGAGCAGTAGGTCACAGTGATAAGCAAAGCTAGAGACTATCACAGCGGGCAAGTGAGGAGGAGGAGAAACTGTGGAGGCGAGAAGATGGGAGGCGACGGCTGAAGCTGCAGACACACGGGCAACAGGAGTGCGCAGCACTGTCGCTACCAGGCTATACCCGGACTACTCAGGCGACAGGCGCAGCTGGCTCTCTGGACTACCAGGAGTGCTCACACTGTGGCTACCAGGCGCAGAGCCCCGGACTACTCAGGCCACAGACGCAGCTGGCTCTCTGGACTACAGGCGCTGCGGACGACAAGACGGCTGCCTCCACTCAACTTCCCCCAGCTGTCCTACACCCCTTTCACACACCCACTGGAGTACCTCTAGCACTGCTCACACGCCACCCCCCTAGTACCACTCCGACGCCCCCCACACATCCACCCCCCTCAGCGGTAGCTGCAGCAGTGGGAGACGGAGGAGGAGGAGGAGCAGGGGACGGCGCACACACCCTTCACCCCCATACTCGCCACCCTCACACTCGCCACCCCCAAACCATAACACAGGTAGTAGCGGGGGGGCGTTGCGCGAGCAGTAGCTCGAGGGAGGGCGGCTCCCCAGGGCGCCTCGACGGGGCAGCGGGGTGGCCGCGCGCGGCTCCTCAGGGTGCCGCGACGGGGCAGCGGGGGGCCGCGCGCATCCCCGAGGGCGTCGCGACGGGGCAGCGGGGGGCTGCGCGCGACTCCCGAGGGCGTCGCGACGAGGCAGCGGGGTCGCGCGCGGCTCCCCAAGGCGTCGCGACGGGGTAGCGGGGGCGACGCGCGGGCCAGCGGGGCGACGCGACGGGCTCCCGGGGGGGCGACGCGACCGCCGACGGGGGGGGGGGGGAACGCGCGGGTCGACGGGGCAGAAAACCGCCGTGCGCCCCGAGCGTGCGGCGGGAAGAAAAAAAAGCACCGCGCGCCCAGAGCGCACGGCAAGCAGCAGACATCGCGCGCCCAGGGCGTGCGATAGGCAGAACAGCAGCGGAAGCATCGGGCGGGACCACCCACAGGATCGACCCAGGAGGGTCGACCTGCTCTGTTAGCATGTCAAAATAGCAGGCTAAAACGAGAAACAGGAAAGAGGGTTTTCACTAGCAGGCAGTTGAGTACATATAGCAAACCCTAATTCGGGCTGTACTCGCTATAGAGTACCCCACTGCAGGCTAGACAAACATCACATTCTGACACGCGCTGCCTGCACTGACGCACAGCTTGCACTGCTCCCTCCCCCCATGGCGATTACTATTTATTTCATCACCACTAACCTCCCTCACCGCTTGCCTCTGTTCGTGACGCGCTTCTTTTGAAGCACCCTAGCGAGCTCACTATCGGCGTCCTTGAGTCTGCCCTCAAGGACGTCGAGAGCAACCTCCTCTCGGTAGTCTCCGCCTCTAGCGCTGTGCCCCCTCCATTGTTTTACGAGTGCACTGTCCCTCAGCTGCCCACCTTTACTGCCTCCCTCGCCACTGCCGCTACTGACGTGACCGCAGCTGCTGTTACGACTTCTGCGCGGTCTAGGGGTAGGAGTGGCAGGAGGGGCGGCCAGGGTGCGGGCAGCGGCGAAGTCGGCGGAGGTGGCGTGGCGAGCGGCGGTGGCGGGAGTGCAGGACTTGGAGGAGCGCCTCGTGCAACGTCTAGTGACTCCCCTGCTGCAGCTGGTGGAGGTAACGCTCGGGTTGGTCGGGCACGTGCAGGACTACCAGCTACAGGTGCTGGAGTGGCGGCTTGGTACCTGACTCAGCGACAGCAGCAGCAGCCACTCCTCTCGCAGCAACCACAGCAGCAGGAGAGGCAGCAGCAGGCTCCGCGGCAGGGGTCAGGACCGCGTCAGCTATCGCGCGGTGCCGTCCACCTTCACTGCACCTACCTCGTTCAGACAGGTACTCGCCGAGGCCTCCACTATGGCCGCAACCACACCCGGGTCAGTGCTTTACTCAGCTCACTGATACTCTTCGCGCAGCCTACGACGTCGACGACCCTGCCTCTGGCTGGTTTCCTTTTCTTGACTCGCACAGTGCTGCCCTGTGAGGCATGTCTGCTTCTCAGTTGCTCGATCTCTTAGGAACTCATCATGCTATGTATGCTATTGTTGACTCTAGTGCTTCCGACTCTGTTTGCTCGCGTGTTTTTAGCTTAGGTGCTAGTGTTGACTCTGTGCCAGTTGCTAGCTTAGGTACTTGCTTAGATACTAGTCCAGGTACTGCTTTGGATGACGCTTCGATGCCCTTCACCCATGACTCTGGAGCTTCACACTATTTCTTCCGCGATCACATGACTCTTACTCTGCTTCCTGGGCCGGTCTCTATAGCACTGGCTGATCCCACTTCGGGACCAGTCACTGCTCGCTACACTACTACGCTTCCGTGCCCAGCTGTTCCCTCGGGTTTCCTGACGGGCTTCCGCGTCCCCTCGTTGTCTTGGAACTTGGTGGGTGTGCGGTCACTTGTAGGTAGTCACGTGGGTGTTTGGTTTGAGCCTTCTGGGGAGTCTACGACTTGTATAGACGGTGACACGTATGCGCCTCTGGCCACCTTTACCGCTGAGCCGGGCTCTGGTCTCTACACACTTCACGCTGGCCCCGAGGGAAGGTGTCTGGTCCAGTTGCAGCGTCTTACTCGTGCCGGTCGCTTGCCCACCCCACCGTTCTGTGGCACCATCGGGTGGGGCACCCATCCACTCCTCGCCCGTGCGCTATATCTAGTTAGCGTCTTGTCTTAGGCCTCCTGAGAGTTTTGCCGTCGCTGCCTCCTTCACTTGCACCACCCTGCGGTCCCTGCATCGAGGGTCGGCTGTGCGCCACCCCTCACTCCTCCTCCCTTCGTCTGGCCACCGAGCCCTTCGAGACTCTCCACTTGGACGTCTGGGGCCCCGCCTCTCGCCCTGGCCCTGAGCGAGAGAGTTTCTTTCTGGTGGTCGTTGACGACTACTCCCGCTACACCACAGTGTTCCCCCTGGCGAAGAAGTCCGAGGTGACTTCTACGCTGATCCGGTGGTTACTTACCACTGCGGACACTCGTGGTCGTCGTGTCAGCTGTCTTCACTCCGACCGCGGGGGTGAGTTTCGCTCCGGCGTTCTCGCTGGATTCTGTCGCGAGCAGGGCATCCGTCAGTCCTGGACGCTTCCAAAGTCCCCACAGCAGAATGGGGTTGCTGAGCACCGCATAGGCTTGGTCATGGAGATCGCCCGCACCTCCATGGCTCATGCCCGTGCCCCCCATTTTCTGTGGCTCTACGCGGTTCAGAACGCCACTCACCAGCTGAACCTCTGGCCATGTGTTTCTCGGCCAGAGGCTTCGCCGACCAGTCTTTGGACCGGGTCCCCTGGTGCTGCGTCGCGTTTTTGTGTCTGAGGCTGCTTGGTGTCGGTTCCGAGACAGGTCGTGCTATCGGGGCGGCGTTCTGGCGCGCGATGTCTGTCGTGGCAGGCACGAACTTGCGAAGTAAGCTGACGTGGAAGGCGTCGTGGACACGCCAGTCGCTGGGTAGGAGCAGTTTCGCGGTGACAGGTGTCACCATCTTGATGATCTTGAAAGGCCCACAAAATCGTGGCCATAATTTTGACGAGCCGGGTAGGTGCAGGTTCTTCGTGTCGAGCAACACTAGTTGCCCAGCTGTCATGACGATTTCCCGTCGTAGAAGGTCTGTGTATTTGCGGGAAGTGGTATTTGCCTTGCGATTTGCATCCGCAGCCTTCTTGCGAGTTTCTTGTAGCTCTGACACAAATGTTTGTGACCTCGGGACCGGTTTGTCGAGTTTAGTCATTGTAGGAACCACCGGGTCCATCCCGTAATTTAAGAAGAACGGGGGGTGATTAGTCGTGCTGGACGGGGCGTTGTTGAACGCAAACTCCAGCATGGCGAGCGAGCTTTCCCAGCGAGCGGGGTCGGGGCAGTTTGTCCTGATCAGCTGCTCCATAGTTTGATTGGTGCGCTCGGTCTGTCCGTCCGTCTGTGGGTGGTATGCCGATGAGAACTGTAGCTTCGTGCCGTACTGCGCCCACGTTTCCTTCCAGAATTTCGACGTGAACTTCGGATCTCGGTCGCTGATGATCGCCGAGGGAATTCCGTGCAGTCGCACGACTGTTAAGATGAAGAGTCACGCAGTATCTTCGGCTGTGATTGTTGTACGACACGGTGCGAAGTGCGCCATTTTCGTGAGGCGATCGACGACGACGAGAACAGCGTCGTTGCCGGACGGCCCAGCTGGCAGCCCCGTGACGAAATCCATCGTCACCTGTTGCCACGGTCGTTCGGGTGGCTCTAGGGGTTGCACTAATCCTGCTACCTGTTGACCTGACGATTTCATGGCTTGGCACACCCTGCATGAGGACACATATCGCTGCATGTCGTTAGAGGAGTCAGGCCAATAGTATTGACGGTGCAACAATTTCTGGGTTTTGTGAACCTCGAAATGTCCGGAGAAGTTAGAATTGTGGACTTCTTGGACAAGGAGTTCACGCAGCAGCCGGTAAGCGGGAACCCAAAGCCGGCCAGTTCCGACTTTTAGGTAGTAGTTCCCCTTCTGCGCCGTGGTCTGCTGATGATTCCTTGTCGTGAAGAATGGGTCCGTAGTGTAGCCGTGGGTGAATAGTCCGGTAAGTAATGGGTTCGAATGGGTGATGAGTACTGCAGCGGATTGAGCTGTCGGTCGGGTCAGGGCGTCGGCGATGTTATTCGCCCCTTTCATGAACGTGATGCGATAGGTGAAGTGGCGCTCCATGTAGGCCAGCCAGCAAATTTGTCGTAGGTTGAGGTTGGGCTGAGCTCGCACATAATTTAGGGACTTAACGTCTGTGCGAACAGTGACGTCGGCGCCCACCAGGTAGCAGCGCCACAGTTTGAACGCATGTATAATGGCGAGCATTCCCTTGTCGTGAATCGGGTAGTTGCGCTCGGCTGCCTGCAGCTTGCGTGACTCGTAGGCTATCGGCTGCAGCCCGTTCCCGAAATCCTGGAGTAGTACAGCTCCGATAGCGAAATCGGAGGCGACGGTGACAACCTCGAACGGCTTCGATGGGTCGGCGATGCGCAAAATTGGAGGGGAAACGAGAAAATTCTTCAACTCCTGAAAAGTCGCCTGCCTCCTCCCCCCCTACAAAATTCATGTCCTTGTGCAACAAGTCGCTCAGCGGGCCGCTTATCCTCGCCATATTCGGGAAACCCGCCTGACGTCATTTACGAACCCCAGAAAACTCTGAAGTTCCGTGACGTTCGTCGGGGACTTCCAGTCCTGTATGGTCTTAATTTTCGCCAGATCAATTTTAATGTCGTCTCGGGAAATTACGTGGCCCAAAAACTCCAACTCTTGCTTAAAAAACTCGCACTTAGAGCCCTCCGTAATGAGGTGATTCTCCTGCAACTGCTTAAACACAGCGCCAAGGTCGCGGAGATGCTGCTACTAAATATGAGGATATCGTCCAAGTAGACGATGACGCAGCGATCCAGGAGATCCCGAAAAAGCCTGTTCATGGTTATCTGAAAAGTCGAAGGCGCGTTTGTGAGGCCGAACGACATCACCGTGAATTTGTAACTTCCGCAGCGTTTGCAAAATGCGGTCTTGTGACAACCGTCGGCGAAGGCCCGAATCTGGAGGTAACCGCCACGCAAGTCGATCTTTGAGAACTAGCGAGCGCCGCGAAGTTGGTCGAGAAGGTCGTCGGTGCGTGGGATTGGATAGCGAGACTTGATTGCTACCCGGTTGAGCGCGCGATAGTCGATGCACATGCAAAGCCCGCCGTCTTTCTTCGGGGTGAACAGGATTGGTGCTACGAAGGGCGATATGCTGGGCCGAATAACCCCTTCTCCAACAGTGCATCAATTTGTCCTCGCAGCTCCTCAAGTTCCAGTTGGGTCAACCGCCACTGTGTCCAAATAGTCGGTTGCGCGCCAGGTTCCAACTGGATTTTTGTGGTCCTCAGGTCTCTCGGGTGGCAGTCTAGGTGGCAAATCATCGGGGAAGATGTCGGGGTACTGTCGAATCAGCTCCGCTAAATCCGGTGGTACAGCTGCACACAGCTTCTCGATGTCCTTTCCGTCGGTGTCAACTGCCATCTCACGTAAGCAGACAGCGAACAGCTGCGCGCCTCGGTTGAAGTGGCGAGCTATAGTGATGGCTTTGACGCACGGGGCTTGCATGTAATCACGTGTCCATGCAGGCAATTTAGTTAGCCCCTCGTGCTTGCTGATGCTGCACGATCCCGTTGTCCAGTCGAAGACGGGGTTGTACCGTCGCAGCCAATCACGTCCCAGCAGCACGTCGCAGCTGTCCAGCGTCGTCGTGAGAAACTTCATGCTGAAGCCGAAATCGTCGCCGCATTCGATCCGCACCGTCCGTGTTTCCTCCAAAATCGCCAGAGGCGTCCCATCCACGAGTCGAGCGTCGATTTCGGGCAGAGACCTGTCCAGTTGCAGCTTGCATTTTTTTTGCAACCGCCAAGTTGAAGAGGCTATGGTTGGCCCCTCCGTCGACGAACATTTTTTATTATGCTTTAACACCTTGCCAACGACCAGCACAGGGTGATCCACATGATTATCCCCGTTATTCGGCCGAGTGCGATCGATTGCATGAATCGGAACCACGACTCGGTGGGGATGGTGGGGTTCGAGCGATGGAGCACAGTTAGTAAAAGGCATGTTTTCACAGTTAGTAAAAGGCCCGTTTTTTACTGACTCTTCCCATTTACCTGCTCTTTCCTGTCGTCTCCTTTCACCAACGTTTTCTTGGGGCTGTGGCTCATGTAGTGACCCGTCTTCCCACACCGGTAACACGGTCCCTTAGGAGGGCGGTCGGGTGTATGGACGGCGTTGATTGTGGTCCGTTGGGTCTGGCCATGAAAACGGTTTCCCTCCCGGGAAGCTGTTCTCACGTTCTGCATCAGCGCATCTGTTGACTCCGCCAGCCGTACTGCTTCTAGGAATGATGTCGAGCGGCCCCTGCACACCTCGTATTGAATTTCATACTTGAGGCCGCTGACGTAGTTATCCAGCCGCCCAGCTTCCGACATGTCATCCACTTGGTCGGCGAGGCCCATGAACGACGCTGTGTAGTCTTGGACAGATGCCAACTGCGACCAGAAACGCAGCTTCACGTGAGCTTGCTCCGAGGCGGATACGTGCTCGAAGCGATCTCGCAAGGCTGCGCCCCACTCCTTCCATGTGCGTATCTTGGTTACACCGGAGATCGGTTCTGCCATTTGATTAGCCAATGTTGAAGTCCCGTCTGCCGCATGTGTCACACCTGTCGGGGTCCCCGTTTCCAAGGTTCAGCGACACCATTCAAGCGCTGCGCCTCGAAGAAGCGAAACCGCGTAATTAATACGCGTGGCATCGTCGTTCACACATGCCGCAGTGAAGAAGACTTCAACGCCGAAAAGCCACCCCTTCACTGTAGTAGTCTTGTCTGTAGGATTGAACGGGGGCGGGTTGACGGGTTTAATCTTGATCGTCGTTACTGCAATTGGTGTTGCTGCCGCCCGCTGCCTATCTTCTTCTTCAAAGTCACGTTGCCCTCGCCTTAGCCATCGGGCGACTCCTGACGCGCTTCACCTCGCGCCTGGCGAAGATCGGCGCTTTCTCCTCGTAGTGTTGTCACTTCTGTCGATAGAGTCTTTACAGTTGCCGTAGTGCTGCCATTTGCGCTAGCATTTCGGTTAGCTTCTCCAGATTCATGAGTCGCACGCTTTGTCTGGTGGGCAGAGGGGTATCCGTGACCTTCAGGCAAGTGAAAACACGAACTATCGGAGTCGGGTAGGATTGAATTAACAAACATTGCAGCCAATTGTCGTGAAGTCCACTATATCAGTCACACCCGTGCCACCAAACTATCATCGAAAAGCGGGGTGAACTAGGAAAGTAGCTCTGATACCAGGTGTTATGAGTTGTAAAGGAGAGTGCGTAAAATAACGAATAACGAGACAGTGATTGAATGAAAACTGACAATACAATGAAGGCACGCGCTAATGTAGTGGCTAGCCTAGCTAGGTTGAAGGTTGTATATTGATCGTAATCAGATACAAGGTTGAACAAAGCAAATTGAACATGGCAAACAAGCCAACCCCCTATAAGAAGGTGCGCAAAACCCACGCTATTCAACTGTCCCGTAGAAGAGCCTCCTGGGGAGAGGTTTGCTCTGTGCAAAGGTGGGAAGAAACTAAGGAGGCCTAAAAGAATCGTTGAGCAGCCAAGAAACTCTTAAGTCAGGATGAACGCGCGGCAAGCCATCAAACGACATGTCAATGAAGCGAAGTTTCGTGGCCCGGGAGATGCAAGAAGCTGAGCGACGCTGCTTTTTGGCTAGCCTAGCTAAGAGGGAACCTCGGGTGAGCGAGGCTGGGTGCAGGTTCGGCGTCGTTGATGTCGGCCGAACGTGCACAGTCCGAGAATCGGGGCTGTACGTGTAGCAGTCAACCCCCATAAAGAATTCGGAAAAATTCCTTATACTCTTTTACAACCCATAACACTCCGACAGACATTGAGAGCGTGTTCCTACGGGGCCCTTATCAGGCAACCTCTAGTCAGACTCGCCCCAATCACATATTTCTCAGTTTAAGGCGAATTTGTATTGGGCGATTTTTTAGTCTTGCAACGTGCGTGAAGAATTATAGCATGGGTTGATGTGGCACGTGGATGGCGAACAGATTTCCTGTACTGCCCGAACATCGGGGCAAGGGAGCCCAGTTTGAAAAAAAACGTCAGGTTCCGAATTTCACATTGTGGCATCTCAGAGAATCGCGAACAAATCGCTGATGCCACAGTGCAAATGTTGCCCGTGAGAAAAAAACACTGTAGTCCCATTCTCGACAAAACAGACTTGTGTGTCCACATGTTCAGCCCTGGGTCTCGGTGTGGTTTGCTGATGTGGCGCGATTGAAAGGTTTTGCGTGCGGATTCTAATCGCGCAATACAAGTCCGAAATTCGGTTTCTATAACGAGGTTCTCGAGTTTCCACAAATCTGATATGGGGTTGGCCTGACAGGAGGCCGTAGGAACACGCTCTAAATGGGACAATGGAAATTTGAGTATCCGTGTTACCCATGCGATCCTCCAATGCACATTATCAAATTGTTCGCAACTCCTCGCACTCCGCACTCCTCGTTTCTCTCGCAGTTAGGGCACGCTCCGCAACCGTGGTGTACATCGGTTCAAAATGTTTTCAAAATGTTTTCGAGTGGTTGAAAGCATTCCTGACCCGTCCCGTACCGTTCCGAGGCGTTCCGCACCACGTCCTTGCCATCCGTGCGGAATGATTGGCCTTCCTTCTCTCCCTCACGCCCCCCCCTCCTTCCCCCTCTCCCCCCTTCCCCATCCCCACCCCCTCCCCCCACCCAGCCCTTCTCCCCTTTCCTTCTCCCCCACCTTTTGTATTGTTTCTGCCAGCTCATTATCTGCAGCTGTACCCAGCAGTTTGCCTGCCTCGTGGAAAAGAAATAAAATCGTATGACTTGGAACACTGTACATGCGCATTTTTTAGGGCCGTTTCACTTATCAACTTTCGAAAGCCGTTGCCCCGTTGAGCCATTTTCAGTCCCACCCCAATAAAAAAGCCATGTCCATTCATCGGTCTTTTGCACCAAAAGCATTTTAGTTCAGGGAGATAGAGCGTGAAACACCCTTGAAATCTGAAATATATTTTTCTTTAGTGATACGTAATGGACCATTCAAGAGAGTAAATACCTTACAATAGTCTTTCCCGCTCAAGCTCGTCAGGGAAATGATGGCCCTTCCAGCTTGTCTCGCTTGAGTCGAGTCGAGTCGAGTCGCACCCGCAAACCAAGCCCACACTCGCCATGGCCTCAGGGTGCACGTTTGCATATCGTCCTCGTCCATTGCAGTTTCGGTAGCTGCCTCCCTTTCTCGGTCCCACCCACCCCTTGTCCGTCTCAATCAACTCCACTCATCCCCCATTTTCGGGCCTTCATGCCTTCTCTTGGATGCTCACAACTAACAAGTTGGACGTAGAGACCGGCTGCTCAAAGCTTCCAGTCTATCCACGTCGTGCGTAAATCCTCCTAGAATCCGATATAAGACCATAGCGGGAGCTCGTGGCGTGAATCGAGAAAGCCTCGATAATAGTAGCTCTATATATTTTCCGGCTTGCTGAAATCGTCCAAAAGCAGGTACGTATCAGCAAGCCATGATGCGCGGGGGGGGAGAGAGGGGGGGGGGGAAAGAGGAGGGTTGGGGGAATGTAGGAGACTTGTTTCTTTATGAATAGCGGTTTGGTTCTTTAGCGACTATGTTTGGAGCTGTAAATGAGGAGCTGGGAACGACTGGGGCGTGGGGGCAATGCAGGCGCGCTGGAATCGACTCCACGCGGCGCGTGCTGCTACGTGCAACGTGCGATGCGCTGCGGCGGATTGCACGTTGCACGGATAATGCCTGACTATGCGTTGAAGGAGCGACACGAAAACGATGAGAATTCTCAAAAGTCACGGCAACAAAGCCGGCGCCTCGGTCAGTCAGCCAATGCGCATGATTTAGGTAACCTTGAAGTCGCTGTCGAATTTGAGCCGACTCGGAATTGAGGTGACTTTAGAGTCGACACGAAGGTCACCCCATCCCATCCCCCCCCGCCCCCTCCCTTCCCCCCTCCCCTACCGTGACCTTTTTAGGTTCGAGCCAACGTTTTTCTGCATTGCTCGCGACGCGTATAAACGCCTGCTAATACACGAAGCCTGCCTCTACGAATAGTTCCCGCCTTCAAGAAGAGTTCGCTCTCTCGCGCGGCGCGCTTTCAGCCATGGGCGCGGCGGAGGAATACGAGGAGCACGGCGGCGGCGACGGCGGTTCGGCGGAAGAGAACGGAAGCGCCGCGGACGGCGGCGGCGCGATGCAGCGCGAGGAGATGCAGCTGTACTCCGAGGCGTCCGCGTTTCAAGGCGCCGCGGTGGTGGCGATGATCGAGCGACACGACGAAGACATTGGCGAAGAGCAGAAAATTCTCGAAATCACGATGGAGGATGGGGTTACCATGTCGCTCGCGCTCGACTCTGGCGAACGGCGGCTTAACGAACTTGGTTACCGGCAGGAGCTGAAGCGTTCCCTGGTAGGTGTTCCGTCGTAGGTGTTCCCCTTATAGGTGTTCCCTAGTAAAAGCGTATCGTATAATTTGGATGGGTTTAAACGACGCGCCTTCTAGAGCGCCTTTTCAACCAACTAAGGCAAGGCGGCACAACCACCTTATTGGCAGGTGCTCAAGCGTTCCCTGGTAAGCAGCATATCTTGGGATTAGGTCGGTTAGGAGGCTCGTAGATGTTTCTCTGGTAAGCAGCGTATTTTGAGACTAGGAAGAAGCTATGAGGCTGGAAAACGTTTCCCTCTCATCTCCCTTTACAAGCGTCCCTCTGGTAATCAGTGTATGTAGAGAACAGGGTTTTGGGTTTAGGGCCGTTCACTTGTACCTCGAGTTAATCACTGATGGCTCGTCGTCGAAGGGACCAAATCAAGGCAATTCTACCTTAACGCATGTTACGATGATTCTTGCTTGTAACTGTTTAGTTGCTTCGCTTCGTGGTGTTTTCCACTTTCCTCCCCTTTTGAGTCACTCGTTATCCGTTTCCCTCCCGATTTTATCGTTGTTTCGATCTGCGAACAGCATTTTCCGCAGCTGTACGCGACGGGCATCAGCATGATGAGCGTGTTCGCTGGGGTGGTCCCCATGTACGCGTAAGTACAGCTCCTTATGGGGGGTACGGGTTGGTGCGTACACTGTTCTTTACATAATTTCCTTTCACTGTTGCTCTTGACGCGTTGCTGTTTTTCACACTAGAGTGAAAATAATCTCTATTTAATCCACCTAGAGTTCAAAACTGTTTTTATGGTTTTGGCCATGCCCATCACACCCTATTACATTAAAATTCAAGTCAAATTACGCTTAATTCATGCTTTCGGTGCTCCCCATCGTTCCCTGTTCTTGCACTGACAACTTGACAGCAACTTGACAGCAACTTGCAGGGTTCATCTGGTACTGGTGTATCACAGCCGTAGCAGTGCATCTCATCGCTCTCAGCATGGCACCTCATTGCACCACTTTGCACCGTTTGCACCTCAATGCACCGCACTGCACCTCTTAACTCTCTCCCCTTCCCCTGTACCAACACAGACATCCACGATGGTGGCCCAGCAGGGCTCATCTGGTACTGGTGGATCACTGCAGTAGCAGTGCATCTCAGTACCGTCCACCTGATTGCACCGCACTGCACCTCTTTACTCTCTCTTACTCTCTCCCCTGTCCATCCCACCAACAGACAAGGCTTTCATGATGGCGGCCCAGCAGGGCTGATCTGGTACTGGTGGATCACAGCCGTTGCAGTGCACCTCATCGCTCTCAGCATGGCCGAAATCTCCTCCTCCTTCCCAGTAAGTGGAAGAGGACGGTTGAAGGTGGTGGAAACCGGTGTCGTCTAGAAAGCAATCTCCAGACCACATTCCCCCTCCCTTGACAGGGTATTACATCATGTAGTGGTTTATTATTATTATTATTATTATTATTATTATTATCATTATTATTATTATTATTATTATTATTATTAATAAGAATTCTAGTAATCTTAAATAACTCTGTCTCTTTCAGCTGCATGGCTGGCATCATCTCCTCAGTATAAAATATTGAATACCAGATAACTCCCTTTCCTTTCCATTACCTGATAACCCTCTCCTTTTAAAGCCCGCGGCCCAAATTGCGAGCCGCGCGCGTCAAGTTTTAAAAACTTGGCGAAGTTGAGTGTGCAAGGTTTGAAAACAAGCGCCCATGCAATTTGGGACTTTCCGAAACTGACCCAACCCCCAGGGCGAAATACCAGGGCAGGCTCGCTTTCGCGAAAAAAAAAAACCAAGAAAACGAAATCAGTATCACTCGTCAAACCCCAGACCAGACAAACCCCCTCGCGTCAACTTTTTAAAAGTTGTGCAATTTGGGCTGCTGGCTTTAATACCTGAAAATATCCCAGCAGCAGCAACATCTAGTTACGTGCGCCCCACCTTATCCCACCCTCGCCTTCTTCCTTCCAGCCTCTCCAGCCCTACCCATCTCCGCTCATCCACCTCAGTCCGTTATGCTCCCACTCCATCTCACTCTCCCAAACCTCTCCGCCTCCTTCTCTGTTCTTCCACTCCTCTCTTTCACTCTTTCCTTCCCACCCTTCCCCCCACCACCAACCTCCTTCTCCTTCCCCTTCTCCTCCCCCCCAATCCCTCCCCTCGCCCCACTCTCCCTTCACCCCCTTTTGAGGCGCCTCAAAACCCATTCTCCCCTCACCCCCCATGACCTACTTCCAGACAGCTGGCTCGCTCTATTTCTGGGCGGCAGCACTGGCAGGGCCGAAGTGGGGCCCGCTGGCCTCATTCATCACGGTGAGATGCGATCTGATTGGATTCACCGGAAACTGCAATTTGATTTGATTCAGTTCAGATACGGCTTCAAGTGTTGTTCTGAGCCGAAAGTATTAACTTGACTCATCTTGATCGTGCATTCATACCCGTGCCCCACTTCCACTCCATACCATAGCATCATGTCTTGCCTTGACCATTGACACCTACTCAAATTAATGATAAAATATGATACGATGCGATAGGATAGGATAGGATAAGATAAGATAAGGGTACGACATGACATGAATCGTCACCATCACTTGAACGATGTTTTGAAGTGCCCCCATGGTGTCACAACCCATAAGTTGACCTTTTTACACAACCCAGTGTAATGATCCTGCACCCATCAAACCCATCACCTTATTATATGCATGCTGACTGACTTGCTGACTGACATTGATGGAATTTGTTGGTTCTCACGATGTCATCACCTTACGAAGTTACCTTTAGCTGACCGCATTTTTTTTGGCTGACCAATCCCCCACATGACATGACCCCATCTCCATGCATGGATGCATGCATGTGTGTGTGTGTCCAGGCATGGATGGAGTTTGTAGGGCTGGCAGTGGGGCATGCCATGGTGTCATATTATGGCGTCACCATCCTGCAAGTGCTCATCCTCATCAGCACAGGTGGGTCTTTTTCCATGCATGCTTGCACTGGTTACCAACTAGCGTGCCCCACCACGTGCTCATCCTTATCAGCACAGGTGGGTGCTCTCCACATCATCACAGCTCTCCACATCATCACAGCTCTCCACATCATCACAGCTCTCCACATCATCACAGCTCTCCACATCATCACAGCTCTCCTCATCATCACAGCTCTCCTCATCATCACAGCTCTCCTCATCATCACAGCTCTCCTCATCATCACAGCTCTCCTCATCATCACAGCTCTCCTCATCATCACAGCTAAACGCACACGCACATGCACATTTGTATTATGGCCGTCACCCTTCCAATTCTGCAAGTGCCACGAGCTGCAGGGCATGCCATGCTGTCGTACTACTATGCCGCCACCCTCCTGCAAATGCTCATCCTTATCAGCACAAGTACTCGCACACATGCATTATTAAGCATGCCACCACGCCACCATAATGCTGTAACCACACCGAGGTGCACTACGAGGTGTTTGGCATCGCATGCGGGATGGTGTGGTGCTCTGCTTGTCTGCCGCGTCGTTGAATTGAATTCTCGTGCTCTCTGTGCTGCATGTGTGTGCTGCAGGCGGGGCGAACGGCGGTGGGTTCATGCTGGACCACTACGAGGTGTTTGGCATCGCATGCGGAGTGGTGCTCATATGCTGCCTCATCAACTGCTGCTCCATCCGCATCGTCTCATACGTCATGCTCTTCTCAGCATGCATCCAGGTCAGTCAGTCTCCTTTTCAGTCAGTCTCCTTTTCAGTCAGTCTCCTTTTCAGTCAGTCTCCTTCTCAATCAGTCTCCTTGTCAGTCAGTCTTCTCTTCTCTCATCACTCCTCCCATCCTGCTCCATCCGCGTCGTCTCATATGTCACGCCCTTCTCACAGCATGCATGCATCCAGGATAATACGCCTCTCACCCTTCCAAAGCACTCATTGTACACGTTAGGTGAATGTGAATCTCTCCCCTCTGCTGCTCCATCCGCATCGTCTCATACGTCACGCTCTTGTCTTGTCATCCTGCATCGTCTGATGCTCTTGTCAGCCTGCATCCAGGTCAGTTAGACGACAGGCTCTCCTACTCTCCTCTTTACCGTCTTACCTCCCCTCACTCTACTATTCCTCCATCCTCGGTCTCTGTCCCTCCACCCACCCACCCACCAGCGGGCCTGCTTCCTCTTCTCATCCTCACCACCAGCACTGCACTCTATCTTGTTCCTCCCGTTCTTCCCCCCCCCCCCCCCCCCCCCCCCCCCCCCTCCCTCCCCCCCAGGTGCTGGGAGCACTGGCGCTCATCGTCACGCTGCCCCTCGTCGCGCCCAAGCACCAGCCAGCCTCCATATCTGTGACTTGTTTGCCCCATTGTGTCTTCTCTTTCGCCCCCCCCTCCAGCTGCTGGGAGCACTGGCGCTCATCATCACGCTGCCCCTCGTCGCCCCCACCCTCTCACATCCACCTGCCCTCCCCCCCCCCCCCCCCCCCCCCCCCCCAACCGCCTCCTCCAAAACCCCCCCACCCCCCTCCCCCCCAGGTGCTGGGAGCACTGGCGCTCATCATCACGCTGCCCCTCGTCGCCCCCAAGCACCAGCCAGCCTCCTTCGTCTTTCAAGCCTTCTGGTCCAACGAGTCCCTGCCCACGCCGGTGAGTCCAACCAGCCACGAGTCCCTGCTCTCCTAGTCGCACCCACCCACCCACCACCCACCCACCCACCACACACACACCACCCACACACACACCACCCACCCACCCACCCACCCACTACCCACCCACCAGCCAGCCTCCTTCGTCTTTCAAGCCTTCTGGTCCAACGAGTCCCTGCCCACACCTGTGAGCCACTCTGCTCTACTCTGCTGCTCCACCACTCTGCACCACTCTGTTCCCTGCAAACCGTTCACGCTACTCCTAGTCGGCCCCACACAATACGCGCCCAGCAGCCAGCTCCCTTTATCTTCCAAACCTTCTTCTCAGTCGTCCCTGCCCACGCCGGTGAGTCAACCCAACCATTCCTTGACTCTTGTTTTGAGGGAAAACAAAGCTCGGAACCTTCTTGAGATGTCTTCAAAAGCGTCAAACCCCTTGTCTCCCAGTGCTCCCTCTACGGCTACGACTGTTTGGCGCGTCTAATTCAATCAATTTCACTCCTCTTCACCGCACCCAACCCCTCCCCCAGCCCTACTCCTTTGTGCTCTGCCTGCTCGTCTCACAGTACTCCCTCTACGGCTACGACTGCGCTGAATCAATCTGCCTCATTCACTCCTCCTCTCCCCAATTCCCCCTGCCGCCACCAACCCCCAGGCCTATTCCTTCCTCATCACTCTCCTCGTCTCACAGTACTCCCTCTACGGCTACGACTGCGTGGCGCATCTGATTGATTTCCTCCCCCCCACTCACCACACCACCTATCCACCATTCCCCTCCCCCTCTCATCCCCCCAGGCCTACTCCTTCGTGCTCTGCCTGCTCGTTTCCCGGTACTCCCTCTACGGCTACGACGGTGTGACGCATCTCTCAACCACACTCAACCACTCAACCCGTTTTTGAGTCGACTCAAAAACTCTCTCTACAGCTACGACGGTGTGACACATCTCTCAACCACACTCAACCACTCAACCCCTCTCCCCGCCTTCCCCGTTTCTCCTTTCCCCCAGGCCTACTCGTTTGTCCTCTGCCTCTTGGTCTCCCAGTACTCCCTCTACGGCTACGACGGTGTGGCGCATCTCTCAGAAGAGACAAAGAAGTCCGACCGCACGTCGCCGGCCGCGATAGTAGCCTCCCTCTCTACAGTCACGTTCGTGGCGTGGCTGCTGCTGGTGGTGTTCACGCTCTGCATTCAGAACGTGGATGATATATTCGCCACGGCGGTTGAAGGGGAGGTGCCGACCACGGTTACCAACGGCATGCAGCCGGTCATTCAAATTCTGTGGGATGCATTTCAAGCACGGTGAGTCAAATGCAGCAGCTGCTGCTGCCGCTGCTGCTGCTGCTGCTGCCGCCGCCGCCGCCGCCGCCGCCGCTGCTGCTGCTGCTGCTAGTGGTGTTCACGCTCTGCATTCACAAACGAGGATGATATCTTTGCCACTGCTGTTGACGGGGAGACGCCGACGACGGTCATGAACGGCATTCAGCCGGCGATTCAGATTCTGTGGGACGTGTTTTGAGTCGACTAAAAAAATTGCTGCTGCTGGTGGTGGTGTTCACGCTGTGTGCATGCAGCCGAATCTGTCGGACGGGTTTCAAGCACGGTGAGTGGGTGGGTGGAGTGGGTGGAGTGTGGGTTGAGTGAGATGCCTCACCGTGGCGCGGCGTGGTTGCTGGTGGTGGTTTTGAGACGTCTCAAAACAGCACTTTTATCGCAGCTGTTAAACGCTCTGCAATCAAAGCGTGGATGATCTATTTGAGTCGACTCAAGAGATGCCTCATCGTTGTGTGGCGTGGCGAGGAGGCGTGCTTGTTGCTGCTGCTGGTGTTAGCGTTAGCGCTCTGCATTCAAAACGTGGATGATATCTTTCCCACTGCTAAGGAAGGGCAGAATAGACACATCCTTCTGTGTTTTGTCTTCAGCAGCCTCTCTCCCTCTCCTCCACCACCACTACCCTCTTCCCCTCCCGTCCCCATCTCTCCCCACCAGTTACGGCTCTGTGGTGGGAGCGCAGATTTTCACAGGCACTTCGCGGATATACACATCCTAGGAACACCACTTCGTGGTGGGAGACATTACGTGGCAGCGGTTTCTTTAGCAAAGGAATTGATTTCCACGGGCATCATTTACACATCCTCTCCTTTGGCCTTCACCACCCTGAAAACCTTCCTCCTCCCCATTCCCTTCCTCTCTCCCCTTTCCTCTCTCGCCCCACCAGTTACGGCTCGGGTGTGGGAGCGCAGATATTCACGGGCATCATATACACGTCTTTCTTCTTTGGGACTGTTTCCGGGCAGCTAGGAGCGTCGCGAGTGGTGAGTTTGAGGAGAGGAGTTGAATGGTGAGTGTTGATTGGTGAGTGTTTATTGGTGAGTGTTGATTGGTGAGTGTTGATTGGTGAGTGTTGATTGGTGAGTGTTGATTGGTGAGTGTTGATTGGTGAGTGTTGATTGGTGAGTGTTGATTGGTGAGTGTTGATTGGTGAGTGTTGATTGGTGAGTGGTGATTGGTGAGTGGTGATTGGTGAGTGTTGATTGGTGAGTGGTGATTGGTGAGTGGTGATTGGTGAGTGGTGATTGATGAGTGTCGTGAGTAGTGGGACAGGTGGGGGCATCTCGAGTGGTGAGTCTTGTCTGAGAAGCAAATGAGGGAAGGTGAGTGTGAGTAGGAGAGGCGCTTGGACATTTACATGTCCCCTCTTTCTCCCAGATCCCTATACCGGACACCCTAAACCATCGAAATCGTCTTCCCCCCCCCCCTGCTCTACACCTCCACCACCATCTTCTTTGCCTCTTTTCCCCTTCCCCTCTTTCCCTCTCCCTTTTTTTACCCTCCCCCCTTTCGTGCTCTTCCCTTCCCCCCCAGGCCTACGCCCTGGCTCGAGATGGCGGTCTCCCCCTCTCCTTCCTCTGGCGCCGCCTCGCGCCCAACAAGGTCCCCGTGCTGGCGCTCCTCCTCTCCGTGGTCATCGGAATCATCTTCCTCCTGCCGCTGCTCTACACGTCCACCACCATCTTCTTTGCGATAGCATCCATCTCGAGCATCGGCTGGGTGTCCGCCTACTCCGTGCCAATCTTCTTCCGCCTCATTCAAAAGGAAGACCACTTCCAGCCCGGCCCCTTCTACATCCCCAACTACATTGGGGTCATCGGCGGGTAAGTTGCCCACATCCCCAAGCTGGTCATTCAGACTTGCCTCGAAGTAGGCCGGTGAAACTGATGCCTACATTCCAAATCACATCAGGTCACTGGCTGGTAAGTTGTTTTTGAGAATTCTCAAAAACACCCTGCAGCATCACATCAGGTCACTGGCTGGTAAGAAGAAGGTGTGTTTGTCGATTAAACCTGGCGGGATGTAGATCCTTCCTGCTGCCCCTTCTCTTTACATCCACCTCCCCATGAAAGTTCCCCATTTATTAGGCACTTCCTGGCGCTGGTGTGGTTGCTCTACACCATCATGATCTTCCTGCTGCAATACGACCTAGTGCCCCACCCAACCGCTTTGTGCCCCTCCCAACTCCCTGTACCCCCACACCCTCCCTTTTGTAGGGAAATTGTGCACTTCCTGGCGCTGGTGTAGGTGCTCTACACCATGATAGCCTTCCTGCTGCCCTACGCCTTCCCAGTCACGGTCGAGAATCTCAACTGGGCCCCAGTGGCCATCGCGGTGTGGGTCACCATCTCTTCCCTTTCCAACCCGTCCTTTTGGACCCCTCTCAACCACTTCGTGCCCCTCCCGTGTGCACCTGCCTCCCCCACACCCATTCCCCTGCAGGAAAATTGTGCATTTCCTGGCGCTGGTGTGGGTGCTCTACACCATGATAGTCTTCCTGCTGCCCTACGCCTTCCCGGTGACCGTGGAGAATCTCAACTGGGCGCCAGTGGCCATTGCAGCATGGATCGGCATCTTTGTCACATGGTGGATCGTGCACGCCCGCTTCTGGTTCAAGGGGCCGGTTCGCGAGATTGTTCCAATCACGGAGGAGAACGGCGGGGAGAAGGAGGCTGAGGGGAAGATGGAGTGATACAGTAGTACTGCTGCTGTTGTCAGTGCCCTTGTCCTGTGTGTTAGTTCAGAGTTGCAAATAGAATTTAGCAAGGGTGGTCATGTGCTTGTTTAATTTATTGACATGCTGCAGCCATGCTGTTACGGTAGGTATATATATCCCTCCCATGTGTGACGATCGGGTTGAGGACTGAACAGGTATAAGCTCAAAGAATACTGGGGTAGGTGAGACAGCCAAGACGTAAACACATACAAATATAGAATTAATACACTTGTTTCTCATCAGGTGTTGTAACAAGTGGTCATCATTCTTCCCCGCTACCTGCCCCCTAAGGGCGTGTCCAACTCGTACGTTTTCAGTTCAATTTGTGCGGTTGACCGCTTTGCGTCACGGTAAACAACGGTGAAAATCCAAAATCGCTTTGCACCTTCTGATATTGTTGTGCACCACGGTAGATGAACTGTATATGAACCAAAACGTACGAGTTGGACACGCCCTAAGGACCCTCTGGAGGGAAGCTGCCCCCTTTGTCTCCCGTCCTATCCCGTTCAGGGCCTGAGGGCGCGTGTGATTTTTGAAAACTGCTAAGTTCACATTCTTTAGACGATTTTGATTTCATGGCAAACTGTAGTCGATTTTCGGTGTTACCGAGGTTCGAGCTGCACGCTTTTTTTTTAACCAATCACAACAACACAACTTTGGTCGAATGTCGAGATTCGACCCTTTAGGTTACCCGGTTCTGGACACGTGGTTTTCTCTGACATCGCGACTATTTTCGCGTTTTCGGCAGGGGGACTTTGGTTTCGTACGTCTGAATAATTTCGCCAAACCATCCAGCGTGCCCAAAAGTGCACACGTTCGATTCAACGTGCTCGTGCACGTAAAAAAAAGTTGGTAACCATGCCAAGTTCGACCTGATTTCTGAACCTAGAAAAAAATCACACGCGCCCTGTGGTTTGGTTGGGTTGGGGGACCAAGCTGTTCCACCCAGCTGTACCGTACTGCTGCTGACTCTAGCTATTGTGGGCCAGTCCGAGCTGTCATTGATCTGTCCACACATCCATCCAGCCAATTCCTTCCTCCCTGGCGACAGGTTCCTCTCCACCCACACCCGTCTACTGTTGTTGGCTTTAGCAGCCACCGTGTCTGGCAAGGTCCCTTTCGCAGCAACCTGCCCCGCTGAGTCACTGACCTGCCAGCCAGCCCTATGGCTCAAAGTAATATCGATGAGTCGCGCAATTCTCGAAGCCAAATGTGCGGCTTGAGCGAACAAGCTGGCCAATGGCCGCGCGGCGAATTCCTCCTCCTTTCCCCCAATGCCCCACACACTCGCCCCCAAAACACCAACACCCCTACCCCAAACCCACCTTCCTCACATTTTTTGGCCTTCTGCATCCAAACGTTTTTTTTTTTTCCCAGCGATTCCATCCCAAACGTAAAATTTTGAATACATTTGTTTCCCCCAACATCCATATGTTTTCCCCTGACACCCGTATGTCTTTCCCCAACCATCCGCAAACATTCCTTCCCTCCTCCCACCTGCGGATGGAATGTGAATAGGCAGGTCACCGTCCTATGTGAACCAGCCCACCCATCCCCTCCTGACCTGCACGGTTTCATCCACAGAGCTACATAAAAGTTCATGCACCAATTTTCAGGCTGGTTCATACAAGAGCAGTACTGTAATAATCCCGTAGTGCACGTATCGTTCTCAGCCGCGTTCCCAGGAAAAGGCATAATCTTGCGACACGACATCAGTGCAAGCTGACAAGAGTTTCATTTTATCCTCCTTGACTTACTCGAATTCCAGGCCGATGTGCTTCATTATCGTGTGCGGAGCTTCATGATTTCCAAGCTTAGCACTTGCCACTGTGCGACGTGAGTCCGTAGCGCGACAGTTTATGCTTGACTTTAGAATCCAAATCTAATCCTTGTTTCTTTGTGAGAAACTCGGCGTTCGTGGCCGCTTAGTTTGACTTCTCTCGACGTCTAAGTCGTATAATGTCTCATTTTCAAAAGCGTCTCAGAATACGAATCTCCGGAATGTGAATCACGGTGTACAGGGTAACCATTTCTGACTAAGCTTTTTCTCGGAGAGCCTCCGCAGAGTCCGCGGCGTCGCGTACTTAGTAGGTCGAGCTGTCTCGCTTCAAACGTTGACGCTGTGCTGGCGACAATGGTCTCAATGACATGCGACGAGATAGAAGCGTCGCCCGGCGACGGTCGCGGAGCGACGAAACAGTGCCACTACGACACGTGCGATCACTACGCGACAGATTCCGCCATCGGCAACGGCCGTCACGCTGTGGCAGACGTGGTCCACGACGCCAAACCTTCTCCGAAGCTTCTGCCGCGTGGCGAGGAGATGAAGCTGTACACGGAGGCGTCCGCGTTTGAAGGCGCCGCGGTAGTGGCGATGATTCAGCGGCACGACGAGGAGGTGGGAGCGGAGCAGAAGATCCTTCAGATAACCATGGAGGATGGGATAACGCTCTCCGTCGAGCTAGATCCCGCTGAGAAACGGCTGAACGAGTTGGGATACCGACAGGAGCTCCGACGCTCCCTGGTGAGTTCTCGGCTCTCCCTATCACTCAAAGTAGAACGGAGCAGAAAATACTTCAGATTACCATGAAGGACTGAATCACGCCGTGGAGCTAGATCCCGTTGAGAGGCGCCTGAAGAGCTCGGATACCGACAGGAGCACCTAGAACACAGTTGCGCTCATAGCAACGCTACCCTAGACACCATAGGACGCGGTTGCGCTCATCTTTCATGTCCCATCTCTCATCCCTCATCGCTCATCGCTCATCGCTCATCCCTCATCGCTCGTCCCTCATCGCTCATCGCTCATCGCTCATCGCTTATCTATCATCTGTCTTCGTTCATATCTCATCTCCCATCTCTCATCTCTCAATCTCTCATCACTCTCTCTCATCGCTCATCCATCATCTTTCATCCCTCTCGTTCATGTCTCATCTCTCAACTTTCATCTCCCATCCCTCATCGCTCATCGCTCATCGCTCATCCCTCATCTCTCATTGCATGCGCGTGCCCCCCATGTCTCTCCCTCCTCCCGCATCACATTCCCCTGGCCCCATGTCTCCCACACCCCAGAGCTTCCCCGGCCTCAACGGAATAAGTGTGTCATTTACGGTTGTCTTGTCCCCATCACCCATTTCTATCTTCTCAGCGCATGTTTTTGCACTCTCCCTTTCCTCAACTCCCCATTTCCCCTCCAGCGCTTTCTTGGCCCTCACGCAGTGGGAGTGTCTTTCATGACTATCTTGAGAAACCCATCACCGCAACTCCCTTGCCTCTTCACCTGCGCGCGCCCCTCATGTCCCCCATCTCAACCTCCCTCCATCTCTCCCCCCCCCAGCACTTTCTCGGCCTCTACGCAGTGGGCGTGTCTTTCATGACTGTCTTCGCTGGCTTCGTCCCCACCTACGCGTACGTCCCCTCCCCTCCCCTCCCCTCGCCACCCTTGTTGGAGTCGCTGTTGACTAGTCTAAAAGCGGCCTCCAATGCCTCTACGTAGTGGGAGTGTCTTTCATGGATGTCTTTGCTGGATTCGTACCCACCTACGCGTACGTTCCCCTCCCCCCTGCCCAACCTTTCGTGCCCCATCCATCCATCCATCCATGCATGCATGTGTGTACGTCTCCACCTACTAGGTGACTTTTGAGTCGACTAAAAAGTCCCCCCTGCCCACCCTTTCTTGCCCCATCCATGCATGCATGTGTGTACGTCCCACCTACTCGTACGTCCCTTTCCCTCCCCATTTGGTAGGAACAAGAATCGGCGCCCAGTTTGGGTTCTTACGGTACTGGTGGGTCACAGCCCTCTCTCTCCCTCTTCTTTTCCTCCGCCCCCTGCTGCAGCCCGGGGTTCATAAACAGCGGCCCAGCAGGGCTCATCTGGTACTGGTGGATCACAGCCCTCTTCGTCCCCCCTCTCCCCCTTGTCTATCCCATCCACTCACTCCCTCCCGTCCCCTGCCGCGACCCCTCTCCCTCCCTCTTTGCAGCCAGGGCTTCATCAACGGCGGACCAGCAAGGCTCATCTGGTACTGGTGGATCACAGCCCTTGCGATGCATCTCATTGCACCGCAGTGTACCTCTTTACTCTCCTCCCACCCACTGTCAGACAAGGGTTCATCAATGGCGGACCAGCAGGGCTCATCTGGTACTGGTGGATCACAGCCTTCTTTGTCCAACTTATTGGCCTCTCCCTGGCCGAGATAGCATCCTCGTTTCCTGTAAGAATGCACTCTGTACTGCCTTGTTCACTGCCACTGTTACTGCATATAACCAGCCGTCTTTGTCCACCTTATAGGCCTCCCCGTGGCCGAGATTGCATCCTCATTTCCTGTAAGGATACACCCTGTGAAGCGTTGTTGTCAGTCAGTGGTGACACACATCACAACAGCCCTCTTTGTCCACCTTATAGGCCTCTCCATGGCCGAGATAGCATCCTCGTTTCCGGTGAGAATACCCTCTGCGTTGCAAAGCTCTCTGCCATTATTACCACACATTCATCCCAGCCTTCTTTTTCCATCTTACAGGCAGCTCCATGTCGGAGATAACATCCTCGTTTACACAAAAAGGGTTAATGTGGCCCCGTTTCGTGTGGTGACACTCCTACGGTCCTACCACGCTGCACCGCACTTAACCGCACTCCACAGCAACCACTGCTTTCACTGCTTAACCGTTCCCTTCTTTTGCCATTAACCATAGTGGCCGCCAGTCACTCACCAGACAAGATGACCTAGGTAACAATATCTCCTTGCAATCGCCTGCCTTTGATCCCTCTCCCTTCTCTACACTCCATTTCCTCCCTCCCTACCCCCTTTGCCACTGCCTTCCAGACAGCTGGCTCGCTCTATTTCTGGGCGGCGGCACTGGCAGGGCCGAAGTGGGGCCCACTGGCCTCATTCATCACGGTGAGAATGAGATGTGATGAGATGTGATCTGATTCGATTCACAATGAGAGGTTATCTAATTACCCTAATGTTCCTTCAGGGGTGGATGCAGTTTCTGGGCCTGGCTGCGTGCAAATGCAGTGCCTCGCACGTGCCTCTGTGTTATTATTATTATTATTATTATTATTATTACTATTATTATTATTATTATTATTATTGATGCTGCTTGCTCGTTCTCCCCACAACAGGGGTGGATGGAGTTTCTGGGATTGGCTGTGTGTGGGGCCAACGTCTCTTATGGTGGCTCCGTTATTCTGCAAGTGCTCATCCTCATCTCCACTGGTACACTCGCTCGCATTTAATGGATCTAACACAGAAAAAAATAATAAATAATAAAAGTTGCATTGATGAGATGAATATACACGGTTGGTTGGAGTCCCTAAAGTTCACATGCGCATGCATAGTTGTATCGAATAGAGCAAAGAGTTTCTGGTACGGGGGTCATGTGTGTGTGCATCCATACTTGGGCTCACAACGGTTCACATCCATTGGTACATGCATGTCCCATGCTGTGTCATGCCATGCCATGCCATGCCATGCCATGCCATACCATACCATACCATACCATACCATACCATACCATACCATACCATACCATACCATACCATACCATACCATACCATGCCATGCCATGCCATGCCATGCCATGCCATCCCATGCCATGCCATGCCATGCCATGCCATGCCATACCATGCCATACCATGCCATACCATACCATACCATACCATACCATACCATACCATACCATACCATACCATACCATACCATACCATACCATACCGTACCATACCTTGCTAGCAAACGCCATCCCATGCCATGCCATCCCTGCCACCCAATCACCAGGCGGTGCTGACGGGGGTGGGTACCTGCTGAGCAAGTACGCTGCCTCTGCCATTACATGCCATGCCATCCTGCCTTCCTTTTCCCTGCAACCCAACCAACAGGCGGTGCTGAAGGGGGTGGGTACCTTCTCAGCAAGTACGCTGTCTTTGCCATCGCATGCGGCTTTGTGCTTATCATTCCAACCCACCATATGGCATCTCTCCTCTCCCCATCCCATGCCATTCCTTTCATGCAACCTTTCCAACAGGCGGAGCTGAAGGGGGTGGGTACCTGCTTAGCAAGTACGCTGTCTTTGCCATCGCATGCGGCTTTGTGCTTATCTGCTTCCTCATCAACTGCTTATCAGTGCGCTCTGTAGCAACGGTCATGGTCGCTTCTTCTGCGATTCAGGTGAATCCTCAGATGGGTGTCAGGTGAATCCTGTTTTGTTTTTCAGGTTATTACTAAACTCCCACATCCCTATCATGCCATCATGATATCACTCCTTCATACTATCATGCTGCCCTTGTTGCCATGCTGCGTTGCCCTTCCTCTCTCAGCTTGTAGCAACAGTCACTGTCGCACCAGCTTTCTCATGGCCGTCTCTCACCCTTTACTCGCCCTTGTCTCGACGTTGTGTCGCCCCTATCTCACCATTCTCATAGCAGAAGTGACTGCCTCTATCTCGCATTCATCTCCCCCCCTCCTCCTTGTGTCTCAGATCGCAGCAGCAGTGGTGCTCATCGTCATGCTGCCTCTAGTGGCCCCTACGCATGAGCCGGCGTCCTGGGTGTTTGGTGACTTTGGCAACAACAGGGACATCACACTCACGCCCAGCAATGTGAGCTTGGGGGTTTGGCAACGTTGGTTTAGGCCACACTACATGAAAATCGTTTTTTTCTCTCAGAGATTTGACTTTTCCGTTGTCACCACCCTCCTCTCCCTCCTCTCGCCGCTCTCAGGCCCACTCCTTCCTCTGCTCTCTCCTTGTCCCTCAATACTCCCTTTTGAGGCGCCTCCATTTTTTATTGTTTCCGTTGTCACCACTCGCCTCTCCCTCCTTTTGTCCCTCCCAGGTCTATTCCTCCTCATCACTCTCCTTGTCTCTCAGTACTCCCTCTACGGTTACGACTCTGTGTCTTGGGCTGCTAACCAGTCCCCCTTCCCTCCTCCCCTTCCCTCTTACTCTCCCTGCTCTTGCCCCTCCCAGGCCTACTCATTCCTCATCACTCTCCTCGTCTCACAGTACTCCCTCTACGGCTACGACTGTGCTGAATCAATCTGCCTCATTCACTCCTTCTCTCCACAATTCCCCCTGCCACCACCAACCCCCAGGCGTACTCCTTCCTCATCACTCTCCTCGTCTCGCAGTACTCCCTCTACGGCTACGACTGTGTGGCGCATCTCGCAGAAGAGACAAAAAAGTCCGACCGGACGGCGCCGCTCGCAATCATGTCGTCGCTGACTACAGTGACCGTGCTGGCGTGGCTGCTGGTGGTGGTGCTGACGTGGAGCATCCAGGATCCAGCTCATCTGTTTGCGGCAGAGAGCGCGACAGGTGGCATGCAACCAGTGGTGCAGATCATGTGGGACGTGTTTTACTCTCGGTAAGAGGGGAGACATGTCATATTGGAGGGGTGAACAGGAGAGTACGGGGAGAAGGGGGAGGGGGGTGACAGTGGCGCAGCTCGTCTGTGCAGCTCGTCTGTGCAGCTCTTCTGTGCAGCTCGTCTGTGCACATACTCTCTCGCATGCAACCAGTAGTGCAGATCATGTGGGGCGTGTTTCACGCTCGGTAAGAACGGGTTTAGAGGTGCGTTGAAAGTACGGGTTTAGAGGTTTAGAGGTGCCCGAAAACTCTTATATGTTTGGTAGGAACGGGTTTTGAGGCGCTTTAAAACACATCCCACCCACATTATCAGCACCATTGAAATAAAAACTCTTCTGATCTCAGTGGTGCAGGATAATGTGGGACGTGTTATGAAAGGGTGCTTTTCACAGCCTTAATTCTTCTCCATATTGAGGAGTCTGAAAACCTCACCTCATTTCCTTAGATGTTCTCGCTTCTATTCCCTTTGATGCTCCCTGTTCGCAAGTCTCAACTGTCATCGTCTGCACCTCCTTCACCCCCTGCTGCTCCTCCTCAAAATCCATAACTCTGTTCACCTACTCACCTACTTCTCTCCTCACCTACTTCTCTCTCCTCTCCTCCCCGCGCCCTCTGTCGTCCCAGCAGCTACGGCTCTGGGTTGGGAGCGCAGGTCTTCACAGTCGTCATCTGCATCTCCTTTTTCGGAGCCACTCTCTCATGCCAGCTCGGGGCATCTCGTGTGGTGAGTGGCCTTCGTGCTGCTGTGCGGTGCTGTGCGCTGATGTGCGGTGCTGTGCGACTCTGTTTCTTTGGAGCCACTCTCTCATGCCAGCTCGGGGCATCGCGTGTGGTGAATGGGCTGAGAGTGTTGCTGTGTGGTGCAGCAAGCAGCTGGTGCGGGATTGAGGGTTCTCAAACGCGACTCTGATTCTTCAGAGCCACTCTCATGCGAGCTAGAGGCATCCTCCTACTCCTCCTGCTCGCTCTCCCCCACGCTCTTCTTCAACCCCAATTTCCTGCCCAATTCCAAACACTCCCACACGCCTACGCCCTGGCTAGGGATGGCGGCCTGCCCTTCTCCTCGCTCTGGCGACGCGTGGCACCCAACCGAGTGCCAGTGTGGGCTCTCACACTCTCTGTACTCGTCGGGTTGCTCGTCTTACTCCCCGTGCTCGCCTCCTCCACGCTCTTCTTCGCCCTCGCTTCCATGTCCACCATTGCTCGGATCCTTCTCCCCTCTCCCCCCCACCCTTCCACCCTTCCCCACCACCCCTCCGCCCCTACTCCCACAGGCGTACGCCCTGGCTAGGGATGGCGGCCTGCCCTTCTCCTCGCTCTGGCGACGCCTGGCATCGAACCGTGTTCCAGTATGGGCATTGACACTCTCCGTGCTGGTTGGATTGCTCTTCCTGCTGCCCGTGCTCGCCTCCTCCACGCTCTTCTTTGCCCTCGCTTCCATCTCCACCATCGCTTGGATCTCCGCCTACTCCGTCCCCATCCTCTTCCGCACCCTGCAAGATGAGAAGCACTTTCCGCCCGGCCCGTTCTACCTGCCCAACTACATCGGTTTCACCGCCGGGTAGGTGAACAGAAATCGGGTCAGGGAGGGAGGGAGGGGGGGTGGTGTGAGGGAGGATAAGAGGAGCAAATGAGAAAAGGCTGAGAAAAGGTGAGGCCCACAAGGTAGTGTGCATGAATGTTTGGTATGACACGCATGCCTTATTTCGATTGCCCCCCGTTTCACCTCTCCTACTTGCACTACGTTAGTGAGAATCAATTCCTTGTACCATGTCGCATCCACCAACTGACATCCCTTTCTGCAATTGATTTATAACAGGAAAATGGTCCACGTGGTAGCGCTGCTATGGGTGCTCTACACCCTAGTGGTCTTCAACCTCCCGACGATGTTTCCTATCACCGTAGAGAATTTCAACTGGGCGCCAGTGGCCATTGCTGTGTGGATGAAGATGTTTATTGCATGGTGGCTGTTGCATGCTAGGTTTTGGTTCAAAGGTCCCGTTAGAGAATTTGAGCCTATTGAGGAAAGCTCGGTAAGGAACGAAGGCAGCAAGGAGTTTTAATGTTCGCTTCAAATGTTGCTTATATGTTCTACATGCACCAACCAGTTTGTAGCACAGTATTTTCTTCCTTGTAAGTGCAACCGAGCTACACCAGTACACTGTAATCCTTGATACAACGTCCACCTCGGGATTGTCATTTGACGAGGGCATGTGAATTGAACTACTCCCGCGCTGCGCGCGTTTAGCAGTCCGTCTGTCAGCGGATGATTTTTGACAGAATGCTTGATTTCGCGTCGTCTGACTGGTCCGCTTGGCGGGACGCCCGTATCGCGTACAGCAGCGCAGTGGAGTCGCTCGCGAAGCCTAAGCTCGGCGCGCTCGACGCGTTCTACTGAGACGAGCTGCCGCGGCGATTGCGGCAGCGACAGCGCGGTGGCGAAAGCGGCGACCCGAAACCCGGGAATCTTGAAACCGGAGATACGAAAGCTGTAAATCTTGAAGCCGGAGATCTTAAAGCCGAGGATGTCGAACCGGGAGATACCAAAAGCGGGAGTAAATGCGCGAATTCCAAGGGCGGGCCGATCGAATCTAGGGCTACCAGAAGTAGGACCAGGAAACGCGAAGATGCTAAGTGCGAGGTCACGAAGGTCCAGAAGGTCACGAAGGAAGGGGATGGTGGAGGTGGTGGAGCTTACGTCAGCAAGGAGGAGCTCGTGTCGGTGATGGAGTGGAAACTGACACGTGGCAAGTGGCGGTAATTTCCTTAACGTCATTCCCTCCCCGACCATCACCGACCCCGTACTCCCCTCTTCGTCTCTTCCGATCACCCGCACACCATCGTTTCACCACCATCGTTACCTGAAATCTGAATTTTGCAACCCAAGACTCCTATCACAAGACTCCCGCAATTTTCAACCCAAACCTCATAATCTGCTATCCCCTTTTCTTCAGCTTCCGTCCTCCCCTTTCAAACCCCCTTCGCCCCAACTTTCCCCTTTTCCTTCTCCATTCCCTTTCCCCTATCAGCCCTCGTCTCCAGGACTTCATTTATCAGCTCGACCCCGATGCAGCTCAAAACCGCATGATTTTGGTGTTGACTTAAGCCCCTCTCCCCTTTTCCTTCTCCAGGACTTCATCAAGCACCTCGACCCCAATGCAGCTCAAACCGCATCATCTTTGTGTTGACTTGAAAGCTCTTCCCGGGCCTTCTCGCTTTCCTTGCTCTTGTCCTTCTCCCTTCTCCCTTCTCCCTTCTCCCTTGGCCCATCAGCCCTCCTCTCCTGGACTTCATTAAGAATCTCAACCCCAATGCAGTTCAAACCGCATGATTTCGGTGTTACTTCAAATCCCCTCACGCCCCCCTCCCTCGTTCCATCTCCCTTCTTTCTCCTATTTTTTCTTCCCTCCTTCCCCCTTCCTTCCTTCCTTCCTTCCTTCCTCCATCAGCCCTCGTCTCCTGGATTTTATAAAGCAGCTCGACCCTATTGCAGTCCAAACCGCATCATCTTTGTGTTGACTTGAAAGCTCTTCCCAGTCCCTCCCGCTTTCCTTATCCCTGTCCTTCTCCCTTCGCCCATCAGCCCTCGTCTCCTCGATTTCATCAAGCAGCTCGACCCCAGTGCAGTCCAAACCGCATCATTCTTGAGTTGACGTAAAGCCCCTCTTTCTTCTCCCCTTCTTCCCCCTTCCTTCTCCCTTCCCCCATCAGCCCTCGTCTCTTGGATTTCGTTAAGCAGCTCGACCCCAAGGCAGTCCAAACCGCATCATCCCGAGCCTTTGCTGCTCTGGCGCCATACCACACCCCTTCCACGCCTGGAGGTTCGGAATCAGGTTCGGGAGCTCATTCCGAAGCAGATGTTGAAGCGAGCCTGAAGGCAGCAGCAACGGAGCTGTCATCACTCAAGGGTGTTGGAGCAGCAACAGCGTCTGCAGTGCTGGCTGCGTTTGCCCCTGAAGTAGCCCCCTTCATGTCAGATGAGGTGAGCGAGCAGAGATCTGTTTTGAAGCGAGTCTGAAGGCAGCAGTAACCGAGCTCAAGGGCATTGGAGCAGCAACAACACTAAAGGGCATTGGAGCAGCAACAACACTCAAGGGCATTGGAGCAGCAACAACACTCAAGGGCATTGGAGCAGCAACAACACTCAAGGGCATTGGAGCAGCAACAACACTGAAGTAGCTCCGTTCATGTCAGACGAGGTGAGCAGCAAATTTTCTCAGGAGCGAGATACTGTGAAGTACTTAAACGAGTCTATGTTCCTTTCTGTGTCGCTGCCTCTTCTGCAACTGTCTCGACCATCTTCTTTATCCATTTCAACATTTAGTTTATTCCCTTGTGCACTACGATGCCCTTCTTCCCGGCAGTCTCTTTGTGCTCCCTCCCCTCATCCTTGCCTCTCATCTCATCTGCCTCCCTGCTGCAGTGATCCAGGCCATGATTGCGGCTTTGGGGGACTGCATGGACTATGCGCTTCGCCGCTACCTCATGAGCATTCTGATGCCCCTCCTCCCAACAGTCTCTTGATGCTCCCTCCCTTCATCCTCGTCTCTCTTCTCATCTGCCTCCCTGCTGCGGTGATCCAGGCCATGGTTGCGGCTTTGGGGGACAGCAAGGACTGCTCGCCACGCCGCTAAGTATAATACTTTTGAGACGTCTCGAAAGCCATGCTCCCTCCCCTCATCCTGTCACTCATCTCATCTCCCTGCCGTGGTGATCCAGGCCATGGTTGCAGCGTTGGGGGACTGCAAGGACTACTCGCTTCACCACACCTCATGCCTTCCTTCTGACAGTCTCTTTGTGCTCCCTCCCCTTTCTCTTTGTCCTTGTCTCTCATCTCATCTCATCTCCCTGCCGTGGTGATCCAGGCCATGGTTGCAGCGTTGGGGGACAGCAAGGACTATTCGCTTCGCCGCTACCTCGTGTTTGCCAAGGCCATGCGGGAAAAGGCATCGGTAAGCAGAGTCTTTTTTCTTGCCTTCTATCAGCAACTCGTCTTTTATGTCAGTTCGAAAGCATCTGTGAGCTGGGGAACATTTTGAAATCTCGGTCAGAAATGCGTCGTGTGTGTGAATTCTCGCTTTGCTTGTACCTGTGGGCATTCCTGCTTGCTTACTTTGGCAAGAGTTGGCAGGTGTTAATGTGGGCACATTTCAACACGAGCACATTTCGTTGCTGCTTTGCAAGGGTGTCCCTCGTCCCTTCAATTTGAATCGCCGAATGAATCTCTTTCTCCTCCCTTGTTTCCTTGACAGGAATTGAATCTCCTCGAAGACAAAACCGCACAGGCAGGAGCTGCAGACTCTTCTTTGGTTGGAGCAGAAGGGCAACCAGAGAAGAACTGTGCTCGTTCCATGCCACCTGAAGAGGAGGATTCATTCGTTAAGTTCACAGCTTCCGATGTAGAGAAGGCACTTTGGTCAGCCGCTGTGTCAGGATTGCAAGCAAGGGTCACCGTGGCAGAGAGTGGTAAAATAAAAGAAATGGCGCCTGAGGTTGCTTCGAGAGCAAAAAGAAAACGCTGAATCATTACAATCAGCAGCTGCCACTCTGTTAGAAAATGGCATTTGTACAAGAAAGAATGCCCATCAAGGATGGCTTTGAAAGCTTGTTAATTTGGTTGAACGATTTTTTTATAGTAGTAAACATTGAAGTGCAAATAAAGAACTTCAGCTGGCTTATATTCTGCTCGGACATTGCTCAGTACTGTATATATCCCGCCAAAACTGAGTCGGGCAGATACCGTTCAGTGTTGGCTCCTTTTCCCCACTAGAGTGCGAAAGCGGTTGTCAGTCAGGTCAGGAGTAGAGGCAAGCCCTAGCGACTGTAATTCGCGAGCTTTCTCCTCTCGCCATTCATGAAGGCACTTCTTATGAGGCCGGGAGTGAAGTTTTTGAGATCTCTAGCTAGCTAAGTCGGCTGTTTTTAGATCAGCTTAGCTGTGGCAGTTTATCGATGGAGTCAATGGCGCGACCCGCAATGTGGTCGTCATCTGCTAGTGTCGTTCAAACGTTATTGCCAGAGGATATAACTCGGTCTTCTAGGAGCACCATTGCAAGTGCAGATGCCTTCTCGCATTCTCCCTTAAACAGTTATCAGACCTATTCTTCGGTAAGACTTTAATCTTAAGATGAAGTTTACTCACCTTGCTCTCGAGGCTGTTTATTCGAGCATGTGTCCTCACGTCGTTCTCATGTCTGCATACGCTTGCAGTCAAGACCAGGAAACGTGCGACAGCAGTCGTTGACTCGGCCACGGACACCATTGCGAAGCGCTTTGACACCAGGTTTTTACGGAATTTCAGGTTTTAGGTCTAACCCATTGCCACGGCATGGCGCCTGCCGGGCTTTTACGGGTATGAATTTGCTCACTTGCCATTATTTCAGTGGTCTGCGTTTTGCGGCTTCAGCAATCTTATGTATCCTGCTTCCGTGATTCCTTATCTTTGCAGTAAAAGCTACCTATTATGATGAAGATGACGAGGATCTATTTGAGTTAACTTTCCTTCAACGCTTGCAGCGGGCATGGCGGATAATCTTTCCACCAAGAAACCGTCCTCCGAGGTTAGTCACACTACCGAGATCGCTGGCTGTAGAAGTTAGTGAAGGCAAATCGGTGGTCAATTCACCTGTTTTCTCGGTCTTTCCATGGTTGTTCCATTGGGTTGAATCATTCTTGGTCAAGCATCTGATTACTCTTCCTTTCAACGAATTTTGCAGCAACGCCGAGATTGCCAAAGAGAGGCTTCGGCTTGTTCTGTACACAGATCGCGGGGAAGTAAGTCCTGAAGTGAGAAGGCGTTTGCGCCGCAAGATTATTGATGCCATCTCAGCATACGTGGAGATAGAATCAGAAGAGGACGTGCAGCTGAGTGTGTCAGCTGACCCTGACATTGGGACTGTGTATTCCATCACCATTCCTGTGCGGAGAGTGAAGCCGGAATATCAAGAGTACTGGAGTGAGTCTGGATTCAGGGATCGGTTCTATGAGGAGATTCTGAGGGAACGTGGCCCAAACTCTGCACTTACTAAGCTGGAAATAAAGCGGGAGCCTGTGTCAGATGATGATAGCAGAGCAGGGTCTGCAGATTCGTGAACAGGAATGTTACTTACACAGCTTTACCTTTTGGTTCTAGTCTCTTAGGTTCAGGTGTTCACTAATGGGTAATTATTTTGCCATTGCAGTTGGTGCTTTCATGTGATCGAGGTGTACAGTTGGTGAGTCTGGATGGTATCCATGATCTGTTGTTCATAGGGTTGTCTATTTTATGAACACTTGTACTCGACATCATATCAGGTTGTGACCGTAAAGCGTTTCGAGCCAGTAAAGGACCTGCGGCTTGGCGCTCACCCCGCCGCATCTTTCGCTACCACCAGGTTCTTTCCCTGACTGCGGGGACACCATGTACAGTAACGGCTCCTCCCTATTTGCCCCCAACCCATCCCCTTCCTGGGGCGGCAACAGAACAGACTGCGCTCGGGCGCCGCCGCTCCAATTTGAAGGGGCGCTTGACTGACGGCGGATCACTGAACAATCCCCCTTCCCGCTCTCTTCCTCAACTGCAATAGGTTGAGCCGAAGCCAAGGCAAGCACAAGGATCGACAGCCAAAATGAGGAGGGATCGACGGATGGGACGGCCAAGTGCATAACTTTGAGAAGGGATGGTGGTGCGGGTTGAACTGGCCATTCCCATACCAGTGTGTTCCTACCTAACAAATCAACCCTTAGTCCAAGCCCCCCTATCTTGTGTAGGGGAACCCTAATGTTCCACAGTTCAACTCCACCCATCCATTCTGCCGTCGTAAGAATATACTTTGACAGAGTACCGCCAACCGTTTGCTCCTCCTGCCTTATCTCGTGCTAATAATTTGAGCCCGAAGAGCGAGCTGTCACTTGAATAGCTGAAGAAAACATGGATAGCTGAATAGAAAAATGAGCGCATGCTTAGTGGGGATTCAAGACTAGGGTTTCTAATCACTTAATTGTCTCCAGGCGATGTCATCACCGAATCTCCAGGCGATGACCCCACGTAAATGTAGCACCTGTGAATTTTTGCAAGCGTCATCACCACCTGTAGGAAACAACCTGCGATGATGGCGACCACGGCGCGCACATCGCCTCGGACGACCTCGACTCCTCCTGCTCCGCGGCTTGTGACGTTTTGAGACGTCTCAAAGCAAGCGCCATCGCCATCTGTACCCAACTTGCGGCAACGGCGACGATGGCATGCGCATCTCCTCGGACTAGGACGCCTCCTCCTGCTCCAAGGCTTGCGACTTTTCGCCTCGCTAAGTTTAGCATCATGACGTTTTGCCTCGCGACACGACGGCGACTCCGGCGCAACGCACTGACACCTCCTGTCGACGCAACGCGATTTTCCTCCTGCAGCTTAACGTGCACGCACCTGCTGCTCCTCCTGCTCTTGCTGCTGTTTGCAGCACGTGGACTTACCGCTCGTGCACCACCACGCTTTCTCGATTTGTCACAATCGTTTGCGTTAGACGATTCTACACAACCAGCCTTCCTTAGCTCCGGAAATCCCCTTCGTTTTCAACCAGAATCGATTGATCTCGATAATAGTAGCCCATCTTCCCCGACAGATTCTCAAAGCGGTGACCCGACAGCACTGTTGATACCGCCTGCCGTGTTGTCTAGACAGATTCTCAGACGACGCAGGGGTTCGAAACCGCGACCTTTCGAGACCAGGAGAGGAAATGCGGATGGAGCAACGGATTTGCGTGCAGACGGTGGCGCGAGGAGCAGCAGGATTCTGAAAGCAGACGCGATTCACTTGCGGATGGCAAGAGAGAGTAAGGTCTGCCCCTTCCAACCAGCAACGCGGGTTATATGTGTCAGCGACATGGTTGGAATAGTCGTGTTGTGTCGTCAAGGTAGTCATCGTGCCTTTCGAGTCCACTGAAAAGTAATTTCTGAACAGTACCATTGCCCTACGATGGTCACCATGCCAAGCTGCAATTAAAGCCCGTACTTGGATTTACCTTTTTTTTCTCTGTGTTCCGCATGCTTTGTTACTGTTCCCTTCCTCCATCGCATCTAAGATTTCATTCCATGTCCTCAACCCATCTTCCTCAACCCATCTTCCTCCTGCCCCTGTCACTTTCCCCCTTCCCTCCACCTTTCAAATCTCTTCTCCCTCCTCTCTCCTTCCGTGTTGTTCTTGCTGAAGGCAGAAGGTGACAGCCGCATGAACAACAACAGCAGCAATGGGAACGGGAACAGCAGCAGCAACGGCAACAGCAGCGGCAATGGCAATGGGAACAGCAGCAGCAGCAGCAGTGAGAAGAGCAATGAATCCTGGATTGCCAGCAGTAGCGACGTGAGTAACAGTGATGGAAACACCACTGCCAGCACAAGCAACAGCAGCAATAGCACTGTTAGCACAAGCAGCACCACCGGCAGCAGCAATAACAGTGACAGCACAACCAGCAGCAGTAACAACAGCAACAACAGCACCACCAACAACAATGACAGCAATATCACCAACACCACCACCAGCAGCAGCAGCAGCACAAGTGACAGCACCAACAGCCACAGCAACGCCAGCACCACCACCACAAAGGCCAGCGAGCCCTCCTCTCTCTCCCCCACCAGTCGTGCCATCCTCATATCAGCCCTCACCCTCTCCCTCTCTCTCGCCCTCATCACCGCCCTAGCCGCCTCCACCATGGCTCTCCTCCTCTACCGCCGCCTCCCGCGCAATCCCCACACGCCACGTGGCGGATTCTCAGTGGTCGCAGCACACGGTTCGAGTGACGGTGGGGAGAGTGGGAGTGAGAGCATCAGCAACAGCAATAGCTGCAGCATTGGGAGTGGGAGCAGCCGGGGGGTTAGTGGCCGGGGTGGATTACCCAGCCCGTTTGGGGGTGGTTTACCCAGTCCTTTTGGGGGTAGAAGAGAGAAGAGGAGGCCGCTTGGGGAGCAGTTGGAGGAGGGTGAGGGGGGAGGCTGGGGGGACGATGTGGAATTTCAAGCAGATATTGCTGCTGCTGGCACTGGCGCTGGCGCTGTTGGTACCAGCGCTGTTGCTGCTGCTGCTGCTCGTCCTGGTGCTACTGTTGCTACTGCTGCTGGTAATGGTGGTGCTGCTGGTGCTGCAGCTGCCGGCGGCAATGGTGGGGGGCGTGCAGGGGGTGCGGTGGCGGATAGTGAGGGGGAGGAGGCGTCGTTTGACATTCAGAAGGTGGTGGAGTTTACCCTTGCGGACCTCGTTGCTGCCACTGATGGCTTTGCTGACAAGAACCACCTGGGGCAGGGCAGCTACGGCAATGTGAGTGGTGCTGTGGGATGGCATGGTATGGCAGTGATTTGAGTTGACTCAAACCATTCAGAAGGTGGTGGAGTCTCCTCTTGCTGACCTGGTTGCCACCACTGATGGCTTTGCAGACAAGAACCACCTGGGGTGGTGGAGTCTCCTCTTGCAGGGCAGCTACGGCAATATGTGTGGCGGTTTGTTGTGGCATGACGAGTGGCATGGTGCTTTCACAGACAGAAACTGGCAAGGGTAGTCATGTCAATGTGAGTGGTGAATCAGGTCAGGTCTCCGTTGGGTCGGGTCGGGTCGGGTCGGGACGGGACGGATCGAGATGGGACAGGAAGGGTGGATGGGTGGGTGGGTGGGTGGGTGGGTGGGTGGGTGGGTGGGTGGGTGGGTGGGTGAGCGAGTGATGCTGTGGGATGGTGGCATGGCATGACACGGACTTGTGATTCTTAAGATGGGTTATAAAGTTGGGTCTACATGACTTCAAATTCAATCTCAAGAGAGAGGCATACTCTATAGCTACGTGTAGAGAGGGTTTTTTTGAGACGTCTCAAAAACTCAAGAGAGGCATACTCTATAGCTTTTTGCATGTGTAACGCTTCTGCTGCGTTCCCCCCTCACCTCCTTCCTTGCCCGCTTCCTTACCCGCTTCCTTGCCCGCTTCCTTGCCCGCTTCCTTGCCCGCTTCCTTGCCCGCTTCCTTGCCCGCTTCCTTGCCCGCTTCCTTGCCCGCTTCCTTGCACCAATTGCGTTATGCCAGGTGTACCGAGGGAGGCTCAAGTCGGGGGAGGTGGTGGCGGTGAAACGAGCCAAGGCGGAGAGGAGGCAAGACATGCGCAAGTTCAAAAAGGAGGTGCGATGAGATTCATTGCGGTGGAAAGAGATGGAATGCAATGAGAATGGGTGAAGCTGAGGAAGTGAGATGAACTGAACCAAGGCCGCAAGCAAGACATTCAAGAACTCAGGAGCAGCTGCTGGTATACAAGTTTGTAAAAGGAAGAAAACCTCTTCTTCCTCTCATCCCCTCTCCCTCCCCCTCTCTCCCCCCTCCTGCCGTCTGTCAGGTGATGCTGCTGTCCCGGGCGCGCCACAAGCATTTGGTGCAGCTGCTGGGGTATTGCAGGGAGGAGCAGGAGCAACTGCTGGTATACGAGTTCATAGGCGGGGGGACCCTCTCTCACAACTTGAATGCCCCCTGGCGAGCCAGACAAAACAAGCCGCCCCTCAACTGGACCGAGCGGCTGCTGGTGGCGGCGGGGACTGCGCGCGCGCTGGCTTACCTGCATGATGACGTCAGCATGCCATTCATCCACCGGGATGTGAAGGTGGGAGATTTGATTTGATTGGGTTGGATGAGATCGGATGGGATGTGATGGGATTGAATTGGGTCAGATCAGATTGGATTGAGTGGCATGTTCACGCCATTTGGTGGCAAAGGAATTTCCCATACACCGCAACCCTTCCCATAACCCATGTTTTCTTTCCCCACCACTCTTCACCATCCTGAACCGCACTTCACCACGCGTCATCGTTCTGCACAGCCCAGCAACATCCTCTTGGATTGGCACGCGGCGGCAATCCCCTCCTCTTTTCCCTCATCTCTCATCCTATCCATGCTTTCCCCTCCCACCACCCGTCGCCACTCTTCACCACCCTTCACCGCTTTGCACAGCCCGGCAACATCCTGTTGGATCGGCACGTGGTGGCGAAGCTGGCAGACTTCGGGACGTCGAGGGCCGTGGACACATCGTCATACTCTGCCACCATTCAAGGCACTGCGGTGAGTGGCACTGCAGTGAGTGGCACTGCAGTGAGTGGCACTGCAGTGAGTGGCACTGCAGTGAGTGGCACTGCAGTGAGTGGCACTGCAGTGAGTGGCACTGCAGTGAGTGGCACTGCAGTGAGTGGCACTGCAGTGAGTGGCACTGCAGTGAGTGGCACTGCGGTGAGTGCATGCAACACACACAAGCACGTCCAGAGCCGTGGACACTTGATCATACTCTGCAACCATCCAGGGCACTGCGGTTAGTGGCACTGCGGTTAGTGGCACTGCGGTTAGTGGCACTGCGGTTAGTGGCACTGCGGTTAGTGGCACTGCGGTTAGTGGCACTGCGGTTAGTGGCACTGCGGTGAGTGGCACTGCGGTGAGTGGCACTGCGGTGAGTGGCACTGCAGTGAGTGGTGGCGCATGTTGTGTGTTTTACGTGCATGCAACGCACACAAGCACGTCGAGAGCCGTGGACACGTCATCATACTCCGTGGCTATTCAGGGCACTGCAATGAGCAGTGAAAGTGGCCGAGGGGCATAAGGGTGCTGTGTGTTGCAGACAAGGGCTGTGGTGCAGCTCATGCTCATGCTCCTTACTGCCCACCCTCTCTCACAAATCTGCAGGGTTACTGTGACCTGGATTACCTTAAGACAGGTACCGTAGCGCATAGACGTGTACAGCCTTGGCATCATGCTGCCTTCTTGGTCTCGCGCCACACTCCCCTTGTTCTCCCCACACCACTCGCAGGGCTGTTGCGACCTGAATTACCTCAAGGCAGGGCAGCTGACGAAGCGCATAGACAGCCTGGCAGTACAGCTTTGGCATCGTGCTCTTGAAGGTCACCCCTTTTGGTCTGTCCTTTGTTTCCCCTTGCTCTCCCACCTCCCACCCCACCTGTAGGGCCACTGCCACCCTGAATTCTTGAAAATGGGGCAGCCATCAAAGTGCATAGATGTGTACAGCCTTGGTACACATCTTGCCACCCCGAATTCTTGCTTCTGGAGCTCAACCGCTTGCTCTGCCCTTGGTCCCCTCTCCATCTCCCCTTCAAATCCACATGTTCTCCCACCGCCGAAACCACTCGCAGGGCTACTGTGACCCCGACTATCTCGAATCGGGGCAGCCATCGAAGCGCATAGGCTGTACAGCTTTGGGATTGTGCTGCTGGAGCTCATCCCCTTTGCCTCCCCTCGTTCTCCCACCCCCCACACCAACTCGCAGGGCTACTGTGACCCTGACTACCTCAAGTCGGGGCAGCCATCGAAGCGCATAGACGTGTACAGCTTTGGGATTGTGCTGCTGGAGCTCATCACTGGCAAGTCTCCCAGAGGCAT
Source organism: Closterium sp. Yama58-4 (assembly GCA_947470075.1). Lineage (NCBI taxonomy): Eukaryota > Viridiplantae > Streptophyta > Zygnematophyceae > Desmidiales > Closteriaceae > Closterium > Closterium sp. Yama58-4. The sequence goes on along the minus strand of CANIUD010000383.1, from coordinate 165,782 downwards.
CTCCAGGCCGTACCGCTTCCATGTGAGTGCGAGCAGATTTTTTTTAGTGGACTCAGAAGTCACCATGTGCATAGTTTTGGGATTGTGCTGCTGGAGCTCATCACTGGCAAATCGCCTAGAGGCATCTCCAGGCCGTACCGCTTCCATGTGAGTGGGAGCGCATGTGTTGGAGCTGACAGAAGAATTGAAACCTGTGGTTGAAACATTGTGCTATTGGAGCTCATCACTGGCAAGTCTCCCAGAGGCATCTCCCGACCATACCGCTTCCATGTGAGTGCGTTTTTTTAGTAAACTCTGAACTTGTCTCACTTGTTCATAGAGCACATCACTGGCAGAGGCATCTCCAGGCCCTAGCGCTTCCATGTGAGTGGGAACCCGTTTTTGTTTTACAAAAACAAGGAACGAACGAAAAAGGAAGAAAAAAGGAAAGAAAGAATCGGTTACTTTTGAAACTCGTAAAACATCATTGCCAACCTTCCAGAGTCGTTTCTAGGCTCCACCGCTTCCAAGTGAGTGGGCACAACTTTTCTATCAATAAACCTTTTCTTGCTTTTCTCTTTTTTGGCGCAGCTTTTCTCGTGTTCATGCTCTCGCACATAGGAATTGGACTCTATGTGTGCCATCTGATCTGAATGTTTGAATCCATAACCGGATAAACTTTCTCGGTTCTCGAGCATGCACACTGGTTTTGAAGACTCTTTGCCACTTCTGCTAAACTAACACATGAAGTCTCATTCCTGCAGACTCTCCCCCGTGTACTCCCTCACTCGTTTCCCTGCAAGCACCCCCTCCCCCTCTTTTTTCCGCGCCACCACTTTCCTCAGGTTCAAGATCTGCTGGATAAGAAGGGGCTTGCAGGGATAGTTGACCAATCCATGGGCATTTACCCTGAAAAAGAGGTTACCAGCGTGCTCAGCCTGGCCTTCAGGTGCACAGACATCAAGAACCCCGCCGGCCGACCTTCCATGAACCGAGTGGTAACTGAGTTGGAATCAGTGCTAGAGCCTGACCGAGTGCTCCCGGTTACCACATCGGCGGTAACACGGCAAATACACCACCAACATGATATAAGCTTATCACAAGGAGTTGCGGACGAGAGGGTTCCAGAGGCGCACAATGTAAAAGTGCAACATATTGGGGAGTCGAATAACGAGGCAGATATGGAGGAGATTAGAGGAGAGGAACAGCAAGGTCATGAAAGTATCAGGGAGGGGAGTGCTATAGGAAAGGGTGGAAGCATGGAGCTCTCATTCGATTGGAATCTGCAAGGAGGCAGCGGTGGGTTGGGACGGGATCGGATGAACACTCCCTTGACGAGGGATCCGGATAGGCCAAGCAGGTTTTCATTTCGAGGCCAAGTATTTGAAGATTCTGATAGGGAGTTTGATGAGAGCGGGGTACTTAGCTATGGGCCAATAAATCCTGCTTAGATGTATAGCTGGTTCGTTTAGTTTTATTTTCCTATGTGATCGTATTATATCAAGTGGCTCCACTTCTATATCACGAATATGTTACGTGGAAGAGCCTTCGCGGAGCGGAGCCATTCTGCTCAGCGGAACCATTCCCTTCCGAAGGGTTGTTGGGGTTTGGTCGGTGGTGTAGGGGCTTGAGGGGAAAACTCCCCCCCCGACGGATTCGACTCGACCCAGGGCTGGGGAGGCATGCAGGCAGGGGACGCAGTACACCGTGGGAAAGGGAGGCAGGCATCCAGCCGAGGGAGGGAGTTCACAGCCCTTCACTGACTAGCGGTGAGTGTGAGAGGACTGGCCCGCATCCATGCTAGGGGGTGAGTTGGGTACGGGAGCTGGTGGCGAGGGATGTTCGCGAAAAGACGAATCTGATGCAATGTGACAAACTTGGTGGACAGGTTCCAGCGCAGTCCGTCGTGGCTGACGGTCAGGTTGACAGCAGGTTTTGTTCCGTTTCCTTCAACGCCAATAGCTGAAAATTCCGTTGGACGGACTCAAACGGTTGCAGTCGAATATAGTCGGATTCCGTCTTATTTCGCTGGGAACTAAGCGTTTGTCGTTCATACGGGTATGGCGCATTCATTCAACTTGGACCCTCCACCACACTACAAGGCACTTTATCTCACGAAAAACAGCAGTACCGTGCAGAACGTAGTGCTACCAAAAAACCTGACAGCCGCCCATGGGATCTCTTCTGCAAGCAGAAAGACCACAGAATGTTTTGTATCGCTGCAGCCATTGCCCATACTATTTTGTTGCGACTAGCCCATCGTGCAGATTAGGAACTTGAAAGTAGAGACGCTCTGCATTGCTGTGGTTTATTTTCAATGCCGTAGGCCGTCAAGCATGACAATGCCTGAGAGGGCCGTGGTACTAGGTGTTAAGTAGAAGTCTTTCTCGTTACCTAGTTGTTGGTATTTAACGTAGACTACCAGGGCCGATTTCGTGCCTCTCCGCGTTTCTCTCATCCCTCGCATTTCCCGTATTTAACCCTGTTTTCTTGCCAGTCTCTTCCACTGGCTAACCATGAGGTCACAACGCCCCTTCATTCCCGCTCCCTTGCTTCTTCCGCTCTTGCTTCTCGCAGCAGCAGCAACAACCGCTCCTACCTCCTTATTCGTTTCTGCTGACGGATCTCCTTCAGACGCTAACCAGAATCCGTCAGAAAACTTCGAGTTCCCCAACTTTAGCGCGGATGACGAGGAACTCATTATGGCGTACGAAAGGAAGTTCGCAGCCAGACCCGGCGAGGTGGAGGTGTCGTACGAGCAAGCGTATCATCTGGGAGAGAAACTGAGAGCTCGCGGCGTGACTGCAGCGGATGTGCTACAAAGTGAAGATGATGTTTTGGCGGGAAAGGTTCAAGAGGAGGGAAGCGAGCAGACGGATTCCGTCAATGACGACGATAAGCGTCAAGGTAACTTATGTCTGCTGTTACTTCACCTGCCGCATATCCCGCGTATTCCTCTCTAGTTCCCACTCATGACGGTTTTGAGAGATCCAGAGACGTGTTTCGGCTTCCCGCGTTTCTGCTTCCGTGTCTTCATCGTTCCACCGATATCAAAATCTTTTCTTTTAGGTTCCTCAAACATATACCCACTTTCTTGTTTTCGTGTCTACTCGTTCCACCAATATTGGCTCGCTGATTCTCTTTCTTTGATTCATTCCTTTCCCTTCAAATCTCTCAGCAGTCCATCTGTTTCCCATTCCTAGCTTGATACCACCTTCTCTCCCTGCATTCCGGTTTTTGAGTCGACTCAAAAACATTCCTAATACCACCTTCTCTCCCCGCATTCCCCGTGCTTTTCCGTTTCCTTCCTTCCACTTTTTCCGCCAGCAGAGTCTCCGCGGAGATCTCTCTCCGCAACTTCTGCCTCCGCCTCTGCTTCCGCTTCCGCTTCCCCAGATCAGTCCGCGCTCGTGGCCCAAACCATCGCGCGCCTTCGCTCGCTCGGCTTCCGAACCTTCGCGAGCGCTCTGGAGAAAACGGACGTTCTCTCCACACTTCCCCCCACCGTTTCGCGCGCAGGAGGGTTCTCCCTCCTCGTCCCCTCGGACCGCGCGTTCCTTAATCTCCCGCAAGCCGTTCAGAAGCTACTAAGAGGCCCGGACGCCAAAGCCGTACTTAAGAAACTCCTTCTCTACCACATCTTCCAGCCGCGTATCAATTTTAACTACTTCCTGAAGCTCAGAGGGCGGCGCGTGAAGACGCTGCTTACAGACCAGACCCTGACCGTTGGATTCGCGCGCTCCGGCTTCCCTGCAGCGCCGACAGTCGCGGGAGGGGAGTCTCTTTCGTTTTCTCCCTCCGGCGGCGGGAAGCGGGTTGCGGGTAGCGCGGGCACCGTTGTAATTGTAAAGGACATTGCTTATAACGGGCTCGCGATCTGCCAGGCTGTCAGCGCGGTGCTCGTTCCACCGTTGGATCTCCTCTCGCCTCCCGACGCATCAACCTCCTCCTCCTCCTCCTCCTCCACCTCCACCACTAAGACCAAGAACGCGCCTCCGGTTTCCAAAACCAAGTCGCCCGCCAACGGCGGCAGCGGAGGGAAGATTCGTCCGCCGTCATCTGAGAGAAACTTCGTCGAATCAGCTTCCGCGTTCGGCGGCAGAATTGCAGCCGCGGCAGGCGCGGGGGAGCGCGGAAAGGCAGCGCCGGCGGCCGTGCCGGCCGCTAAGGCCGTGCCGAGTCCCGTCATCCGGCCGTCTTCTATAACGCTCACGCCGCAGCAGCAGGTACTCTATTGGCTCTCGCGGCACGGGCTCGGCCGCACAGCCGCGAATCTCGCGCAGTCCGGTGTGCTGGATCTCGCGACAACGAGTAACCCGGTTACCGTTCTCGCGCCGACGCAGCTCGCGTATCGCTTCCTCCCCTGGACGGTCCGGCAGCTGTTCTTTACCGCGTCGGGGGAACAGGTTTCGCCGCGGCTGATGAAATATCACGTTATAACGGAGCGGCTTACAGTGAAGCAGCTGCGATCGGCCGGGAATAACAAATATCCGACCTTGTTGGATGAACACCCGGTAGATACGAAAGTAGGCTCGACATTTGTCCGTTTCTACCCCGAGCCTCCGGACTACGCCGCCGCGACCATCATCCCCGGGTCGTCCTTCAGCAACGGCATCGCGACCGTCCACGTCAGCAGCTCCGTGCTCATCCCGCCGTACGATCTCCTCTCCATCCCCGAGCCTCCCACCCTCGCGCCCGTCCCCCCGCCCCTCGGACCCGCACCCGGCCCCGGCCCCGCCCCCGCAGCAGCGGGGATCCAAGCGCTAGATATGGTGGGGGACCTAGAGGCGGAAGGGGGGAGTTTCTCGGCGGAGGCTAAACTCAGGGCTTCCGCCCCCGTTCCCCCTCCCCCTCGCCCTCCGCTTCCCCCGCCGCCGCCCACGCCCACGGGCGGGTTCGTCCCGAAGCGGCAGCTGATCTCGTTTGACGACGCGCGCGGGGAGCCGTATAGCGCCGCGCCTCCCCCCGTGGCGGAGCCTTACAGCGCTGCGCCTCCCCCCATGGCCGTGGACTTGGCACAGGAAGGGGAGGGGGAAGGGGAGGGGGAACGTGAAGCGGACGAGGTGGATGAAGTTCGGGAAGCGGCGCTAGAGACAGAAGCGGGCGCTGAGGAAAGGGGAGTGTTTGGTGAACCTGGTTCCGACTCAGGTTCTTCCTCAGATGCTGCTTCAGGTGCTTTTTCAGGTGCCAGGCGTGTTCTTCCGGAGCTGTCACTCAGCACGCGCCAGCAGACCATAGATGAGCTAGCAAAGCGGGGCCTCACTGTACTCGCTAAGAACCTCGCCGCTACAAGGATACTACACTCCCTCTCCGGCCCCGCTACACTCCTCGCGCCCACCAACCTAGCCTTCTGGACTCTCCCTTTACCAATCAAAGCCCTCCTCATGGGCCCCAAGGCGGACTTAGTTCTTAAGAATCTCGTGGCCTATCACATCCTGCCACGTGGACGCGTGTCGTCGAAGCAGTTTGATGAAGGGATAGCAGCGGCGGGGATCGAGGAGTATGAGATATTCGACACACTGCTGGAGGGGAGGAGCGTGAAGGCAGAGCACGTGGGGAAGGCCCTCGCCTTCTCGCCGCTCCCCATGGTGCCCCTGCTGAGCCGAGTGGCTCGTGTTGTTGCCTCGGATATCAATACCGGAGCTGCTGCTGCTAACGAAGCTGCTACTAGCGGGGATTCTGCTAGCGCGGATGGGATCACGATTCACGTGATCAACCGGGTGCTCATTCCGCCGGTCAAGGTGCTGCTGGCGCCCTTCCATTCCTCTTCCTCCTCCTCCTCCGCCTCCTCCTCCCCTGCAGGAGCAGCAGAGGCAGCAGCGGTTAACCCCTTCAGTGCAGCCTATGCTGCTTCGGCCCAATCCATGATCTTACCAATGAGTGAGTACATGTTTGTAGCTGTTTTTCTTTATTGAGTCAAAATCCTTCCCCATGATCTTTATTGACTTTCTTCAGTGCCAGACTCGAAAGTCACGAGTCTGGCACTCAGGTAGTTTCTATCCACTCAAACGCCTTTCCTTACCTGTGTTCTCAACCCCAATGAGTGAGTCACGTGTCTGGTGTTGTCGCTTGTAAACTGTTCTCCCTTGCTGGTTTTATCACCTGTTTCTATTTGCTATTCGTTTTCCCTTTTCCTATGCCATCCTCTCTGTTAGTGTTAGCCCTCAATCTCACACTTTGTATTTTGTACTTCCTATGTCCTAGCGTAGTGTAGTTTGCACTTTGTGTTTGGTTGGGTGTACACCCACATCCCAACCAAACCCAAATGTAATCTCCAAGCAATCTCCAACCCACCAATTGGAGATTGCCTTGGGATTACCCCCAATCCCTAGAGATTGTCCCCGATTCCCCTCCCCACTCATCCTGGATGTACTTAAAGAGCTCCGAGCTCATTACTAGTGTATGGATTCTAAGCTCTAGTTCTGACACTCTCTCCACCTTACCCTCCATCATCCCCTTTCCATCTGCCTATGACCCTCCCCCCGTTCTCCCCGTTTCCCCGCTTTCCAGCCGAGTCAACAGACGCCCCTCCCCCACCTCCCCCGCCTCCCCCGGCCCCCCTCCACCTTTCGCGGCGGACGACGCCATAAGGACCCGCCTGCGCCTCTTCGGGTGCTTCAAGACGGCCGACATGATCAAACGCTCCCCACCACTGTTTTCTCCTCCTCTCCCTCCCTCCCCTCTTCTCCCTTCTGCCCCTCCCCACTCCCCCCTTCCCTCATACACCCCCCATTCCCTGCCCTCACCCCCTTCCAGCTGAATCAACCGACGCCCCTCCCCCGCCGCCCTCGCCGCCCCCTTCGCCACCCCCCCCCCCCGCGGCGGACGACACGATAATGAGCCGCCTGCGCCTCTTCGGATGCTCCAAGACGGCCGACATGATCGTACGCTCCGGCTTCATCGCGCTCCTCACCACTGCCACCTCCCCCAACGTCACCTTCTTCGCTCCCACCGACGACGCTCACACCCGCATCCCTGCACCCGTCAAACAACTGATAACAGACAACGGGCCTGCGGCCGAGACGCTTCTCCTGAGCTACCAGGGCGTTTTCGGGATTCAGACTTATGCTGAGCTGACCAACAAATCAACTGGGTCGCTCCCGACGCTGCTGACGGATATGTCTGTTACGCTGACTAAAACCCGCTGCCCGTACTTCAAGAGGTTTTACCGGGAGCCGGGGTGTAAGGAGGAGGTTTCCCTGTTTTCGGAGCCGCCGATGAGCTACCCTGCTGTGAAGATTGTTCGGCCGAATATTATTTACATTCAGGAGCCGCGGAACATCACAAGCTCGGGGCTGAATGTCACGATAATTGTGCAGACGCTCGTTCATATCACGTCGGATTTCTTTATTCCGGATATGTCGCTGCTAGTTCCTGGTGCTGTGCCTCCTGCTCCTCCTCCGGACTCCCCTCCTCCTCCTCCTCCTCCCGCCCCTCCACCACCACCACCAACAGAGTGATTTAGAACAGTGTTGCTGCAAGGATTCAGCAGAATTCATTAATATCTCGTCGAATATTTCTACTCTGGATATGGCGCTGCTTGTTCCTGGTGCTGTTCCTCCTGTGTTTCCTACCGACTCCCCTCCTCCTCCTCTCCTCCATTCCCTCCTTCACCCCTTACCTCTGCTCCTCCTCCCCCTTCCCCCCCTCCACCATCACCACCACCAGCTGAGTAAGAAAAATAAATGTGGTCCGAATTGGAAAGAAACTCTCGTCTCGGGCAACTTTGTGTTTCACGAGGGTGTATGTTGCGTTGGTGTTGCAGTGAGGAGGATGCCTCAATCTAGCGTAATATACCGTACGAATATGTGATGGTGTCATTGGATATGCGGATTGTACTGTACCTGACGTTGTGGCAGTGAGGAGAGCATGTGTAGTCAGATGCTGCTGTATTTGTATGGGAATAGAAATTTCATGATATGGCAACCAACAATGAGTTGATAATTCAGCTGGTGTGCGGAGTCCATACGCTGAAGTATGCAGGACACAGCCGACTAAACATTATTGAGGTTTCTGAAACGGGTTCGATTGCCAAACCTCCCTTGCTTAACGAGCCTGGGCCTGGTTAATGACCTGCGACTCGGCAAGGCAGGGCCAAACTTGAAAACCAAGCCTAGCCAATTTGCGGCCCCATTTCCCGGGGCTGGATTGAACAAGCCCTGAACCAAACCAGCATTGCAGTAACCAAAATGTGAGACCCGCCTTTTTTTTTTCACTACCTGGTTTTCCCCTGGTCGGCTATGGTGTTAGCAAATCATCCAAACCCAATACCCGAGTTTCATGTTTCATCATGCCCAAACAGTTCCTAGTAGCCAAGCTCATCCACACAGTTCTGACCAAGCCAGCATGGCTCTCTCGAACCCACTGTGCAACCAGAGGCCGTACCTCATCCCGAACCTCTTTCTCCAGGTACGGAGCCTCGCTCAACTGTTTCTCCATACCAAACAACCTGATTCCTGGTGTATAGGTCCCATCAGTGTGGTTAGGCGTGCATGTGTGAAAGCAATAGCGAGTCGTCACCTTCCACTGGTTCAGTACGGTTTTGAACGATCCTTACATGGAAATCATTCATTTAGAGCGGTTACGGCGCTCAGACACGCTTGCGAGATGTTGCACCTTACCGTTAACCGTTTACCACTTCTCTCCAAAATCTCACTGTCTGTCATGACTAAATGGGAGCTTGCCAGGCTGCCATGTCTCACTGAACACTTTAGTAGGGTTTCCTACAGCTCGTCGACCTGTGCGTCTCGGAGCGTCTAACATCAGGGTCTTACCAGACTGTACGCAACTTGGCCCCGAAAATTAAGGGTGCGGAAAATCGAGAAGCGTTTCGTTCAGCTTAGACTGTGCAGGAGGGAAATGGCGGCAGCAACGTACCGACTAAGCGTTAGGTAGTCTCTGCTCAATCAGGCACAAATTTCTCAGTGATAGAACCACTCGAGTTCTAAATTATTATAGATAAACTCTCGAATCCAGTTGATTATTTTTTCCCCAGTCGTCCACATTTTCAAAAACCATTCACCCCTCTATAGCTGCCACTTGTGACGCCGTCTGATTGCCTCTCCGCAAATCGCGGCCACAGCCGACCATGAAGGCGTTAGCATGGGCGGAGGCTCGGAACGCCTGGGCGACAACAATGTGCGCGGAATAGGGAACCCATCTGCCAACGAGACGGCGACACGTGGCAGCAGCCTCCGTGATTCCCGGAAAGCACACTCCGGTAGCGGCGAATCACCCAGGACAATCTTCGGGGGAGGTGGAGAGGGATCGTCGACGAGTCGCACGAGTAACGACTCCGACAGCCACGCGTCGTCCAGCCAGCATTCTACCTTCGAGCCGCCTCTAAGACCGTCGACGAGTCGCACGAGCAACGATTTCAACAGCCACGTGTCGTCACACCAGCATTCCCAGATGGTGCGGGAAGAGCGGCGGGGAAGAACACGAGACGATGGCTGGGATGACGACAGCGGCGGCGGCAGCAGAACAGGAAACGGCTCTTTGCCTCGCGATCGCTCTCGCGGCAGCAGCAGCGAGGAGATGCCGCCGTGCCGGCCGTCGACTTCCGGCGGCGTTCGCCGGCCGAGGCGGCCGGAGGACGGCGGCGCGGCGATGAGTCCGCGAAGCGGCAGCAGCAGCCGCGTTCCGGATTGGCAGGCGTCGTCGTCGTCCTCGTCTGGTGCTCCGCCGCAACGGCCAGCGACTAGCGGCGGCCGGCGAATGCCTTCCCGTCCAGGTCCGTCAACTGACGATGACGTAGACGGAGTCAGCGGGGCGAGCGGAGAGTGGCCGCCACGGAGGCTAGTCGGAAGCGCGAGTACGAAAGGCGGAGGGGGAGGGTACGCGGATGAGGCGCCGGGTTTGCCGCACTCGGGTTCTTATTCCACCGGGTATCGCGGGCAGGGTTCGCCGCCGCGTCGCGCGTTCCACAAGTCGCAGTCCGCGAAGATAAATCTCTCGAACTCCGGAGCCGCGGTGCGCGAAGCGGACCGCGACCGCGATAGGGACAGGGACAGGGACCGAGATAGAGGGGGGCATAGGGACCGAGATCGGGAAATGCGAGACCGCGCAAGCAGCTTTAGGGACCGGGACAGAGTTAGGTACTTGGCGGATGGCGACGCGGAGGGCGACTTACCCCTAATGTCGCCTTCTAAGGAGCGCGCCGTGAGTCGCTGGGTGGAAGATTCTCTTTGCGAATTTGAAGGCGGGGAGCTGGGGGATGGTATAGATTCCCCGGGGAGAGATTCGTCTTCTTCGTCCTCCCGCCGCCGCGCGTCCGGCTCTCGGCGCGACGAGTACGGCGGCGCGGACGGGGATTACGAGGAGAGATCGAGCGGCAGCGGAAGGCGCGGTCCGCGCGAGCGGGACGGGGGAGGGGGGTATGAAGGCTCCCCGCGCACGCCCCCTCCGCGGTCGGGGTCCCGCGGCGGGGGGCGGAACCCGGACGAGGCGGTCACTCCGGGGAGGTCGCACCTCCGGCCGGTGGGGGAGGCGCATGACGGCGCGGGGTACTCCTCGGGGCGCCCGCCCTCCCGCGGAGGGCCGGGGAGCCTTGACCCCTCGCTGGGCGGGCGCGCGAAGAGTTTCGGGAGGCGGAGCTCGGCGGAAGGCGGAGCGGAGTTGCGCCCGCGCACGCCGTCCGGAGCGGAGCTGCTCGCGCGGCCGGGGACGGCGGAGGGGCGGCGCCCGCGGACGGCGGACGTAAACTCCGCGTATGGGCGCCCGGGCGTCCCGCGGAGCATGTCCACCGCGGAAGCCGCCCTCGCGGGACCGGGGGGATCCCTGAAAGAGCGCGACCGGGGGGAGGGCGGAAGGATGCGCTCAGTCCCCCGCTCCGCCTCCGAAGTGATGCCTGAGGACTTAGGCGGAGGCGGAGGGGGCGGGGGAGGCGGGCGCAGGGCACCCCTCAGATCCCCCAGTGGTAGTCTGCGGTCTAACTCGGTATCTAAAGACTATGAGGATGAAAGGGGTTGGAGCGGGGGTGGCGGGGGGAATGGTAACCCGGACAGGCCGTACACTTCGCATGGGTATGGGCGGCGGAGGGACGAGTACGGGGGAGACGAGAGGGGCGGCGGTGGGAGATACGACGGGGATGAGGAGCATAGGCGGCTAGCAATGGAGCTTGAACGAGAGAGAGAGGAGAGGCGGAAGCTACAGGAAGAGTTGAAGAGAATGGAAAGAGAGGTTAAGGAGAAGGAAGAGAGGAAGCGGACGGATAAGGAGAGGAGGACGATTGAGAAGGAGAGATTAGTTGCTGACGTGGCGGCTTTAAAGCTGCCCGTGGACCGGATTGCAGTGGAAGAAAAGAAACCTGCCCGGAGAGGAATCTTCTCGGTGTTTTCCAGCCGCCCGAAAACGCCAGATGTGGACAAAGCGGCGGGGGCGGCGCAGGGGAACACTGTAGCAGTGGTGCCGCAACCCTCCCCAGGGGCTAGGCCAGTCACACCGGAAGGGTTACAAGCTAGGCTGACCAGAAAAAACAGAGAGGTGATTCGGGCAGCGAGAAAAGAAGCGGCAGCAGCGGGAGGGGGCGGAGGGGGAGGAGGAGGCGGAGGGGGAGGGGGCGGGGGAGGGAGCGCGGACCAGGGGGGAGGGGTGAATATATTGAAGCGGCCTTTAGCGGATGTGAAGGAGGCTTATAAGCTGGATAAAAATGAGCTGGGGCGAGGGCGGTTTGGGGTGATTCGGGGGTGCGTGTGCCGCGTTTCAGGGGAGCGATTCGCATGCAAGTCGATCAGCAAAGGCATGCTGCAGGTATGTCTATGGAGTGTTGTTGGAGGAAGGGAATGTTGTTTTGTTTGAATGCGTGGACGTGACCAGGGGGTGCGTGTGCCTCGCATCAGGGGAAAGGTTTGCATGCAAGTCGATTAGCAAAAGCATGCTCTGGGTATGTGGAGTGTTGGGGGGAAGGGAATGCCGTTTGAGTGGGTGCATTGCTGTGTGCCGCGTGTGCATGGGTGTGCATGGGTGTGCATAGGTGTGATAGAGGGTGTGTGTGCCGTGCGTCAGGGGAAAGTTTCACATGCAAATTTATTTACAGGAGAATGGTGCAGGTATGCGGAGTGGTGGGGGGAGGGGAGAAATGTCGTTTTGAGTCAACGCGTGGGTGGGTGTGTGTTTGTGCATGTATGGGCGTGATCATGGGGTGTATGTATGTGCTGAGTGTTAGGGGACAGTTTCGCATGGAGATTTTTTAGCAAGGGCGTGATGCAGGTATGTTGAGTGTTGGGGAAGGGGGAAAAAGGGGAGGGGGAGCGGGACAGGAAGAGGAGAGAGGGAGGGAATGGGGGTAGGGAGAGCAGGAGAAAGGGTGGGAGGTGGGCTAGGGGGAGGGGATGGGGTGTACATGGTGAGGAGGGGCACATTGCAACTGTGCATGCAAGGGACTCGTGCAGGTGTGTGGATTGTGGGGAGGGGGAAAGGCGGAGAGGGGGATGGGGTGAGGGGACGAGGGGGGGTGGGGGGAAGAGGGGGAGGGGGAGAGGATGGGGTGGGCAAAGGTTTCGGGGTGTGGGGAGGAGAAAAGGAAGGGGTGCTTGGGGGTGCATGTGTGTATCTTTGACTCGAGGGGTGTGTGCGCTGCGTGCGTTGCTGTTGCGTTGCTGTTGTATGCATGCAAGGACACTGGGAATGGAGGATGGACACTGCAAGGACACTGGGAATGGAGGATGGACATGCAGAGCAGAGCAGCCATCCTCCATACCTCTCCTTTCCGGCTTTCCCCTTCCCCCTTCCCTTTCACTTCCCCACTTCCCTTTCACTTCCCCACTTCCCTTTCACTTCCCCTTCCCTGTCAACAGTGCCAGCAGGACATAGAGGACGTGCGGAAGGAGGTAGCTTAAAGAAGATGGAGATGCTCAGAGAAGGGGCACCTTAAACACTTCTTCTTCCTTCTTCGCCTTATCCCGTCCCTTCCCCGTCGCTTCCCCTTCCCTTGCCCTTCCCTGTCAACAGTGCCAGCAGGACATAGAGGACGTGAGGAGGGAGGTGGCGGTGATGGAGATGCTCAAGGGGCATTCTTCATACATGCATCTCCTTTCCTATACCCATCCACACCCTCTCCCCATCACCCTCCCCTTCCTCCCAACAGTGCCAGAAGGACATAGAGGACGCGCAGGGAGGTGGCGGTGATGGAGATGAAACGCTGAGAGAAGGGGCACCTTCAACACCTCTCCTTCCCCATCACTCACCACTCTCCCCTTTCTCCCGTCCCCCCTTCCTCCTTACCTGCTTCATTTCCGCAGAGCCAGCAGGACATAGAGGACGTGCGGAGGGAGGTGGCGGTGATGGGCATACCTTCCCTTCCCCATTCCCCATTCTTCTTTTCCCCTTCCCCCGTCCCCCTTACCCCTTCTTGTCAACTTCCCCTTCCCTCCCAACAGTGTCAGCAGGACATAGAGGACGTGAGGAGGGAGGTGGCGGTGATGGAGATGCTCAAGGGGCATCCCAGCATTGTCAACCTGCGCCACGCGTTTGAGGACGCTCAGGTGAGGAAAAGGGGGGGCGTGAAGGGACAGACAGGGGGAGAGGGATATGCAGGGGAAGGGAGGCCGGAAGTTGACGGCTCAGGTCAGGTTCTTCCTAACCACCCCTCACCACCCCTCACCACCCCACCACCCCTCACCACCCCACCACTCCTCCGTACCACCCCCCACCACTCTGTACCACCCTCCCAGGACGTAGATCTGGTCATGGAGCCGTGCGAGGGTGGGAGCTCATACATGCAACCCCACACCATCTCTCACCACTCCGAACCACCCCACCCCACCCCATCCCCACCGCACCCCACCACCACAGGACGTGCATCTGATCATGGAGCTGTGCGAGGGCGGCGAGCTGTTCGACCGCATCAAGCTGCGCGGAAAGTTCCCGGAAGGCGACGCGGCGAGGGTGGTTCGCACGGTAGTGCTGGTGCTGCGGCACTGCCATGGGGCCGGCATCATGCACCGCGACTTAAAGCCCGAGAACATCCTGTTGGTCTCGAATCAAAGCGATACCGATCTGAAAGTCATTGACTGGGGTGTCGCTACCTTCTTCCAGAAAGGTGAGCTCTCTCTCTTGGTGATGGTAATGGTGGTGGTGCTGCTGCTGCTGCATTCTTCCAGAAAGGTGAGCTCTCTCTCTTGGTGATGGTAATGGTGGTGGTGGTGCTGCTGCTGCATTCTTCCAGAAAGGTGAGCTCTCCTGGTGGTGTCGGTCGGCTGATTGGGTGTTGCGGGGTGGTGGCTTCTGTCTGTCGGCCCCACTCGTGGCGAGGGTGGTTCGCACGGTGGTGCTGGTGCTGCGGCACTGCCATGGGGCGGGCATCATGCACCGCGAGTTAAAGCCCGAGAACATCCTGCTTGTGTCGAACCAGAGCGACACGGACCTGAAAGTTATCGGCTGGGGTGTTGCGACCTTCTTCCAAAAAGGTGAGCTTTCTTGGCTGGTAGTTCGGCACATTAGCACTTCTGTGCTCTGTCAACCCTGCTGGTTCTGGTGGTTCGCACGGTAGTGCTGGTGCTGCGGCACTGCCACGGCGCCGGCATCATGCGCCGCGACTTAAAGCCCGAGAACATCCTGTTGGTCTCGAGCCAGAGCGACACGGACCTGAAAGTTATCGACTGGGGTGTTGCGACCTTCTTCCAAAAAGGTGAGCTTTCTTGGCTGGTAGTTCGGCACATTAGCACTTCTGTGCTCTGTCAACCCTGCTGGTTCTGGTGGTTCGCACGGTAGTGCTGGTGCTGCGGCACTGCCACGGCGCCGGCATCATGCGCCGCGACTTAAAGCCCGAGAACATCCTGTTGGTCTCGAGCCAGAGCGACACGGATTTGAAGGTCATTGACTGGGGTGTTGCGACCTTCTTCCAAAAAGGTGAGCTTTCTTGGCTGGTAGTTCGGCACATTAGCACTTCTGTGCTCTGTCAACCCTGCTGGTTCTGGTGGTTCGCACGGTAGTGCTGGTGCTGCGGCACTGCCACGGCGCCGGCATCATGCGCCGCGACTTAAAGCCCGAGAACATCCTGTTGGTCTCGAGCCAGAGCGACACGGATTTGAAGGTCATTGACTGGGGTGTTGCGACCTTCTTCCAAAAAGGTGAGCTTTCTTGGCTGGTAGTTCGGCACATTAGCACTTCTGTGCTCTGTCAACCCTGCTGGTTCTGGTGGTTCGCACGGTAGTGCTGGTGCTGCGGCACTGCCACGGCGCCGGCATCATGCGCCGCGACTTAAAGCCCGAGAACATCCTGTTGGTCTCGAGCCAGAGCGACACGGATTTGAAGGTCATTGACTGGGGTGTTGCGACCTTCTTCCAAAAAGGTGAGCTTTCTTGGCTGGTAGTTCGGCACATTAGCACTTCTGTGCTCTGTCAACCCTGCTGGTTCTGGTGGTTCGCACGGTAGTGCTGGTGCTGCGGCACTGCCACGGCGCCGGCATCATGCGCCGCGACTTAAAGCCCGAGAACATCCTGTTGGTCTCGAGCCAGAGCGACACGGATTTGAAGGTCATTGACTGGGGTGTTGCGACCTTCTTCCAAAAAGGTGAGCTTTCTTGGCTGGTAGTTCGGCACATTAGCACTTCTGTGCTCTGTCAACCCTGCTGGTTCTGGTGGTTCGCACGGTAGTGCTGGTGCTGCGGCACTGCCACGGCGCCGGCATCATGCGCCGCGACTTAAAGCCCGAGAACATCCTGTTGGTCTCGAGCCAGAGCGACACGGATTTGAAGGTCATTGACTGGGGTGTCCCTGAGAATGCTTGTGAGGCTTCCCAAAAGTCATTGACTGGGGCGTTGCTGCCTTCTTCCAGAAAGGTGAGCTCTCTTCTGTCCGCCCCGGTGCTGGTGCTGCAGCACTCAATCTATTCCGCTCCGGTGGTGGTGGTGGTGCGATTTTTGACAATTTTGAAGAATCATCGCACACAATGGCTAGTTCTGCTGCACTCAATATATTCCTCTCTTTTCCTGTGGTCATCCGTGGTGCTGCGGCACTGCCACGGGCCCACCCCGGCATCATGCATGCACTGCGACTTAAAGCTCGCTTTCTCTCCCCCCACCCCACTCACACCGCCTCCTTCCCCCCTGGCAAGCCATGCACGGGCATGGCGAGCGGGCAGGCAGCCCTGCTACCTGGCAGGAACCGTCATTGCTCCTCGATCTCAAAACCTCCTACCCCCCCAAACACCCCCTCTTTCGTAAAAATTCTCCCCCCCTCTTCCTTTGAGGCGCCTCAAAAGTAACCTTCTACCCCCAAACACCCCTTCTTTCGCCAAGATTCCCCCCCCCCCTCTTCCCCTCCACCTGGCAAGCCGTGCACGGACATGGCAGGCAACCCCTTCTACCTCGCACCAGAGGTCCTGGCTGAAAAGTACGGCCCTGAAGCGGACATTTGGAGCGCGGGGGTGGTGCTGTACATCCTGCTGTGTGGCCTGCCGCCCTTCTGGGGCACCACCCACCAACGATGCCATCCTTGAGGCACCGCCCACCAGCAGTACCACCCTTGAGATGCTTCAATTCCTTCCTTTCCCCTCCCTCTCTCTCTCTCTCCCCCAATTTCCCAGGCAAGCCGTGCACGGATATGGCAGGGAGCCCGTATTACCTGGCGCCAGAAGTTTTAGCAGAGAAGTATGGTCCAGAGGCAGACATCTGGAGCGCGGGGGTGGTGCTCTACATCCTGCTGTGCGGCCTGCCGCCCTTCTGGGGCACCACCAACGACGCCATCTTCGAGGCGATCAAGAATGCCACGCTGAACCTTGTGAGGCCTCCGTGGCCGTCGATCTCGGACGAGGCCAAGGATCTTGTGGTCAGGATGCTCACGCGGAACCCCAAGAAGAGGATCACCGCGGAAGAGATTCTTGGTAGGTGTGAGACTTGGTGAGGGAATGTTTATCCTTATGAATGACGGTTTATTCCAATGTTGAAGTGTTCGTTTCTGTTTTCTTTATTTCTTTCTGTTTTGCTTTCTTTCTCCTTTTTTTTTTTTTCCTTTTTTTTCTTCCCAGGAATCAACATGCTTGTTTCTCTTTTCAAGTGTTCATTTGCATGAATGTCCATGTCAACGACTTCATTAGATTTATTGAATTCCCATTCATCTCAATGAGTGACAAAAGATTCCCATGCTCATTTCAAATTCATGTGCACTCATCCACATGCATGTATCTCTATCTAAGTGCATATTGACATGCATCCATGACAATGCATCTGTATGCGAGTGAAAATTGTTGGTTGATCACCCTCATGCACAGAATCCCTCACCATCCCTTGTTGTCTCAACCCGTCATTGTCACCACCCCTCATTGTCACCATCCCTCCAATCCTTCCAGAACACCCGTGGATTCGCGCCAACACCAGCTGACCGCAGCTGCTCAGTCAAGACTCTAGTTGATGCGCAGTTACCAGTGGTTACCAGCTGACCTTGGTTACAGAATCTTGACAAATCAGCATGCCATAGGATTGGTTAGCATGAACGACTGGTCTCCCTCAGCAGCAGGTGCTACTGCCAGTGCCTCCGCACCGCAACAGCATCTTCAGGGTTTGGTTGAAACGGCTCAAGGGTTGGCTTGGTTTGGCTGAGCATGCAAGTGCGTCCAGAAGGCTTTAGCAGAGCGGTTCGTTCTTTATTGAGATGTTCTTCATTGGGCTGGCTGACATGTGGGGCTCAGTCTTACACACCCCCTTACCCCTCCTCCCTTCACCCTCGCTTCCCTCCCAGCCCAGTGCAATTTCCTGATCTTGTCACATTCATGAAGGGTTTAGATTAGATGGTGCAATAACGGGTAAAGAAGATACTGTATTCCTCCTGCTTTTAGCTTGGGTCCGGGGGAAGCAGTTACAGGAGTGAGGGTACATTCCTGTGTGGACACAAGTGTCTCGATGCCCTTTTTCCCGAGTTGCCCCCGTGAAACATTTAAAGCTCCGGTATACATTTGACAGGAGGGGTTCAAGATCTTAGGAGCTTGAAAAGTTACCCCAAGACTGTGAGGCTCTGTATACAAACCCTAAACCTCGCTGTGAGGCATTACTTCCATTGTCAGCTACCCTTGCTGAATGGACCAGCTATCACACATACACCAGCAGGTGTAATATGGCTTCAGTCAGGTTTTTCTCTAATAACTCCCTACCATAGTTGTATTGACTGTAGAGAAACCCTGTTATAGATGCGCACGCTTTCAATATAGCACAAATGAATTATCGAGCTTTTGTATCCTGTGGAGACGCCTCAACAGAGGAGCGTTCCCTTGATAGCTCCTCCCATCCCACAGGGGTTCCCATTGATAGCTCCTTCAAGTCTACATATGGATAAATGCAAACATACATGTTTCAAAAATGCCCCCCTCCCATAGATTTCAGCACCTAATGATACGAGATATATAGAGACTCACAATGTAGCACAATTACGCAAGGAAATTGAGTGGGAACAGGAAGAGAAGAGGAAAGGAGGAATAACGTGAGGAGAAAAAAGGAAAGAAGAAGAAAGAAGGAAGGGAATAGGGAGAAAACGGTAGGAGGAAGAAAAACCGGGAAAAAGGAAGAAAAAACACAAGACACAACCTCAAGAAAACCCCAATAGCACACACAATTGAAACCCCATCTAACCATCCCATCAAAACACCCCAACTGCACTCCCATCGAACCAAAACCCCCCCTAAACCCACCCTCTAAACCCGCATGTCTACCACGGAGCATCCCATCCCATCTCCTCCTCAACATCCTCCCGCTCCACCCAAACAGCCTCTGGACCTCTCATCATCGACGCTGCCATGGCAGGCTGTGGTGTGGTCATGGTCCACTGAACCCCCTTTATTGAATGAAATGGATTATCTTAAAATGCTCATAAAGCAGCAGATATGAACACACGCATCACATAAACAAAGCAGATTTACACGGTGTGCTGTAAAGGAGAAAAGCCTCCATGAAAATCGCACACCAGAAAGAAATCCCATTAAACACCCAGCAACCCCCATCCCCCAAGGGGATGGGCGTTTTCCACCACCGCTCTGCCATGGAAAATATATATCCAGCGTTCCTGCCTGGGATCACGCCTAAATTAATACCCAGAAATTAAATGGCTGTCAGATCGCACTCGCTCCCCACTTGCGACATTTGTCTGAAGCGCATCTTCTGATCCACCACGAAGGTGGAGCCGCACAGCTGGCCCTGGCTATCGATGTGCGGCACGGCCTTGAGCATGCGGTCCGGGTGCTCATAGCTGTTCAGGCCTGCTGCCGTGGAGAAGTAGCAACCTGGGGGAAAAAGAAAGGATAAATTGCTGTTAGAACGTTGACCGGCGTGAAGCGAAAGTAAAATTTCACAATGCGTAGTGAAACTGCGATTGCGAGGGTGTAAATGGGAGAAACATTTGCCATGGCCGCCGACTGGATGACGAAATCACGATTTCCTACCCTTGGGAAAGGGAGCGAAGGAGCGTCCACAGTTCTTCCGGAGCGTATCGCACTTATCCGAGATAGCCAGAACCGAGTCCTTGCACAGTCCCCAGTACAACGGTCGCTTCCCATACGCGTCCTGAGCGACGAACACCTTCTTCTGCTTCTGGTCGTACAGTAAGAACGAAAACGGACCCCGGAACTCTGAAAGGGCGTGTTCAACGGTGCACGGGGCTCTGTCACGGAGCGTCTTGTACACCTCGATCACGAACGCGGCCTCACAGATCCGGTACCGGGTGAGACCATACGCTACCCGCATTTGCGGGAGGTTCTCGAGGTTCCCGACGAAGGTGCAGAAAATGTCGTCGCACGAAGCAAATTGTCTGTAAGGCAGAACGTTATCGATGAAGGAACGAATTAGTTGAAGTTCGCCAACACGACGACAACGAGCGCAACCACTAACGTGCTGAAGAGATGGAAGATATGCAACGACATCGAGGGGATTAGATAACGCGGTTGTTATTACCTGCCGCCATCCCCTGTGAAGGCAATCTCAAGGTTGTCATCAAAGTGCAGCACTGTAGCAGCAGAATTGCTCTTCAGAAAATCTCCGACAGCGGCACCTCCCGAGTGAACGTTAGCCGGGTCTGCTGCGTCCGCGAGAGCGCACTGAAGCTCGGGCTGGCTGGGAGCCACACCCTTGTGGAAGATGGCAAACATGGTGTTAGGATTTGTAATCGACCACGGATCAGCCTTCAACGTGAATTACGTAGGCTCAGATCAAGCCTGACGTTGCGTCAGTGCCTGGGAAGGTCCTGGCTTCGCTTGCTCCGCACGAACAGAGGACGTTCTGATGTGAGCAGAGCAGCGGGAGGTTTCAGAACCGAAACGGTTTCAGCTTGACTGAATGTGAACCTCCGTTTCCAGCTGAAGACTGACAGAAATAAATGGAAGAAGCAATGGGACCTCGATTGTGGATTGCTGACAGAAAAAGAATGGAATATAAATGACGCGAAGACACCACTCCTTAGTGGGAGACTCAGCCGGAGGGAGTCGAAAACACCGCGGCGCGCGTCATTCGGCCCATACAGGTCACTAGGAGCAATCTGTGCCGCAGCCGCGAGTCAATCTGCCAAAACTTTTCCCGTGTGCTTGAGCAAGGGGGTTAGGGATGGACGGTTCGGGACGAGGTTAGGGGAAGGTCGATGAGGGCGTGCTCTTTCAAAAATCGGGGTTCGAGGAACGCGATTTTTGACGGTCAAGATGCGGAGTTGGCAGCTGAAAGCTGACGTGACACGATAATGGCTGTCGATTGAAGGCTACCCGAAAGGCTAACCGGTCGCGAGAGGTAACGATGTCTCGGAAGCGAGAGCGGGGAAGACGTTGTAGGCTCGTAGGCTTGGGGTGGTCAGGCGACGATGGATTGCCACGCATTTGCCATCCTGTCCCGCTTGCAGCCAATAGCAGGACGACCGCCTCGTCTGGCACGTACAGATGCATCATCCTAGGAAGGGCTGGATGATGAGTCGGTGATGCGCTGTATGGGATCAAATGCACTGATTTGGGGGTCCCGCGACTCGGTAAATTATCAGCTCTGCTGAAAACGAGTCATGCGAGTAGCATTCTGGCGTGGCACGCTTGAGATATACAGGTGCTTTGCATCTGCCAGCAAGGTGGTGACTAGGCAGTTGGCCCTTTGGGCTTTCGCACGCGTGTAACTAGCTATGCTGTTGCGGTCTGTTTGGACAACCTCCACATGTAGATTCCCCCTGACCTGGACGTGGGCGATTCCGTGTCACGTTTAGCGTGGCAGTGACCGCTTTGATATCAGGAAAACAGTGTTTCGGAAGTAGTAGAGCTGTAGCGAGTAATTCTTCTCTACATCCATACCCTTTTGAATAGATTATCTATCTATTTTGGCTCAACAAATATTTTTAACCCATATCTATATTAAGCCTAATCATGCTTCAACAGCTTAGTTTCTAGTGCAATGAAACCTTTACGACCAGAGGATGGTTCCTAGCAGGATTGTAAAGAGTGATCAAACTTATAGAGCATTGGGTTGGAAGTGTTTGTGGGAGATATGTTTGTGTGCTAAACACATCAGGTTGAACATTTATCTGTCAACCAAGGCAAAGCAACCATCCCAGCCATCAGGTTACAATACAAGGCTATGAAACCAACAAGGACTTTATATCCCACTCCAAATTCGCCCTATGGCGCGCGTGTCTACAGGAATTTCTGGGTTGCAATGCTTCGGGACATAAGTTGACGTTAGGCGTTGCGAGAAGAATGCCGCGGAATGGGAAAACCCCGAGTGAGATAATATAAGAATATCACTCGACGCTAGAAGCAGCCAATCTACGACAATATCAATGTAGGTCGACGCTCCCTTTGCCATGGTACCTTGTGCTGACGAGGATGACGAGGGATCTGTATCTGACGTGCTTACAGTGGGTGTCAGAATGTTGGCATGTAAAGGGACGATGTCTGAAATCACCACCTGTGACATTAACGGGATTGAATGTAGAGAAGAGAGAGACATCTGGAAATAAGTGGGGTTCTGAACATGGCATGTTGCAAGATTTTGTGCAAGAACGGCTTTTGAGGCACCTCAAAAGTTATGTGCAAGAATTGAACATGTCTTCAAGTCGACAAAAGGCAATTTGGCTTACTAAGACACACTAGGTTAAATATATTGAGAAGTTAAGTGCAAGAGCCGAACCTGTCTTGCAACCAAGCGGGGACTACGAGTCGACTCAAAGGCCATCTCAATTATTTTGGGTTGTTTCCTGACTCGGCTCAGTAGCCACCTAAAAAAAAATCTCAAACCAACTTAGAAGAGGGACAGAAAGACACACCTCGTGAGGGTGCTTTATTTGAAGAGCTATTTTGAGCTCGTGCGAGTTGCATTAGAGGAAGACTCAGAAGTCACCAAACTACAACCTTTAGGGCACAAAGAGGAGGGAGAGAATGACACACCTTGTGAGGGAACTTGAGCTGAAGAGCTGTCTTGAGCTCGTGAGAATCGCCACCGAGGAAGACTCAAAAGTCACCTAATTTAAAACCTTCAGGGCGATCAGAGGAGGGAGAGAATCAAGCACAAACCTTTTGAGGGAACTTGAGCCGGAGAGCTGTTTTGAGCTCGTGAGAGTTGCTGATGACAAGCCACCGAACGATGGTGGGAGCGGGCATCCACCACGTCTGCAGCTTCTGCAGAGAGAGAGAGAGCATGATGCAGGGGAAGCGATGGGGAAAGCACAACAGGTGTGTGGGGGCCAGCAAAAAGTTGGCTCAAAGCACATGTGGTGGGTGGGGTGGGAGAGAGCATCCACCACAACGTCTCCAGCTTCCACAGGGAACACAGGGGCACGGAGAAAAGAAATAATGGCAGGGTAGATTGTGGCACAGCAACGAAGAGGCACAGGAACGAAGAGGCACAGGAGAAAGAGAGAAAAAAGAGGGTATAGGGAGGAAAACAAAGGGTTACTGGTGACTTCTGATAAAGCCCTTATTTGAATGTAAAACTTGCGTCCTCAACATACATACTGTCCTTCGTATGAGGTTGCTGCATATTGTTCAAACAGCAACCTTTTCAAGGTGCCTAAAAAATTGCCCCGACCTTTTTGAAGTCGCAGTTTTTGTTCAGATAGCAAAATCTTTAAACCCTAGTCCCACATGCACTCTAGCCCTCAGCCCATGCCATGTGCCCCCCTCTGGGTGTGGTGCTTTAGTTTTGAGCTGAGTCTAAACTAAACCCCACAAAACCCCAACCCCTCACCGCACCCACCCACCTGCGCACATGCAATGTAGTCTTCAGCCCACGCCATGAGCTTTTCCTTATCCGTCTCACTCATTGCCTTGGGATCCCCAAACCCCTGCTGCCCCTGCCACACGAACTTGTCTGAAGCTCTCATGTGTATCCCAATCACCGCCACCCTATGGCCCGTGAGACCATGTGCCGCCGCCCCATGTGAATGCCCATGTGAGAATACATGTGATGCGGCATGGGAGTTGCGCGAATGGCTAGTGGTGAGAGGTTGGAGGGGGGCGGAGGGAGAGGAGGAGGAGGAGGAGGAGGAGGAGGAGGAGGAGGAGGAGGAGGAGGAGGAGGAGGAGGAGGAGGAGGAGGAGGAGGAGGAGGAGGAGGAGTTGAGAGGGGCGAGCAGTTGATGGTACATGGCTTGGAGTTTTGATATTACTTCTGGTTGCGGCCTGGTGTGGGGGAGGAGGAAGAACGGGGGGGATGGGGAGGGCATGTGTGATCTTCACAGGCCGGACCAAACACACAGTGAGCAGTTGATGGTACATGGCTTGGAGTTTTGATATTACTTCTGGTTGCGGCCTGGTGTGGGGGAGAGGGATCGGGAGAAGATGGAGAGGAGGGAGAGGGGTGGAGAGGGGTGGAGAGGTGCGGGGGAGAAGCGAAGGATGCATGCAGCCAAAGGCAAAGGCGTAGGGAGGGCGAATGTGAAGGCAAGCGCATGTAACAGAACACTATGGTGGTGTTGAGGCAGAATCAGCTGCTGGTGTCACACGTGTAACAAAAGCATAGGAACGTACTTGAGAAGGAATCGCAGGATGCAGCCAAAGGCGTAGGGAGGGCGTATGCCTAAAGCGTGCAGGCTGGAAGTCCATTTCTTCCCCACCGCCTGTGGGGGAGCAAGTGGTACAGAGCACATGAGCAGAGGAGCACAGGAGTGCATGAGCGCATGAGCACTATCAATCAGGAGTGTTTTGAGTTGACTCAAAACACGCCTGTACAGAGCACAGGAGCACAGGAGCACAGGAGTGCATGAGCACAGGAGTGCATGAGCACAGGAGCACAGGAGCACAGGAGTGCATGAGCACAGGAGCACAGGAGCACTATCAATCGGGAGGGCAAACGCGTAGGGAGGGCGTATGCCTAAAGCGTGCAGGCTGGAAGCCCATTTCTTCCCCACCGCCTGCAGGGGCGGAAGGTGAGGTGGGATAAAGAGTACGGGAGCACACAAGCGCACAATGAGCACACGAGCAGATGAGCACAATAGTCAGGCAGGGCGCATGCCTACTGCGTGCAGGCCGGCAGTCCATCTCTTCCCCTCCCCGCTGCCTGTGGGCACGGAGGCGAGGTGGGCGAGCACCTGGAACAACAACTAGATTGGGCGAGCCTGGATCTGATGCATTCAGGGGTTTAGTATGTTTAGGATTCAGCGCTTTAGGGTTTAGGATTTCAGGTGTGTAAAACTCATTAAAAGGGGAACCCTATGCAGCATGTTCATTGCCCCATGCAGCACGCCAAAGCACCCCTCTGGCTCCACAAACCGGCTCCTCAGATTCACCAAGCTGCCAGGGTCCCGCTGTGCTGAGATGAGATGTCTCAGAAACACCTAGCATAAATCCTCCTCACCTGGGCGACCAACCGCTCCCCCTCACCTGAGCGAGCAGGTACGTGAGCAGCCCTCTGTTCCAGGACATGCGGACATTTATTGCCCTATCCAGCACTGCAAAGAACTCCTCTGGTTCCACAAACCGATTCCTCAGATTCACTATCACCACCTCCCCCTCCTGCACCAACTCTCCCTTCCCTCCTCCTCCCCCTCCTCCTCCCGCTCTTCCTCCCGCTCCCCCTCCTCCCCCTCCTTCTCCTCCCTTCTCTCCCACTCTCGCCAGTACTTCATCAACCGTCAGCCCCCGAGCCGGCTCATAAGGCACGTCCGGCGAGAACGACCAATCAACGAGGTTCGGCGCGAACGCAAGCGGGAGGTACGGGTGCCGGACGATGAAGGCTCGGCGCGTGAGGAGCGCGCAGGCAAACGCCGTGGCAAACCCAGTGATATAATCCCCCAAGCCTCCAGGCTCGTCAAGCCATTCAAAGGTTAGGAAGCGAATGGAGGGGTCTAAACGGGGCTGGGGGTAAGGGGTTGGGGGAGGAGGGGATGGAGGAGGGAGGGACGGGGGTGCTGGTGATGATGGTGATGGTGGTGGCGGTGGTGGTGGTGCTGTTGCTGCAGCACCACCAGCAACAGCGGCTGCTGCGGCGGCAGCATTGGCGGCGGCGGCGGCGGTCTGGGCGAGGATGGCGGTGTGGGAGCGGGCAGTTTTGCGGATGCGCGCGTGCAGGGCAGTGTAGTCAGTCGCCCAGGTGCCACAGAGGGCGTCTGAGAAGGAGACGTCGAGGAAGGGCGCGAGGGGGGAGGAGGCGGACGATGGGAGCTGGTGGGAAGGGGAGGGGAAAGAGGGGAAGAAGGGGAACGGAATGAAAGGTGCAGGGCGGCATAGTCTGTCGCCCAGGTGCCGCAGAGGGCGTCTGAGAAGGAGACAACGAGGAAGGGCGCGAGGGGGGAGGCGGACGCTTGCGGTGCAGGCGGAAGCTGGGGGAAGGTGGAGGGGGAGGGGGGAAAGGGGGGGGGGATAGATGAGGGGAAAAGGAGTGGAAGGGTGCAGGGCAGCGTAGTCTGTCGATCAGGTGCCACAGAGGGCGTGTGAGAAGGAGACGTCAAGGAAGGGCGCGAGGGGGGAGGTGGACGCATGCAGGGGGGGCGAAAGCTGTTGAAGGGGGAAAGGGGTGGGGAAAGGAAGGAAAGAAAAGGGTGCAGGGCGGCATAGTCAGTGGACCCGGTGCCACAGAGGGCGTCTGAGAAAGAGATGTCGAGGAAGGGCGCGAGGGGAGAGGCGGGTGCATGCAGGTGGGACGGGAGCTGTTTGTATGGGGAAGGAGGGAGAGGAAGAGGGAGGGGAGGGGGGGGTGTGGGGGAGGAGAAAAGGTGGGGGGAAAATGGGTGCAGGAAGGCATAGCGAGTCACCCAAGTGCCACAGAGGGCGTCTGAGAAGGAGACATCGAGAAAGGGCGCAAAGAGGGAGGCGGAGGCATGCAGGCGGAAAGGGGAGGGCGGACGGTGGAATGGGGGAAGAGGAGAAGGGGAGAAGGAAGAAGGTGGGATGGGGACAAGGGGAGAAGGGGAGGAGGAAAGGAGGTGAGGAGAGGAGAAGAGGAGATCGTGACAAGGGGAGAAGGTGAGAAGGGAAGAAGGGGGGACGGGCAGGAGAGGGGGAAGAGGTGATGGGTTACCAAGGAACGGTTGGAGGTGGTGGATGAACATAAATAGGTGAGCATAAATAGGTTCGAGGGGGAATGGGTGGTCTCAAGAAGTAAGGTGCGAATCCAGCCCAATGAAGGAGACTTGATCACTTAAGAAACAAGGCTCACCACATTTAAAGAATAAATCGTATTATGGAGCATAATTCACTGATCCTCAAAACGATTTCGAGGCAATCCAGATCATTCTAAAGCCCGGATTGAATTCGGATCACTCTGTCTAAGGGGTTTTATACGCTGTCTGAGCCGTTTCCTACTTTGTTTGAAACGTTTGAGACTGTATGAAG
This sequence comes from Closterium sp. Yama58-4, assembly GCA_947470075.1. Taxonomy (NCBI): domain Eukaryota; kingdom Viridiplantae; phylum Streptophyta; class Zygnematophyceae; order Desmidiales; family Closteriaceae; genus Closterium; species Closterium sp. Yama58-4. The sequence continues at coordinate 139,088 of CANIUD010000383.1, read as the reverse complement.
CGTTTCATACTCTGTCTGAAGCGTTTCATACTCTGTCTGAAGCGTTTCATACTCTGTCTGAGCCGTTTCATACTCCGTCTGAGCCCTTACATACTCTGTCTGAGCCGTTTCATACTCTGTCTGACCCGTTTCATGCTCTGTCTGACCCGTTTCATGCCGAGCCGAGTAAAAAGTCATTTGGGTGGCAAGCCGAGTCTATGTATGGAACAGGACTCTCAAAGAAGGCGATCCCACAAACAACAGTACACGAGGCTGCAGACGCGATTACAACGAAGGTTGAGCCTTCATAAACAAGCTCAACAACCACCTTGGACACGTTAAGAGACTTGAAGTCATCCCCTCTCGTCAAACGGTCCTTTGGATTAGTACGGTCCTCTTCCGCCCCCCTCTCCCGCCCCACCAGAAAGTTGTTTCGAAGGGTCCGACCCACCAGAGTCTGGAATGGGAGGAATCTCAAAGAAGGCGAGAGACGCAAAGCGACTTTCGCCGACTCGCGACGGTCCTAAACTTGCCAAAAGCTAGTTTTAAAAGCCCTCCTGTGTGCGGAATGAGCGGACTCACAAAGGTTAGGGCGAGCAAGAGGGCGTAAGTGAGCGCATCACGCTGTCTCCGTGTATTATTATTATTTTTTTTTTTGAGGCGCCTCAAGTAAGAGCCTCCTGTGTGTGGAATGAGCGGACTCACAAATGCTAGGGCGAGCAAGAGGGCGTAAGTGAGCGCATCACGCTGTCTCCGTTTCCTCCACGGCCTCGTATTTTGAGACGTCTCAGAAGTCGCAGGTTGCATCCATCGCCGTTTTCGGAGAGTCGTTTGAGACGTCTCAACGGTCACATGATTTCGATGCTGTCTCCGTGCACCCGCAGTACTATTAGTAGTACGCTGCGGGTCCACACCCGTGCGCTGCTTCGCTCCCAGCGTTCGCTGTTTCCCGCACATCCACTGTCCCCCCTCGACCGTCGCATAACGAGCCGCACCTAGCAAGCTACTCCTGCTGATTCTTAAAGCCGGCATCGGCGGCTGCATCGTCGTCGCCAAGGAGTGGTAGTAGCGACCATGCATTCGCGGCCCGCTTAGTAAGAGCCGACTAATATCGAGGCGCCTCAAAAGACGGCTGCATTGTCGTCGCCAAGGAGTGGTAGTAGAATAGGGACCATACAGTCGCGCTGAAGAGAGATGACTGATATCGAGGCGCCTCAAAAAGGCGGATGCGTCGTCCTCGCCAAAGGAAATGGAGGCTGCAGTCGCGCATAGATCCGCAGCTCTGGGGCTAATATCGTGATAAGCTTGAAAGATTACACCATACATGAAAGAATCGGAAGTTCACAAAAGCTAATCGCAGTGTACAGATTATTCGACTTTCCGATGTCATTTTCTGTCAATGGTCGTCGGATTGACAGTCAAGGATGACTATGAGGTGTGGGTGTCATGTCATGGCAGGTCATCGTCAGTCCCTTGACTGAACAACACGATTGACAACATTGGACATGACATCCATCCACACCTCCAAGGCGGACAGTTCTTGTTTCTGTAACCGATTCTCAAAAATCCGTTGGCCGGTAAGCCATGCAAACCGTGCTTTGCCTTCATCATGCACGCGTGATCGTATGGGAGGAATCTTATTCCACAGTAGCCCAAGTGGATGGAGCCGTGGGATGACGGAACGTGGGAAAGAGCGTTTGAAGCACTGTAGCTTGGCGCAAGTGAGGAAGAAGAGCAAGGAAAGAAAGGACGGCAAGTTTCCAGCCAGAATGCTAGAGCTCACTGAACGACTTGACCTGACCTCAGCAAGCAAGGGCTATGTAGAATTTGAATTGGACAAGAATCCCAAACAGGGCTGATGAGCCAGCCGAACAAGGCCAGGGTGATGAGGAAGAAAGGCCTGCAGGCCTGAGTGCCAGGATACGGTGACCTGGTTTTCCTAAAGTTTTATCACGGTTTAACAAGCATTCAAAGCGTTATAAAGCGGCAGGCTGGGCTTTCAGCTCTGAAACCCAAGATTTTGTATTGAGGCAAATCCTCAAAAACCACCGATCACCGCACCTCCTCACCGTTCGGTAGACTTTCCGGAATAACAAGCATCGATAGGAAAAGCTGGAGATTACGACTTGTACATGTCACTTTTTGTGACTCCTAAGTATGATATCTCATCACATTTGCATATATGCGACTGGGGTGTGGATGGGTAGTGTCAATGTTCAGGCCCCTTGGACCAAAGTGGGCTTTAAGGTGGCTATTTACTTCTACCAAAATGACATAATAATCATACCAGTTGAGGTGTACATAGAAATAATACACTTTTATTGAAGTGTTTATAAACCACACAATTCGGAAGGCAAACTGTTAACACAAGGCAAGAAAAAGCATTTCCAAAACATATACCGTGTACCATAAGCATCAACAAGAGAAGATAAACATCTTTTACATGTTCTACATGTTGCTAGAGCAGCCTTTGTTGCCTTTACATGTTCTTTGTTAATTCAATTGACATTGGTATTTGTTACGGGCTAGAGAACAAATAATCGCACACCATGGCTTGCAACATGGGCAGTCAGCTCTTTGGACTTGACAGAGTTCAAGGTGGGTTCCTGCACCAAAGGTTTCATGCCACGAGGAGCATAAATATGAGAACATATCTTGTGCTACATGTGGTGTGTTAAAGTATGTGCATGCATGTGGTGTGTGCACGTGCCTGGATGCATTCAACTTCGGAATGGGAATAAGAAGCCAGGAAAGTTCGTGAGGCAAGAAGAGGATACACATACCTGCCACAGGTCTCGTGCATGCATCAGCTGTTCTGGATTCAGCCCGATCGCTTCCCAACTGACAGCCACATTCTCGCCCCTCCCACCATGGTTCACCAGTGCAACCACTTTCCTGGCATCATGTGGTGGACACACATACCTGCCACAGGTCTCGTGTGTGCATCAGCTGCTCCGGATTCAGCCCAATCGCTTCCCAAGTGACGGTCACATTCTCGCTCCTCTTGCCACAGTTCAGCAACGCCACCACTTTCCGACCCTCCGATAGAGATCCCATCCAGACCTGCAGGTTCGTGAACAGGTAGCGTGGAACAAAGACACAAAATGAGAATTGTGATTCCAAGGCATATGAAGCAAATTGCTGTAAGCCATGCACCTAGACTTACGTTCGTCAATCAACTTGCAAAAACCTCACTATGGTCACACTCATGCAAGGCATAGCGAGCAAGAGAGGGTTTTATGTTCTCACTTTCACCGGAGATCTCTTGGATAGTTGCACCTTCTGAGCCTGGACTCCCAATGAATCTGCACCAATAACACTACGGCATGTTTCAGCACCAAGCAGGTGGCATGCAATGAACATCTGCAGGAACTGATACACAGCGCTTGCCTTAACGCTGAGCCTGCTTGGGTGCATACCTTGGTTGAGGGCAATGGCCTCATAGGTGGTGAGGATGCTCATGATTGGTTGCAATGCAGCAGAGAGACCTTTGAGTCGATGGCATACATGCATGAGTCAAGGGCCTCACACCTTGCATGTGCATACCTTGGTTGAGGGCAATGGCCTCGTCGGTGCTGAGGATGCTCATGGACGGCTCAGATGCAGCAGAGAGAGCGCATGCAGGAAGGAGTGGAACCTGGTGGGAGGTGGAAGGTTGGGTTCTATTGAGTTGAGTGCAGTGCAGAAGAGGTTGGTACGACAACAATGCATGTGTGCATGCATGGAGCATTCTACATGTGTGCATGCATGGAGAATTCTATATGTGTGCATGCATGGAGCATTCTACATGTGTGCATGCATGGAGCATTCTATATGTGTGCATGCATGGAGCATTCTATATGTGTGCATGCATGGAGCATTCTACATGTGTGCATGCATGGAGCATTCTATATGTGTGCATGCATGGAGCATTCTATATGTGTGCATGCATGGAGCATTCTACATGTGTGCATGCATGGAGCATTCTATATGTGTGCATGCATGGAGCATTCTATATGTGTGCATGCATGGAGCATTCTATATGTGTGCATGCATGGAGCATTCTATATGTGTGCATGCATGGAGCATTCTACTTGTGTGCATGCATGGAGCATTCTACTTGTGTGCATGCATGGAGCATTCTATATGTGTGCATGCATGGAGCATTCTACATGTGTGCATGCATGGAGCATTCTACATGTGTGCATGCATGGAGCATTCTATATGTGTGCATGCATGGAGCATTCTATATGTGTGCATGCATGGAGCATTCTATATGTGTGCATGCATGGAGCATTCTATATGTGTGCATGCAGCTACGCACGCATGTCTGTATGCATGTGTCTATGCATTCATGCATGCAGGATGTGGCCTCACCTTCATGATGGCCCAGAGATTGAAGTGCACATGGTACACAGACTCTCCCATGCCAAACTTCACCACCTGCAGAATGTCCAAGTCTGGTATAGGAGGGAGACAATGGTGGAGGTAGAGGAGGAGAAGAGGGGAGTGGGGGGTTGAGAGAGAGTTAGCAACACATGAACACCTTGTGACACGCCTTGAACACGTGGCGACGCCTGCGGCAACACTTGAACGCGTGGCGAGGCTTGCAGCAACACTTGAACGCGTGGCGATGCTTGCAGCAACACTTGGATGCGTGGCGATGCTTGCAGCGACACTTGAATGCGTGGCGATGCTTGCAGCGACACTTGAATGCGTGGCGATGCTTGCAGCAACACTTGAATGTGTGGCGATGCTTGCAGCGACACTTGAATGCGTGGCGATGCTTGCAGCGACACTTGAACGCGTGGCGAAGCTTGCGGCAACACTTGAACGCCTCTGTAAAAAGTCAACTCCTGTCTGTGTGGCTGCACGCACCATTCCAGCTGCGAGGGTCGGCATATTTGGCCCACTTGTTGTTGGCGTCTGAAACCCAAGTCACGCTGCATGTGCAATATGCATACAAATGCGCAGGCAAGGAGGCATGGTACATACATGCAGGCAGGTAGAAAAGATGAGTTAGAAGATATATCATGGGCATTGTCCTTCCATCTCTCCCTCCCTCCATACACCTTCTAGCTCAAATCCTTCTCCATTGCCCTCCCATGCCCTCCCATGCCCTCCATTGCCCTCCCATGCCCTCCCATGCCCTCCCATGCCCTCCCATGCCTCTTAATTTTCCGCAGAATTACACCAACCACGCGTCACTCCTCCCTCCAGCCACGCGCCACTCCTCCCTCCAGCCACGCGTCACTCCTCCCTCCAACCACGCGTCACTCCTCCCTTCAGCCACGTGTCCCTCACCTCCTCCACGTGTCATCCGCGCCTAGGGTGGTGCGCCAGGGGTCTGCCAAGCCATACGCCCACAGAGCAGAGCCGTCCTGTCCCCTGCAAGCAGCAGCACATGTGACACAATGAGTTAGCAGTACACATGGTGGAAGGAGGCAGCAGCACATGTGGCAAAAGGAGGCAGCAGCACATGTGGCAAAAGGAGGCAGCAGCACATGTGGCAAAAGGAGGCAGCAGCACATGTGGCAAAAGGAGGCAGCAGCACATGTGGCAAAAGGAGGCAGCAGCACATGTGGCAAAAGGAGGCAGCAGCACATGCCGTCCACTCATAAGGGGTTTTCCTGACTCAACCTTCACACATGGAGAACGAGATGTCTCTCCCAGTGCCCTCCAATGCACTACGCATGGCTGTGAGTCTGAGGGTTGATTGACAGGCATGGGGGTAGGGAAATTTGGGAGGGAGGGGAGAAGAAGTTGTCTCTTCCAGTGCCCTCAAACGCACTGCGCATGGCTGTGAGTCTGAGTTGATGATGGTGCCAGCGAAGGATGAGACAGAAGGAAGGAAGGCAGGGAAGAGATACGGAGCCGCGGCGTTAAGACCAAGGCATGGACGGTATAAGAGCAAAATGAAATGCATGATTAAGCAGGTGCAAGCAGAGAGAGAGGTGACCAAAATACAGATGGAAGAATGAGGTGAAGTTCTAGCAGACAGTGGGGAGCAGATGACGGAAGAGAGGACGAGGTGAGTTGAGTTGCCCGTCTCGGGGTGACAGTAACGAGGCAGGCAGGGCATACCCTGTCTTGGTTGGAGTTGCATCATTGTCGCAGCTGTCGTATTTGAGATAGTCCACACCCTGGGATGGCTCGGGAACACAATCACAGGAACACAGTTCACAGAATGACAGGCAGATGTGAGGAGGCAGGCTCTGGCCACCATGCAAGTGACACAGCAAGCAATGGTCAGCTAAGTGCTACATGATACGGCGAGGATTAAATTCGAGGTCATGTGGTGTTGGATCGGATCGGAATCAGGCAGAGGTGGACCAAACAAGTGCGATAGCCTCTGTCCTGCAAAGGCAGATCCCTACTCTTAACAACAATACAAATAATGTATATATATACATATATAACGATACTAGATCCAGCAGATTCAGCAACCTGATTCAGCCTCGTGACTTACCCATTCAGCGAAGGTGAGGGCGTCTATCACCTCGTGCCCGAGTGACCCTGGCTTGCCATTGCACGTGCGCCTCCTGATAAGAGAAGGACAGTGGAAGGGGAGGGGTCGGAGGAAGGGGAGTAGAGCAGAGGCATGTGAGTTGGAGAACAGCCTTTGTAAGCTTGCACATACAGGACTGCAAGGTTGCACATACAGGACTCACTCAATCTCTCTCTAACGGTCCATGTATTGATATACGCCTCTCTCAATCTCTCTCAATCTCTCTCAATATCTCTCTCTCCGCTCACATCTCTCTCCACCATGTCACCAGACCAGCCGTGCTAAGCTCAACTCTGAACACAACCACCTTTCTCCTCACCCGGAATCGGAGTAGAGACCCAGCTTGAGCCCCTTGCTGTGCACATAGTCTGCTAGTGCCTTGATGCCCGACGGGAACGAGACCGGAGATGCCACCAGGCGACCCTGAAATATGGAAAGGCAACGAAGACGAAGAACAAATCAAAACAAACAAACAAGCAAGCAAGCAAACAAACAAACAAACAAACAAACAAACAAACAAACAAACAAGAAGTTGGCATGTACCACACGGAGTGTAAGCATCATGTGCCACACGGAGTGTAAGCATCATGTACCACACGGAGTGTAAGCATCATGTGCCACACGGAGTGTAAGCATCATGTGCCACACGGAGTGTAAGCATCATGTGCCACACGGAGTGTAAGCATCATGTGCCACACGGAGTGTAAGCATCATGTGCCACACGGAGTGTAAGGATCATGTGCCACACGGAGTGTAAGCATCATGTGCCACACGGAGTGTAAGCATCATGTGCCACACGGAGTGTAAGCATCATGTGCCACACGGAGTGTAAGCATCATGTGCCAGGGTTAATGCTCCGTTGGAGCTTAGTTAGGGTCGTTACAGCCTGAGTTGTCACCACGCTGAATCCAAGCACCCACCTTTGAATCTCTGAAGTCAGCTTGCCAGCAATCATCTGCAAGAGCAAGAAGGAAACAAGGTTGGTCAAAAGAGGCGGCAAGTTTTAAGAAACCAAACTTCCAAAGAAATGGCTGAAATTGTTGAATGACTAGTACTAGTGGCTGAAGCAGGAAGCACGCCACCGTGGCGTGCTACAGCCAAGATGGCACGAGCTGGCAAACATGGCAATTGCAGAGTGTGCAGGACGAAAAGAGGGCAGATGTGTCTCACCTATGTTGACATAGACGTAGCCAAGGGCCGCTAGGCCAGATGACACGAGCCTGTCCGCTGCATTCACAGTAAGGATACGATTTGGGCGTGGGAACTGGTTACCTGGCGTTCTGAGTACAATGGCTGGCATGGACTGCTCTTGGACGAGAAAGAAGATAATGCAGAATGAAAACATTGCAGAATGAAAAGAAAGAGTCAAGCTGTGGCAGACACTACAGATACTATACTAGTGGTACTACTAGTCTGCAGTCTCAAGTCTTGGCGGAAATACCATCAAAACAACATTCAAGAATAAGAGCATGAAGTCTTTGCCATGCTCCGGAGTAGTTCGAGGTGCAGTATGGCGCCGTCATTACCTGCGGTCTTGACTATGTCCTCTGTGATATTGCACTGGAAGTGGTTCCAGCTGTTCCATCTGCCACAGAATGCCACACGGATGACAAAGCATCAAGTCACACGAGCACAACAGCCACAGGTAAGCTCAACGGGGATAAAAGGCATGTGGTCCCAAGGGCTCATGAATAGATAGATATTGAAGGATTACCCGAGGGGAGTCCGGAAAGTCTTCTGTGTCTTGGGCACGGTTCCAGGAAGGTCGAGTTTCTCTTTCCTTCCAACCTTGACAACAGTCGGAACAGAGGACCCGCCGCTGATAGCCGAAGCTTGGTGGACGACAACCGCGAGGAAGAAGCACAGGGATACGAACCAGGCCTCCATTTTCCTGTCAGACAGACCCTGCCGGCCAAAAGAGTCCCAGAGAGAAATTATGGCAGCTATGGTCGACGGTAATGGAGGAACTAGGGCGAACCTGTGATGATGATGTTGAAGGTGGTTAGCTAACCACGACCTAGAACGACCTAACGCGATCTACATCGACCTAAGAAGAATCCGGCTTGACGAGATGAGACTAAGGGAAAGCGAGGACCTAAGAAGAAGAGAGACTAGCTATGTTGGGACGGTGGAAGGAGAAATACGGCGGCAGCAGGATATACGATGGGAAACAAAGAGAAGAAGAGGAAGCGTATGAAAATGGTGAAGAAAGTGGCTGAAATGTGCAGATTTGGATCTTGTGACGTGATGAGAAGTCACGCCGGGTCAAAGGCGCGTCCAAGGAAGTCTGAAATTCGAACTCGAGGCGCGTTCGGTGCATGGTTGGATTTGGGAATTGAGCCGAGTACAACTCAGCTCGATATTAGGCGCGGCGCGAGGGCGAAATCAGAAATCCTTTTGCTTATAACTTGCTTTGTGTTTTCTGTTTTTGTATGCCTTCTTCAATGAAATTACTTGAACTTTCTGCCTTGGCGTTTTTTCCAGCAAATTCCTTCACATAGTTGAAGCCAGAGCTTCTTATGCATACTACTAAGACTCTAAATAGTCTTCATAGTCTAGACTAAAGGCTGCGCAAGTACAAGAGCTGGTATCAGAGCTGGTTTAAGGCGCGTTCTAGCGTTTTAAGGATAGGCGGAATTTTCTAAGTATGACGGGCGATCATACAGAGGCGAGTTCGGGCTCCTCTGTGAGCATTGGAGGCTCAGAACTACAGGCCATCCTAGCGGCGCTAGCACAAGCTAAATTGACGGCGAAGCCAACGATTGGGCTTAGCGAGGCCCAACGATTCAATGGCGAAAGCTATAGCACGTGGCGACTCAAGTTCATTCGTAGAGCGGAGGAAGTGGATCTCTGGCCGTACTATCATCCCGACAAGGAGACGGGAGAGGGCGTCCCACCATCTGCAAAAGAAAAACCAGAGGAAAATGCGTCGTTCAAAAAAAGGAGTAAGCAAGCATTTTTTCAATTATGTCATTCGGTTTCGGATAACATTGCAGTGGGGCTGGATCAATTTGCGGGAGAGGAGAACTCTGCCGAACGAGCCTGGGAGTACATGGAAGCTGCCTACCTTGGGCTTACGGATACGAACAAAGCAGCCATTCGGAAGAAACTCCTTCTATTGAGTATGGAGCCAGGGGAGAGGGTCATTGACTACATGAATCGAGCAAAGGGGTACAATGACGACCTCAAGGCTATGGGGGCAGCTGAAACTGAAGGAGAAATGATGGGGTACATCATTACTGGGCTGCCCAAGGAGTGGGAAGCAGAGATAGGGCTCCTAACCTGCAACCCACCCGCGAATATGACCAAGCTGTTAGAGACGCTCCAAGCTCTGGAGCGGGTGAAAGCTGATCGGCTCAGGAAGGAGATTAGCTTGAACGGAATGCGACCAGCCACCCATGCTATGGTAAACGCAGCAGCGACAGGGAAAGGATACGGAGGTTTTGGGGTGTGTTTTCAGTGTGGGAAGAAGGGTCATAAGCAGATAGACTGCTATGACAACCCGAGGAGCAGAAATTTCAAGGGAAAGTGGAGCGGTCTACAGCAGAAGGGCTTGCAAAATGGAGGGCAGCAGAAAGAGGGGGAGTTTCGAGGCGATAACAAGGTGCAGAGAGGCGGATTTTCAGGGGCATGTCACTATTGCCAGAAAATTGGGCATAGGGCAGCCAACTGCTACTCGAACCCCAACAGCAGGAACTACCGAGGGGCAAACCAGCAGCAAAACCAACCAGCAGCAGCAAAAGCAAATGCAGTGGAAGCTGAGAACGGTGAAGCGGACGTCATTTTGGGAGGAGCTCACAAGGCAAACGTGGCTAGGGCATCGGGAGTGTGTTTGATGGCAAAGGGGTTTGGTGAAGCTGCGTGGTTCATGGATAGTGGCTGCACGCAGCATATGACCAATCACCGTGAATGGCTTACAAATCTGAGGGACTCCAACGTACCCTATGTGCTGTTGGGTGATGAAGGAAAACTGAGTGTGAAGGGAGAAGGAGAGTTGCTGCTCCAGGGAGAGTATGGGGAGCTGAAACTGGAAAAAGTGCTCTTAGTGGAGAAGCTCTCACTGAATCTGATCAGCCAGTCACAACTTGACAGCACGGGGTGCAAAACCTTCAGTGACAAGGGGAAGCTGTGGGTTTTTGATGAAAATTGGAAGGTGGTTGCAGAAGGGAACAGAAATCAGGGATTGTATGAAATGAAGCTGAGGAAGAAGGGGCTGGAAGCAGAGAATGCCACCTACATGACTCCACTCGAAGGGGACCTAGCTAGGGAGGAGTTGAAGGCTCGGCTTGGTGGCTTACCTGTGAAGGAGCTGCAGCAGGAAGCTTCAGCCATGGTGGTTGGGGTGGAGAAGGTTGAATTGGAGACCTTGCATAGGCACATGGGGCATGCAAGCATGGATAGGATCAAGGAGTTGGTTAAAAAGGGCATGGTAAAAGGAGTGACATTGAAGGAGGGGGCTGGAAGCAAGGGAAAATGCAGCAAGTGTGTTGAAGGTAAAATCACAAAATCCCCACACCCCCACCACCAGGTGCAGGAGCCTTATGGCACCTTGGACATCGTAGCAGCCGATGTTTGTGGACCTATGAGGGTGGCATCACGACACGGCAGCCGCTACTTCGTTACCTTCACTGATTTGGGAACGAGGCACACATGGGTGACGGAGCTGAAAGATAAGGCAGAGGTGTTTCCTAGCTTCGTGACTTGGATGGCGGAAGCGGAGCGACAAAGTGGGAAGGTGCTGAAAGTTTTGAGGACAGATAATGGTGGGGAGTTTACCGGGGACCTGTTTAACAAGTTTTTACAGAATAAGGGCATCCGACGGCAGCTGACTGTACCCTACACTCCACAGCATAATAGTATAGCGGAGCGGGTGAATCGTTCTCTGCTAGACAGTGTGAGGAGCATGCTGGCTGACAGTGGGCTGCCACTGAAATTCTGGGGTGATGCATTAGCAATGGCCTGCTGGTCCAAGAACCGGTTACCTACCAAGGGACTTCGGGCGGATATGACTCCTCACGAGGCATTCTATGGGAGGAAGCCGAATCTGGGGCTTGCACGGGTGTGGGGGAGTATGGTACAATACAGGGAGCCTGCTGGTCCGGATCATAAGTTGCTGCCAAGGACTCAATGGGGGATCAATCTTGGTACCTGCCCAGTGAGCAAGGGGTGGGTGATCAAGGATGTGGTTTCGGGGAAGGTCACAATCACCCGGGATGTTATTTTCTACGAGGAGGTGAACTACCTGCAGTGGAAGGGAGTAGAAAAAGAGATTGCAGCAGCAGGGACAGCAACTACATCGGACAAGGTGGATGATCTCTTGGAAGAAAAGGAGAGTGAGGGAGTTGGTGATGAAGGGGATGAGGAGATAGATAAGATAGACCGGGCAGATTTGGTTGACTGGGTGTGGGAGAAGGCACCAACCAGGGAAGTGGATGAAAGCAAGGGAGTGGAAAAAGCAGGGGAGCAGCCATGCTTGGAAGTAGCTGAGGGTGGCAACGATGAAGTGGCTGGAGAAGAGGGAGATGAAGAATCAGCAACTGAAGGAGATAGTGATCCTTGGAAGCTCCTAGACAGTGAGGACAGCAACGCCAAGATGAGAGAGATAGAGGACTTGCTAAAGGAAGGAGGGCGCCATCGTGATTGGAAGGGAAGTAAAGGATGGAGAAGGGAAAGCATTGACGGATTCCAGTGAGGAAGAGGTCGAATCATCTGCAGAGGAGTTGGGGAAAGGAAAGAGGGTGAAGAAACCAAACCCTCGGTATGCGCAACTGCTGATGACGTGCTAGAAGGACATCCATCTCCTACTCTCTGCCACAGCAACTGACCTAGTCTCCAATGAAGGGAAAGTGAGTCACAACCTGCCCAAAGAACCAGTGAGCATCGAGGAGGCGCTCGAGGGTCCAGAAAGGGAGCAGTGGAAAGCGGCAATTGAGGAGGAGTTGAACACATTGGCTGAAAGGGGCACATGGGAACTCGTGCCTATGCCGGAAGGGAGGAAAGCCGTGGGGGTGAAGTGGATTTTTAAAATCAAGACCGGAGATATGGGGCAGCTGGAAAGGTTCAAAGCAAGGCTTGTAGCCAAGGGCTACACTCAGGTGGAGGGGAAAGATTACCAACAAAATGAGATCTACGCTCCAGTGAGCAAGTTGGCAACGGCGCGGGTCTTTCTCAAGGTGATAGCAGCAAGAAAATACTTCATGGTGCAGCTGGATATTAAAAACGCGTTTTTGTATGGGGTGTTGAAGGAGGACATCTACCTCGAACAACCACCAGGGCATGATGACGGCTCAGGCAGGAAATGCAAGCTCAAGAAGGCTCTGTATGGGCTGAAGCAAAGTCCTAGGGAGTGGTACATGGCGATGGATGAGCGGCTACTGCAAGGGGGATTTCAGAAAAGCGAGTGTGATAGGGAGAAGGGAGAAGGGAAAGAGAAGGTGTTTTTGGTGCTATACGTGGACGACATCTTGGTGGCAGGGGCGTTAGAGGAGGAGGTAGAGAAGGTGTGCACTCACCTTGCGGAAGTTTTTCAAGTCAAGCAGATTCCGAGGACCACACTCTTTCTCGGCATGAATCTGGAGCGGCGTAAGGAGGAGAAGAAGATGTTCCTATACCAGCAGAAATATTGCAGCAGGGTGCAGCAGAAGTTTGGCAACGGCTACACGAAGGCGATTTCTACACCATTGAGTGGGGTAGCTGAAAATGACAGTGAGCGGGAGGAAGATGTCAACCAATGGGGCAGCAAGGAGAGAGCTCGGCAAGTATATCAGTCCATGGTGGGGTCCATAATGTATCCGGTCTCATGCACGCGCGTTGACATGGCATACGCAGCTAGCTACCTTGGGCAACAAGTGCAGCAACAAGGGGAGAGAAAATGGAGAGAGATGAGGAGGACTATCGACTACCTACTGCAACATGAAGATGAGGGGCTGTTATTCGAAGGAGGTGAAGAGACCTTGGAGTTAGTGGGGTATGCGGATGCTTCACACGCATCCGACAGGCAAACAAGGAAGGGAGCATACGGTTACGTGTTTCTGCTCGGCGGGACAGCAATCATGTGGCAAGCGAAAAAGTTGAGTGACATAGCGCTCTCTAGTGCGGAAGCGGAGTACATGGCTCTGTTTTACGCATGCCAAGAGGGGGTTTGGCTGAGACGGCTACTCAAGGAGATGGAAATCAAGGTGAAAGGGCCGACGGTGATACGCACGGATAGCAAATCTGCCATCGACTTGGCTCACAACGACAATTGGCACGGGAGGACCAAGCATATGGATGTGAAGTATCATTGGGTGCGTTCAAAGGTGAGTAGCAAGGAGTTCAAGTTTGAATTCGTACGTACGGAGGCACAAGCAGCAGATTTTCTGACTAAGGTGTTACCAAGGGAAAATTTTGAGCGTTGCAAGAGAGAGGTTGGGATGCGTACCTTGGCTGAATTGCAGGGGAGTGTGGAGCAGGCCTAGAGATGGTTCAAGGTAAAACGTGCGTGGGAGAATGCATAGGCTGGTGGTTAGCAAACCACAGGGGAGATTGTTGAAGGTGGTTAGCTAACCACGACCTAGAACGACCTAACGCGATCTACATCGACCTAAGAAGAATCCGGCTTGACGAGATGAGACTAAGGGAAAGCGAGGACCTACGAAGAAGAGAGACTAGCTATGTTGGGACGGTGGAAGGAGAAATACGGCGGCAGCAGGATATACGATGGGAAACAAAGAGAAGAAGAGGAAGCGTATGAAAATGGTGAAGAAAGTGGCTGAAATGTGCAGATTTGGATCTTGTGACGTGATGAGAAGTCACGCCGGGTCAAAGGCGCGTCCAAGGAAGTCTGAAATTCGAACTCGAGGCGCGTTCGGTGCATGGTTGGATTTGGGAATTGAGCCGAGTACAACTCAGCTCGATATTAGGCGCGGCGCGAGGGCGAAATCAGAAATCCTTTTGCTTATAACTTGCTTTGTGTTTTCTGTTTTTGTATGCCTTCTTCAATGAAATTACTTGAACTTTCTGCCTTGGCGTTTTTTCCAGCAAATTCCTTCACATAGTTGAAGCCAGAGCTTCTTATGCATACTACTAAGACTCTAAATAGTCTTCATAGTCTAGACTAAAGGCTGCGCAAGTACAAGAGATGACATAACTCACAAATCGAATGGACGATAGCGACTCCACCCTGCACCAAAATAAGGGGTACATCTCTTCAATAGCATCTTTGACCAGGCTTGAACTCGCCTAAGGGCCGTCAACTCCCACGAAATTTCGGCGATCGATCGTGCAGGCGATCGGTGTGCAGAGTGTACAGTGTTTTCACGACTTTGCCAATCACAAGGTATCCCTTTTTCGCCAGTATTCGACAATGTACAGTAAACTGGTCACAAAAATCATGTCAGCTATGGCTCGCGCGATCGATGTGCCTCCACATGGCGATCGGGAAATTTTGCCCCACAAAACCTCGATCCTGTCACATGTGGCTCGATGGAGCCCCACGATTGCAAATATGCAGTTGGGAACACCGGTGTGGCGATCGAGCTTGACACTATCGGTATGCAGCGCCGATCCTTCCCCGATCTTGCCATTTTGGTGGGAGTTGACGCGTCATACATCCTGGTTGATCCGTCTCATGTGTTAGGGTGCGTGTCTTTTGAAATTTAGGCCAAAGTTCACGTTTTTTAGTCGAATTTTGGCAGATGAACACTGGTCGACCTGTAGTCGACTATCTCATCATTTTACTGTCGAGTCGCGTGTTCACCTTTGACGTGGAGCACATGGCACAAGAAATGCTCGACTTTCAAAGTTCGAATATGTACAGCAAAATCCGAGTCGCGCCCAATTTCGTAGGTTACCATGTCTATATTGTGAAGTTTGTCAACAAATCAAATTTTGTAACTTGTCAAGACGTGGTTCGTTACCGTCGCGAAGCTCGCAGCTTTTTCGTCCGTGGGCACTTCCACCAAAAAGTGTCGGTCCAAAATGCAGCCGGCCAGTTAGGTGGTCCATTTTGTGTCTTTTGACACCCCGAAAATGTTCAAAAAGAGTCTTCACCCAAAATTGAAGGGCCTAAAAATATCCGAAAAGTAGCCAAATTGCGAAGTACCCTGAATTTGTCCAAAAAGACTCTGATTCACGTTATTATGCAGAAGGTCGGGGGATCGATACTTGCCAGGTGCTTTCTACCAAACATAAAGTTGTTTAAGACGTTAAAGAAATGCATACATCCAAACAACACGACTTCTAGTTTACGAGAACGAATCGGTCCCGCGACCTCCCAATCGCAAGCGCGACATGTGAACCACTACGCCAAACAGAACGTAAAATTATAAAATAGATGCATACATGTATGCAATTCGACTTCTAGTTCACAACCAGATCGATCCTGCGACCTCCCAATCGCATGCTCGACATGTGAACCACTACGCTAAACAGGTCGTAAAACTACGAAACAATATTTATTTAATCTCTTGAATTGGCGCATCATAAAAAACTCCCTCGTAACATGTTGCCACCTGTTGCCACCTTTGCCACCTGTCACACCACCTGCCACACAAACGCCCTCCTGTGCAGGTTAGGTTCGGGAAACATTAGCCACGCAATCCCTACACACGTTTGCAGAAACGTGCTCGAGGCTTAGTGATGCGAGGTCGACCCAAGTTCAGTGTCCTGCTGCTTTCTTCAACTTTGAGCTTGGACACACGATCGTCGTCAACAGCTCTAAACGAAATCGGCGAAGCTGGTTACCAGCATAAGTTCGACCACTTTTTGGACCTCTACACCAAAAGACACGCGCCCTTAGAGGTTAGTTGGTTGGAAACAATGGTCCGCAAGTTGGGTTGGGTGGCGAAAGCATAAGCAGCAGGTAACATTGCACTCAAGACAAAGGTTACACTTGGGTAGTGGAAAGGAACAAAAATTGTACACGCAGATATGCACTTTCATTGAAATATTCAGACCCATAAATATGCAAGGCCGGCTATTATCACAAGACTATTACCACAAGGCAGAAAAACCCAAGACACCGTACGGTGTCATATCCACCATTCACACCATTGGGAGAAGAGGCACATGCCTTGAGGACCTACAAGCTGCTATGGCGGCCATTGCTGCTCCCACTGGATTTTATTGTTTCAGATTGGAATCTGTTGCGGGCCAGAGAACAAATAATCGCACACCATGGCTTGCAACTTGGGCAGTCAGGTCTTCAGAATCGGCAGAGTCAATGGCCGATTCCTGCACCACAGAATTGACACCAGGAGACACACACATATGAGGACAAATTTACTGTACGGTGTGTAGGTCTGTGAGCATGTGCTTGCATAAGGCTGCATGTGTGAGAAATATAAATAGTGAGAAGGGGAGGCAAGGAAGTATCTCTGGTTCAGAAACATACCTTCCACAGATCTCGTGCGTGCATTTGCTGCTCAGGATTCAGCCCGAGCTTTCTCCAACTGACGGACACATTCTCGCTCGTCCCACCACGGTTCACCAGTGCCACCACTTTCCGACCCTCAGATAGAGATCCCACCCAGACCTGCAGGTTCGGAAACAGGCAGCGCAAAATAAGGACAAGAATCAAGGAGTGTGATTCCAAGGAAGTTCATACAAGTCAGCTGAAATTAAGAATCTGGATTTGCTGTCCCTCGGCACGCAAGGCATGACGTGAAATGGAGTGCAAGAGAGAGTTTGATGCGGCAGTTCTCACCTTCACTGGGGATGCCTTGGATAGTTGCACCTCCTGTGCTTGCACTCCCAATGAATCTGCACCAATCAGAATGTGGCACGTGTCAGCAGAGCTCAAGAAGGTAGCATGCAACAAATAGCCAAACTATAAGGGCAATCCATGCCAGCACAGCACCTGTAGCTGCATCCTCCTGTCACAGCATCTTCCAGCCTGCTTGCGTGCGTACCTTGGTTGAGGGAAACGGCCTCATTGGTGCTGAGAATGGTCATGGCTGGCTGCGATTCAGCAGAGAGAGCGCAGGCCGCCAGGAGTGGCGCCTGGTGGGAGGTGAGAAGGTGGGCGGTGAGAAGGTGGGAGGTTGTGAGACAATGCAGCGCAGAAGGGGTGGGAGTGACAAGCATGGATAGGTATGCATACAGCCATGCAGGCACTGAATGCAGGAAGTGTATTTTACCTTCATGATGGCCCACAGATTGAAGTGCACATGGTGCTCTGTCTCTCCCATGCCGCCCTTTGCCACTTGAAGGATGTCCAAGTCTGATGAGGGAGGGGGGTCGATAGTGGGGGTAGGGAAGGAGAAGAGTGAGTGGGGGGTGAGGAGAGAGTTTTCAACACATGACTCACAACACTTGCAGGCCCTAATAAGTCAACTCGTGTGTGTGTGTGTGTGTGTGTGTGTGTGTGTGTGTGTGTGTGTGTGTGTGTGGCTGCACGCACCATTCCAGTTGCGAGGGTCGGCGTATTTGGCCCACTTGTTGCTGGTGTCTGAAACCCAAGTCACACTCCTCCACGTGTCATCAGTGCCGAGGGTGGTGCGCCAGGGATCTGCCAGCCCATACGCCCATAGAGCAGAGCTGTCCTGTCCCCTGCAAGCAGCAGCACACGTGGCAACATACGTGGAAGAATGACACGTCAGTACACGTGGCAGACAGAGACAAGAACAGATTCATCGGTGGAGCAATGAACATGATCCGCACATTCACTCTTCCTGTTCAAACTCATCAGCTCCAAGTGCGATCCTCGAATCTCCACATGCTTTGCAGCACATGCTGCCCTCTCATGTGCCATCCTCTCGACTCACCCTTCACACATGGAGACAGAGATGTCACCACATGGCACCATCACATCATGAGGTGTTCTCTCTAAGTGAATCTAACTTTGAGAATTCTCAAAAGTGAGGTGTCCTCTCGACTCACCCTTCACACATGGAGACCGAGATGTCTCTTCCAGCGGCATCCAACGCATTGCGCATGGCTGATTGGCTGAGGGTTGATGATGATGGGCATCCAGCAGCAAAGGGTGATACAAAAGGAAGCCATGGGAAGAGATACAGAGCTCAAGGTCAGGTGCAAGAAATGGACGGTGTAAGAACAAAAGGAGAAAGGGTCAAAACACATAAAGAGCGAGGTGTCTTTGCCAACACGGGTCAGCAAGAGCGAGGCAGACGGGACTTACCCTCTCTTGGTGGTAGTTCCATCGTCGTAGCAGCTGTCGTATTTGACATAGTCCACTCCCTGTAGTCACACAGGAACAGTCACATCACAGCAAGGCAGGTGGATATGAGAAGGTAGGCATTAGATGCTACCATCATGGCAAGCTGACGTGGCATTTGAGATAGGCCACTCCCTGGCAGCACACAGGAACAGTCACAGCATCGCAAGGCGGATGTGAGAAGGCATCGGTTGAATATCAGAGAATCAAGGGATACCCAATGCAGAAGATTCAGCAACCTGATTGAGCCTCGTGACTCACCCATTCAGCGAAGGTGAGGGCGTCTATCGCCTCGTGCCCCAGCGACCCTGGCTTGCCCGAACACGTGCGCTTCCTGATGGAACAGAGGAAGGGAAAAGGTCGGAGGAGGGGAGACTAGAGAGCATAAGTATGCAGATTTGCGAACAGCCTTTCACAGCTGGCACATACAGGGCTCACTATATCTCCCTCCCCTTCCTGAGCCGCCGTGCTCAGCTCAACTCTGTACACAGCCACCTCCCCCCCCCCCCAACTCACCCGGAATCGGAGTAGAGCCCCAGCTTGAGCCCCTTGCTGTGCACATAGTCTGCTAGCGCCTTGATGCCCGAAGGGAAGGAGACCGGAGATGCCACCAGGCGACCCTGAGAATCTCTCGAGTCAGCTTGCCAGCAATCATCTGCAAGAGAAAGCAAGAAACAAGATTGGTCAGAAGAGGCCACGACTTGAATTACACGAAGTTAAACTGCTGGAAAATTGGCGGAAAACGTTGAATGATTAGCGATTGATGCAGGAAGCACGCCATTATAACAGCCCAGAAGATACTACGAGCTTATCAACATGCAGAATGCAGAGTGTACAGGTTTAGAAAAAGGGTAGACGTGTCTCACCTATGTTGACGTAGACGTAGCCAAGGGCGGCTAGCCCAGATGACACGAGCCTGTCCGCTGCAAGGCACAATAAGAAAAAGATTAGGGAGTGATAACAGGTAAGCTGGCGTACTGACAAGAACGGCTGGCATGGACTGCTTGAATGGAGTCTTTGAGACGATACTCGGGAATGGGTTTAGTATGATGGTGGCAACCTCTCACCTGCGGTCTTGACTATGTCCTCTGTGATATTGCACTGGAAGTGGTTCCAGCTGTTCCATCTGCCACAGCAAGCCACACGTGCAAGCACAAAGGGTAAGCTCATCTTGCTTAAACAAGAAAGAAAGGGAAAGTAATGAGCAGGTAGTGATGCAGGGGCAGGGCTCATGAAACAGATGTTCAAGTCTTACCCGAGTGGACTCCGGAAGGTCTTCGGCGTCCTGGGCACAGAAGCTTGTACTTGGGCCTTGGCCACGGTTCCAGGAAGGTCGAGTTTCATCTCTTTCCTTCCAACCTTGAGAACAGTCGGACCGGACGACACTCCACTGATAGCCGAAGCTTGGTGGATGGCAACGGCGAGGCAGAAGCACATGGATACGGACCAGGCCTTCATTCTCCTGTCAGACGTGGTGGCGCGGAGCCGAGATGAGTTGAAAACAGCTGGCACTGAACCAAGATAAGATAAACAGCTGGCACTGAACCAAGATAAGATAAACAGCTGGCACTGAACCAAGATAAGATAAACAGCTGGCACTGAAAGCCACAGCCACAGCTTTCAAAGTTTGTAAGGTGATTTCAGATTCTGGATTTTTGCAGAAGTATGCTGGCATTCCGGGAATGCCAGCTTCTCTTATATACGAAAGACTCTTCACGTCTTCTGGGACTCAGAGCCAGCTAGTTTGCCGGCCAGCAAGGGTGATGGACATATCCCACACAAGTTGAGGGGTCACGAGTCAGATTCTTGACCGCCCTTGCTGTGCATATTTATCCATATGCGCAGCTTGCCTGGTCGTCTGCTGCACCACAACTTGCATGGTCATTCCTGGTGTACACCAGGAATGACTATGCGTGGTCGTATTTGTTTATGCGTCAGAATGGGGGATTCACAGCTGGTGATTCGCCCGGGTGCCTGGCACTGCTAGCGGTCAAGGCCGAGCCTCAGATCGTCTGTTTCTGGAAGCCCGACAGTCGTGCGGGTCCGGCCATCAGTTCTCCCACCGCGTTTTTCGTCTGCATCCGCTGGGGTTCGAGTCAAGCGCTTTTCACCGCAGAAAAAAACGAGAAGCGTAGGAGAACTTCTCTAGACAAAGCCAGCCACTAGTGAACTGTACAGTATTACTAGATAATACTGTACTGTATCATGTACACTACAGACGACTTTTTTCCGTCAATCATGGCGGTCATGCGAATCGCGCAGGCAAACTCCGACTCGTCACCCCCCCCATCATCCCATCCCATGATCCCAGTTCCCAAAGCTGTGCTGCTGTGCTTCTTGCCGTGTTGGCCTGCAGGTCCTCGTTGAGCCGCTGCTGTGTGGTTCTTCCCGTCCGAGCGGGTCCTTTCATTCAATCGTGTCCATTGTTGGTGATATGCAGGCCTGCCAAGTTGCGTCTCTCTTTGCTGAGCTGTACTGTACTTCGAAGCCAGCAAGATCTGAAAGACTGAACCCTAGAGAAACATGGATACAACATTAGTACCATTGGATACAAGCCAAGTGTGGATCTTTCAACACCTACCGTACACATTTCTGATTTGCTTGCTTATTACACAGATGCTTGCTTTCCTGGTGATTCTTGACAGATTTTTACCCATCCTAAGCGTCGGATTCACGGCTGCTGATTCGCCAGAGCCTGACGGGCTGACGGGCTGTCTGTCAGCGTGTCAGTCAGCTCGGAGCCCTTACTGTCCTTTTTCCGTCAATGACAGTCGCGTGGGTCGGACCAACAGCCCTCCCTCCTACAATACCCTGTTTTTCGTCTGCATCTGGGGTTCTAGTCAAGCGCTTTTCACCGCTGGAAAGAAACGGTGAAATGAAGGAACCAGTGAACAAAGTTCAGGCCCAATTTCGGTTGAAAGCACAACCGGTCAATCAAGCGGTCAGACGAATTTCATGGAAATCATGGTCCAGCATTGCAACCACTTGCCAACGCACAGCGCAGCTGGAATGAATATGCAATTTATTACACTGAAGCCGCCCTTAGCGAGGACAGTCCCGAGCACTTATAGTTAGTGTGGCTCCGCCTACACTGTTGCACCGAGCTAGTTCCGAGTCGCCCCGCACCAATTGCGACACTTTCGAACCACGCACATCACGAGGTATCCGCCTAGCTAGATTCCGCCCTATATTTGCTCGCTTTCTTCATTGTTTCGTCATTCTGTAATCATAATTTTTTTTATAAAGTCTTCCGCGCACTCTGTTTAGTACAACTCATAACAATTGGTATCAAAGCTACTTTTCTAGCTCACCCTGCCTTTTAGAGTGTAATACCTCACGCGGCACGCGGTTGACAACTGCACATGAGATTTTCAGAGTGGACTGCATGCAGCAAGTGGCGCCGAGCTTCTGCGTCACGTTGAGCATGAGCCTGTTGGGGGTCTTCGGCAAGTGGCGCATCGTCACTGCGTGCGAAGATTTCGGGTAGCAGCACGTGGAAAACGACTGCTGGTCGAGCAAGCCGGGCGTATGGTGATTTGCGTCAGAAAAGTTACGGCGTGGCGACTGCCTAGAGAAAGCGGGGGTCTACCGCCATCCCGTCCGGGTGCGGCAAGTGTTGCTGCAGAAGGGTGCGTTGTGGGTGTTTTTCGGCAGGTGCGCCACAGTGTGAGACGGAAGTTGTTCTTCAAACTACCGAAAAGATCAGAAAAAAAAACCGCCTACGACCAAACTCTTCCGTTAGGGTCCCGTCTGTGCCTGCTCCAACAATCGGTGAAAATTTTGGAGCAGTAGTGGCAGCCGATACTGTACTTTAGGCGGCGCAAATTTCTCAGGCCAGAGGAAGTTGTGTCGCAGATGGGGCAGTACACCAACGGCACAGCGATTCGGCGCAGTGTCTAGACACGCGAATTTCGGGGGTTCTACCGGCTACAATATACGGAGTTGCGACGAATACAGGTCCGGCGAGAGAAACATGTTTCGGCTTCAGGAGGTGAGAAAACGACCTACAGGGAAACGCTCAATCTGATGCCTAAAAATTTGCGGCTAAGCGGCGGTAGCCGGATGGGTACCACTACTGGCCGAGGTTTTTGAACGGCTCACGTACCTTATACCAGGTGTGTCGAAGGCGTTATGAGTCCTGTTGGCCCTGGACGAATAAGGTGGGACCTTGTGTTTAGCCCTGTGCTGGTTAAAAAGCGCGGATATTGCGCTGGTTCGACAGCTGGGCGTAAAAGAAAAAGTTTCAAGTGGCGCGTGGAGTGGCGTGACACTGTTTCGGCCCCGACAAAAACGGACCATCGGCAACGTTTACACTGCCGAAAAAGTCGGAGCTGAAAAAATTGTGGCAGTTTGCGGTGGTTATCCTAATTCAACGGTCTACCCGAGGATGGTGTAGCAGCAAAGACGGAGTACCCGAAGCTGTGAAGTTTTGAGCGCGATAGGCACGGTGGGCAGCGAAGCGGCCGGCTGAGAGTTTGATATGATAAACTCGCTCCGACAACGATAGCATTCGCGCCTTCATCGAACGTCATAAAAATCGCGGGCAACACGGAGTTATACGTCATCTGACAAATGCGGTTGCTGGGTGAACGATGGCTCATTCTCTTCCATGAGGATGGGATGGAGGACATGTCGCCCGGGCCGGCGATTGTTGTCGCACCTACGATTGCTGTTGCTCCTCGCCAGTAGTTGCCCGTCGGTGGTAACTTGCCTCTACCTCCCAACCCCTCTCCTCACCACAGACGCCCTTCTAGGGACAGCCGCCTGGTGTGTATGCGGCTGGAAGATCCTTTGTAATGCGCGCCTCTGTATGGCGTGTATGCTTATGTAGCTAGTATGGTATGTATACCAAACCCCTTAATTATGGGATTGGATATCGACAACACCAATGCCCTCTGAGAGGTACACTTTGTACGCGTTACAAGCACAACCAATGCACGACAGTGCATCACGTACACCTCACCAGATCTTATAGACGTGTTCGCGGTTTCCAGTTTACTTGCTCAGTGTACTTTTGGAGGCCATCTTTCACATAGGCACACTCGATAACAGCACATTTCGTACTTTGAGTATTAGGGTTGCAAAACTCTGAACTGTTCACTGTTAGGTGGCGGTCTTGTAAACAAACCGAAGTGGACAATACAGAGTATTAGCAATGTATGATCAATACCCGATCAAACCCTAGACAATGCGCACAAGCATTCCTCAAGTAGTCCTCATACAACCCGCAGGTTGCACTAAGCAATGCGCATAGTAATGCTAAAAGTGTGCTGTCAACAGGTACTGTTACAATATGAAATTCAATGAGAAGGCATTCCTGTACGCTGCAGGAGCCGACTCTACCGAGTACGAAGTCGAGGAGTCAGAAGAGTCGAAGCGACTCCAGCAACCGTCATACCAAAACCGATGCAGGCAGAAGCATTCGAAACGAAGAGCGGGAACAGTTTACAAAACGGGTTCCCGCGCCGCACTGTTTTGAACTTCGCTGGAATAAGAGAATGTACCCCTTAGAGTACATGGCTATTCTAGGTCCTTTCGTATTCATTTGTATTGTCTATATAAACCGGATATATGCATGTTATTATCATCTCAGTCATTTTACATTCACTCTGACCTGAGTTCACTACTTCCGCTGCAACACTACCTGCGATCAACCCTGAGCCGATCCCTGGCTAAAATCCTGTTTAGGATTGTAACATGGTATGAGAGCTACTCAGGGATTCTTCGTAACTTCACTTCCGTAAAATTCGCCGAACAAAGAACTGGCGAGCGGCACACGCTCCAAGACCAAGATGGCCGGAGGATCCGGAGGCCAAACGAATCTGACGGCCGAAGGACAAACCAACCCGGCTGCGACAAATGAGGCGACGACGATCAGCACTGCTGCACTTGAGCAGTTGTTTTCGCGACTGTCAACTATGGAGAAAGACCTCCAAGCATTGCGGAATGGCGACCTGAGAACCTCTTCCCTGTCGAAATAACAGACTGGAATGGCTGTACTAACAGAAGGCTGGATACAAATAGGAAACCCTAATCCAGTGTACCCCCTAAGGCGTAACCCACTACAGCCTACAACCATATAAACATATAATGTTTGACACACCCCCATAGGCGAAGTGGGGAGACCTGGGGGTCACACGACCAGTCAGGGCAAAGCAAGGCAAAGCAAGCTCAGGGTGGATCTCGAGGATTCCACACAAATTCCGAGCACAAACTAGTGGTCACAAGACCAGTTCACACGCAGGTTTATAACAGAGCAAGAGATACAGTGATCACAACCTAGCAAGAGTAAACATGCAGGTATATATATATAGTGATCACAGTACAAGCAAAGTCAAGAGGTAAGCAAGTGAGGTCCAGTAGGCACAAGGCCTAGTAGAGTGCAGAAGCGCTGATGGTCACGAGGCTGAAGCGCCTTGGTGAACACATCAGCAGTGTTGGCCTCAGTGGCCACGTAGCGAATACAAAGCTGACCACGCTGCTGCAACTCTCGAGCAAGGAAGTACCGCAGGGCGATGTGCTTCGTTCTGTGCTCCAGTCTGTGCTCCTCACACAAGGCAATGGCAGCCTTGTTGTCGACGTACAGCACTGGAGGAGAACGAGGCCGCTCTCCGAGGTCGGTCAGCAGGTAGGTCAGCCAGCGTAGCTCCTGAGCAGCCATGGCTGTGGCGTAGATCTCAGCCTCACAACTGGAGCCGAGAACAGAAGAAGAGCGCGTAGAGCGCCAAGAAACTGAGCCAGAGCCAAGGCTGAAGGTGTAACCCTAAGACGACCGCTGAGTGGCCTGGTCGTCTGCCCAAGAAGCGTCTGAGTGCCCTGTGAGAACAACTCGGTCTCGCCCTCCAAGCACAAGCCCCATGCCCGACGTACTGCACAAGTAGCGCAACACCCTCTTAGCGGCATCCATATGCTCCTTCCTGTGACGGCCAGGAGCGACATAGCGTGCAAGGATGCTAAGAGGGTATGCAAGGTCAGGTCGAGTGCAGGTCATCAGGTACATGAGGCAGCCCACAAGCTCTGGATACGGGCCACTCGGCTCTACGGACTCATCCGAAGGCAGAGCTGAGAGCGAGTGACCGGTAGGCAGAGGAGTGGACTGAGGCGAGGAGTACGTGAAGCGGAAGCGCTGGAGAACCTGCTGCACCATGTGTGACTGAGTCAGGGTGATGGTGCGCCGTGCTCTGTCCCGGGTGATCCGCAAGCCAAGATAGCTTGTCAGCTCACCCAGGTCTGTGCACGTGTGTCTCCTCTGCAGCTCCGACTTCACGTAGGCGAGTCCTGCAGTGTCAGCAGTGGCAAAGACCAAGTCGTCGACGTACACGAGGATGTAGAACGGCGGCAGCGAAGTGTCGGTGCGCAGGAACAGCGACGGGTCAGCTGTAGAAGGCGCGAACCCAAGAGCCGCAAGTGTAGTCCTCAGTGTATCGTGCCACTCACGCGGAGCCTGGCGGAGACCGTAGACCGGCCGCTGAAGCCTCCACTGGGTACCAGGAGGAAAGGACCCAGTGAAGCCAGGTGGGCGACGCAGCCAGATCTCCTCGTGCAGGCTGCCCTGCAAGAACGCAGTGCTGAAGTCAAGTGAGTGAAGCTCGTAGTCGCGGTGAGCGGCTATGTGCAGCAGCACCCGAAGAGTAGTCATCTTCGGGGTGGGGGAGAAGGTCTGGAAGAAGTCAACTCCCTCTCGCTGACTGAAGCCTCGAGCCACGTAACGTGCCTTGAAGACAGGCGGAGAACCCGGCGGCCGCTTCACCCTGAAAATCCACATGCCACTGACGATGTTCGCCCCAGGAGGGGGAACCTCGTCGACGTAGGTACGTGTGGACTTCCAGGAAGCCATCTCGGCGTCCATGGCTGTCTGCCACTGAGAGGAGTAGGGACCCGCCATCGTGGTAGCAGTGTGCGCGGTAGGTAGTAAATAAACAGCAGTGAGAGCGAGTGCCTCGCGGGCGGCGGCTGCAGAAGCGCACGGGCGGCAGCGGCGCACGGGGAACGGTGGCGCACGGGCAATGGCGGCGCACGGGCAGCGGCAGCGTAGGGGCAGCGGTGCGCAAGCAGCAGCGGAAGCAGCGGCGTGCAAGCGGCTGCGGGCAGCGGGGCGTGCGCGAGCAGGCGACGGGCGGCTGCGGGGCGTGTGCGAGCAGGCGACGGGCGGCTGCGGGGCGTGCGCGAGCAGGCGACGGGCGGCTGCGGGCGGGCGGCCGCTGCGACGGCGGGCTGCGGGCCTGCGGGGCGTGCGCGAGCAGGCGACGGGCGGCTGCGGGGCGTGCGCGAGCAGGCGACGGGCAGTAGCGGCGCACGGCAGTGGCTGCGGCGGCGGCAGCGAGCACGGCAGCAGCAGCAGCAGCAGTGCGCGGGCAGTGCGACGGGGCCGGCAGCGGGCAGCACGCAGGCCGCGGGGGTAAAATGCGGGCTGCGTGCGCGGTGCGCGGGCCGGTAGCGGGCGGTGCGCGGGCCGTTAGGGGCGATCGCAAGGCCGACGGGGCCGCTAAGGGGCGAGCGGCGGGGTCGTTCGAGGCGCTAAGGGGCGGCGCGACGGGGCCGTGAGGGGCCTCTAGGTCAAATGCGACGGGGCCGCGGGGCCTCTAGACGGGGCTCGATCGACGGGGCCAGCGGGGCCGAATAAAAATAATGAAGCGCTCGAGGGCGCTACGGGGGAGGCGCTAAGAACGCGCTCCGGTAGTAGGTAGGTAGTTAGGTAGCGAACGGTGGGCCCTTAGGAACGGTCCTAGAGAAGGACCTGCTCTGATACCATGTCGAAATAACAGACTGGAATGGCTGTACTAACAGAAGGCTGGATACAAATAGGAAACCCTAATCCAGTGTACCCCCTAAGGCGTAACCCACTACAGCCTACAACCATATAAACATATAATGTTTGACATTCCCAACCACTACAACCTGGACAACTGACTACGAAAAGTCGCGACATCCCCTCGCACACCTTCTCCCTCGACACATGCAAATCAACATCAATTGTCCCCCGTCCAAAAGACGAAGCCATCACTTCTCAGTGTTTCAAAAATTAAGACTACCGCTGTGTTTGACGGCAAATATTTTTACACATGGAGTTTTGAGCTGGAGCTCCTCCTACAAACAGCGCAGATCTACCACTACTTCGACGGCTCCTATCCTAAACTGGTGGAAGACACCAAAGATGCCCGAGCTCAGTACTACAGCGAGTCCCTCATGGCGTACAGCGTGCTGCTACGCAACATGACTCCTGCGGAGCAACTCGGCATCCGCTCCTACAAAGAGAGCGCCGCTCCAGCCCTGGAAGCCTGGAAGCACCTCGTTGAGGTATATCAGCCGAAGGACTCAGTCACCTCCAGCAGACTCCTGCAACAACTCATGGAGACCAAGATGGGGCACGGGAAAAAGCGAATTCATATATTAATCGTTGTCGGAACATACGTGATCAAATCCCGAAGCATGGAAGTGCGATTTCAGAAGAAATCTTCGTCAACATCGTCCTTCAAGGACTCAGGCCTGAGTGGAAGCCCTACAAAGCGCTACTCCAAAAACGAGGGGTTATTTCAGAAGATGCTTTACTCAGGCTACTCCTCACCGAACAACACGACATGGATTCGAGCAGAGCAAGTTCCACGCCATGACGAGAGTGCATCGCCTTCTACGGTGACAACCGAGAAGAGCGACGACAACCCCGGCGCCACTACTGCAAAATTTGCAAAATCTTCGGGCATTCAACGGACCAATGCAAGTTCCGGTCCAGCTATCGCCACCCAAATTCCAATCACCATAACAATTAGGTTGACCGACAAAACGCTCTTCATTTCCAGCCTCAACATCAAGCTTCTCGCCCTCCTGCGCAACAGCAGCAGCAGCAACAGATACAAGCTTCCAATCGGGAGCCACCAGAAACGTAATCGCGAACATGGCGACAAGGCATCACCCACGATCTACCTCACCGGACGAAGAGGAAGAACCCGATGGCGAACTAATTCAACTTGAAGTGGGGTACAACAATCCCCTTCCAGAACGCCACTACTTCTACAAAGATGAGGACGAGCAAGAGTGGCACCTGCCAATACAGTTGAGAGAAAGTCCACCCGATGAGCATTAGCGCTTTGTTCCCGTGGGATGGAGAGATGATGCAAATTTCCGCAAAAGATACCAGGCGACCATTGTCACACCACGGCTCGCACTGTTTTTGCGCAACAACAACGCCGCCCACAACACCTGGTACTTGGACAGCTGCTGCGGCCAGCACATGGTGGGATCCGTACGCTACATCTCGAACATCAGTCGTGCTCCCCCCACCTACGTTATCGTCGCCAACAACGGACAGCTATGCGCAAACGTACAAGGCATCGCCATGCTGCAAGCACGAGTCAGAAATACGCACATCACCTTCAATGACGTGCTCTACGTGCCGGATTTACGCTTCAACCTGCTGTCCGCGGCACAACTATCCGACTGCGGAATCATGCTCTCCACAGATCCATACACGCGCGACCTCATCCTCACCTACGCACCTACGCTCCTCCGTACACACCCGCCGAAACACACAAATATCTCGGAAGGGCACGATAAATCGATGGAGTCTACGTGCTCGACTTTGACATACCTGACTGTAGAGCATCATCGGACGAACTCGTGGACCTCATTCCTCTGGAATTCGCCCGAACAAACCAAGAATCCTGGACGCATCTGGATGGACGGCCCTGGATCCGCCGCAGTCCCCACCCTCATGAGATAGACCTGCACCAACCCGGACCCGACAGACTATGCACCATCTGCTTCACCCCCACGGCGAGCCGCATGAAGAAGTTAAGAGAGTCTTTGCGGTAATCCAAGAAGCAGAAAGCGCAGAGACAGTGCCAGAAGGAATGACAGAAATGGAACTGGCTGTCACCAGACACCGCATCTTCGGCACCATAATTGAAAAGCTTGGCATGAAGGAACAAGAGCGGCCTACACCCGCAGCAGAAACAGTTCTTTGGATTCTGGAGGAGGCAACTATCGGAACCTTCGACGAAGAAAATCGACCCCATCCTTACCCTCGCGACGTCTACCGCCACATTGACAAAGAATGGAAAGACCCTGACAAACCTGGCGAGCTTAGCGTCAAGGAGGAGGAAGAAAAAGCAGAGGCCAAGGTGCAGGAACGCCTGTACGAGGAACGCCTTGCTGCAGGATTGGGACGAAGAATCTGCACGAAGCGGAGGATGGGGAACAGGCAGCAATGGAGCAACATGGGGGTCAGCAATTGGTGGTGCACCCAGGATTGCGAGCGGCTTGGGCACCACACGAGGAGACTGAGGCACCACAGGAGGAGGCTAGGACATAGCTGAAGGTGAACTCACCCGTGAAGAAATGGAGGAAGCAGAGCAGGAAGTGTCAGTCGAAAGAACTCGACGAAGGACCGCAACCCCTCTCGGCCGACGCCCACACAATCTGCCATCACCACCTTGTTCACCTCACACCTGGGAATCCCCTTGGTCGGAGATTGAGGAGGGGAATGTACCAGCAACCCCACCTCGCGACGCACTTGGGCCAATCTTGCACCCATATCCATTCGCCCGCTTCATCGAAGGCACCAGCACTTCACTCAACATCATCCCCGACCGCAACTTCCTCTCGCTCTACCTCACGACACCACCTGCAGAAGGGGAGACAGCAGTAGAACTAAAAGCAGAGGAGCAGGAAAACGAAGCAGAACCAAGAGAAGAAGGGACATTGCTCCTCATCCCTCATGAGACGGAAGCAAAGGTGGCGGAACATCACGCATGATACCTGCGCACACCCGGAATTCGCGCAGATGATGACCTCTGGCATCAGCGTCCCGGTCACCCCTCACGCCATACGTTCAACAACTACCTCCGCGCCAAAGTCTTCCTGCCAGGAGCCCTACTTCGCCCTGATGGCACGGAACCACTTAAAATATCACACCCAACCACCTGCACCGTCTGCCTTGCCGCTGCCCTCTCACACCAAGCCTACCCCTCGCTGGAGCCGAGCACCAACCGCTACAAGAAGCTGCAAAAAGTCTACAACGACTACATCATGCTCACTTATGAAGGAGTCAACGGTGAGAACAACACCCTCACCTTCGTGGACGCCTACTCACACTACGTATGGGTCGCCAACGTCGACGTTCGCTCCAAGGCTCCTGAGATCTTCCGCATCTAGCTCGCACACGCGCATCGAGAATCAGGAATGAAGCTGATCATCTGGCAGACAGACGGCGCTAAAGAATTTCGCAGCAACGAACTGGAGGGACTTCTTGTGGAGAAGGGAATCAAGCACCACATCTCACTCCCCTATGCTCACCAGCAGCAAGGCATCGCAGAAAGGGTCAACCGCACCCTCATGAATCAGCCCGACCTACCAAAGAAGTTTTGGCCATACGCCATAAACCACGCCGTGCGACTGCGCAACCTTCTCTCTACCACGGAGAACAGAGGAAATCTCTCCCCGCACATGAAGTGGACCGGAACAAGGGGAGACACCTCAATGCTGAGGGTTTGGGGCTGCATGGTGCAGTATCGTCCGACATCCGCCACCGTCGGCAAATTCACCCAGCACGCATGATGGGGGGTTCATCTGGGACTCAGGGCTGGCTGGTCCTCGACATTGACACCAACAAGCTCGTCCCCGCGCGAGAACAATCCTCTTCTACGAATGACTCACCTTGGAGCAGTGGACTGCAGATCAGCGCAGCAACATTGCACAAGCCTACGCCAACAACGGGCGTAGCTTCGCTTCTCCATAAGACGAGGCAACAGCCACGTCACTAGACAGCGACCCCGCTGATGAACTTCCCGGCGTACCTCCTCGCCAACGAGACGATGACGATGACGATGGCGACGCTCCTGGACCATCACATCACCACGTTTCCCCGAGCACCACTTCGCCCGCCCACGACGAGAGCGATGATGATGATGTGGTGGAAGTCACCGCTTAGGAAGCCGCCGGCGCCGCCAACGTCACAGGTCTCCAGCTCCTCGGCCTGCACACGGCAGTCACTACCGCCCCACGGATCATTGAGCCCAAGAACCCACGACAAGCACTCACAGGTCCCTACGCTAAGGAGTGGCGCGCAGCTATGGATGCGGAGCTGAAAGCACTGGAGTCATGAGACACATGGGTCCTAGTCGATCGTGCAGCAGTGAAGGGGAGGAGGGTTCTAAGCGGCAAATGGGTCTTCTGTCTGAAAACTGCCGCCGATGGACCTATCGAGCGCTTCAAGGCACGCTGGGTTGTACGCGGCTACGACCTGCGCCACGGCATCGATTTCGACCAAACCTTCGCCCCCGTCAGCTGCCATACCTCTGTGAGGATCCTACTCGCCATCGCTGCCGCTAAGCATCTACCACTGCGGCAGATCGACGTCAAGAACGCGTTCCTATACGCGTTGGTGGATGCAACCATCTTCGTGGAGCAACCACACACCTACGGGGAAGGAGACCCCAGGGTCTGCCAGCTGAAGAAATCCCTTTACGGGATAAAGCAGGCGCCGCGTCTCTGGCAGCAGCACCTGCACAAGATACTTCTGGAAATCGGCTTCAGGCAGCTGCCGCATGACCGGGAATGTACCGCCTTCACTTTAACGGCGATTACATCCTCCTGACAGTTTACGTCGACGACCTGCTGTACACCAGCACTTGCAACAAGCTCCTCAATCAGTTCGAGGAAAACTTGGCGCAGCGCGTTGACATCACCATCAACCACAACGTCACGCAGTTTCTGGGACTGAACATTACTTACGCTCTAGAAGCAATTCATCTATTAGCCTCCAAGTACGCAGAACAACTGGGAGAACGCTTCAAAATCTCGCTCGCACCACTCTCAACTCCTTACTGCACCCCCAGCGCCAACTACAAACCGGACAACAAACCTCTGTCGCTCGCCGGACTTCAACTGTACCAACAACAACTGGGGTGCCTGCTGTTTGCCTGTGTCACCTGCCGACCCGATCTTTCGTACAACGCCAGCCAACCGGCACAGTATTCTCGCAAGCCAGTAGCTGAGAACCAGCTGGACCTGGAGCGCGCCCTATAGTACTTTATCTCCACGCCTGACATTTGGCTCTTCTACTCCACACTAACAACGACCTCCTTCAATCTCACCGACTGCGTGGACGCAGACCATGCCGCTGATCCCGCAAATCGACGGTCACGAACCGGCTTTGTCTTCCGTTTGGAGCCAACGGGACCAATCTCCTGGAATTCGCAGAAGCAGGAACTGGTTGCCCTGTCATCGGCTGAAGCAGAGTACATCGCCGCGATAGCCGCAATTCGCAAAAGACTTTACCTGCAAGAGCTACTACAGGAGGCGAAAATCCCCACTTCGCCTACCTTTCGTCTTCACTGTGATAACCAGAGCGGCGTCAAGTTCGCGAACAAGCCGGGGTTCGTGAACCGCACGAAGCACATCGCGCTTCGATATTTTTCCGTCAAGGACGAAATTGACCAGGGCAAGGTTGACCTCGCGTACTGCCCCACTACTGAGATGGCAACTGACTTCCTCTCCACGCGACTGTCACGTCAGCAGTACAAGCACTGCTCCGACCTCAAGGGAGTAGTCAAGTGCGTCAGCCCTCTGCGCCCAGGAATGAAGGGGAGTGTTACGATATGAAATTCAATGAGAAGGCATTCCTATACGCTGAAGGAGCTGACTCTACCGAGTACGAAGTCGAGGAGTCAGAAGAGTCGAAGCGACTCCAACAACCATCAGATCAAGACCGATGCAGGCAGAAGCATTCGAAACGAAAAGAGCAGGAACAGTTAAATAAAAACGGGTACTTGCGTCGCATGGTTTTGAAATTCGCTGTAATAAGGGAATGTACCCCTTAGAGTATATGGCTAGTCTAGGTCCTTTCGTCTTCCTTTATATTCTCTATGTAAACCGGATGTATGCATGTTATTATCATCTCAGTCATTTTACATTCACTCTGACCTGAGTTCACTACTTCCGCTGCAACACTACATGCGATCAACCCTGAGCCGATCCCTGGCTAAAGTTACGTTTAGCATCCATCCTTCCCATCGCTCTCTCTCGCCCCTCCCGCCATAAGCTTTGCCGCCAACGCACTTTTCCATCCTGGCACCGTTTGCAAAACCTCTCTCTCCCTCGCATCACCTTGTTCATCATTTACCATCTCGATCCCTTTTCTCAGCTCCCAATAAGTGCACCACTCAAGCCCCAACTCTACTAAGGCAACACAGTTGTCGCAGCTCTGCTACGTCTATGCAGACTGGCTACATGTGTAAGAGGTCCACTGGAGATCCCCGATTGATCATAGGGAAGGGTTACAGGCACGTTGGCCTAGGGGGTTATGGGCGCATGTCACATTTCTATAAATGTGAAAGGGGGATGAAGGAGCATATGGGGGTTGCACATACTGTACATTTTGTTAATAGCGAAGCCAGGAATACGGGGCGTGGAAGGCGAAGAGTCGATCGTCGGTTGAGGGCGGGAAGAGCTAAGGAGTATTGACGTCTGCCGAGGCGAAGGGTGAAGGAGTGCATGAGAAGAGTACGGGGCGGCACTTACGTAAGGGCGAGTTGTTGACAGGAGGGAATTGCAGCCGAAGGCAGCGGCAATGGAAGAGTGGGTTCTCCACTGGTCTGAGGATGGGTGTATGTTTGCATGCTTGTTTCATTTGTGTGTGCGCAGGTCAGCTCAAAGGAGCCAGCTGGATCTGTACAGTGACGGCTGGATGTAAGCAGAAAAGGAGAGGGGGGGGGGGGCATGCTTACAGTATGGCTGCAATTCTGCTCATAGGAGGCCTTGCACTACCGACGAGGAGACTAGGCAGAGAAGGGACGAGTGGAGGTGGTTCGCTGGTAGAATAGGTGGATTCTTGTTGAGCTACCTCTATTGCTTGTATGTTTCCTTGTAACACGAGTGCTTGCTGTGAACTCCGAACAAGTAGTGTGAGCCTAGGAGATATGACAAGCATTGGCTAGTAAGGAAGAGTCAGCATATGTGAGGGAGCCGAAGCTCATTGCATACAAGAAATCGCATTGGGGCATGCCCACGAGGTCGGGTGTAGATTACGCAGTGAAGGGAGCTGTAACGGGCGGAGAAAAGATGGACGGAGAAGGGCGCGGTGGTCGAGGACAGGGGACCGACACCGATGCGCTAGGCGTGGAAGAGAGAGAGACGGATCAGGGTGCGGGAGCCACGGGCTCAGCAGGGGAACGCGTGCCGGCACGAGAGACCAAAAAGGAGGCTGCGAAGGATGACAAAGCCCTGCCCGTATCCGGAGGAGGTGCAGCAGGGGCTTTAGGAGGAAAGAATGATTCGCCCTATCATCGAAGCGCCTCGTGGCAAGGTTCCGAGGAGGAGGCGACGACGATGAGATGGCGCTACACCATGCTACTGAAGGTGGAGGTATCTAAAATATTTTCGGGAGACGCCCGCAAGGGTCCAACGCAGAAAAATTATCTGATGCAGCTGGAGAATCTGCGGGCAAGATGGGAGCGTGACGGACTGGCGTCGGACAAGTTCTTTCGAGGGTTGGCAAACACGCTCACGGGAGAAGCAGAGACGTACTATTAGATCTGACGCAGAGACCTACTTGAGTGGACCGCGCGAGGGAGGCTCGGTGAACGAGATCCAACGGCAAGATTTCTGGACATGTTGCGCAAACAGTTTCCGCTGCAGACTCCAGAGCGTGTGGTGGAATTCCGCGAGTTTCGGTGAATATCCGGAGAGTCACTGCTCGCGTATTACGGGAGGCTAGTGGAACAGGGGGAAGAAATGAAGTGCTTCGATCAGGGCCGCCTGATAGGGTTTAGGGTTAAACTACGAATTGCAACGAGACGTGCAGGCGAAGATCTTTTACCTGGGGAGTGATGCTACATTGAAGGAAGCATACGAGGCGGCGAAGAGGGTGGAAACTGGCCGGCGACTATTTAAAGTGGAACGGGCGGGGGAAAGAGGAATGGAGCGTAAGAGGCCGGCATGGGTGGCAGCACCGGCGGAAAGAGAGCAATCGCCGCGGGGAGCCGCCGATACGCGCAAGTGCCACAATTGTGGCAAACCGGGGCATCTGCGTTGCGACTGCCATGATCCGCCATCGTGCTCAATCTGTGGCAAAGAGGACCACCTGCGAATGGAGTGCCCAGAGGCGCCGCTGTACGACAGATGCGGCAGAAAGGGACATGTGGAACATAACTGCTACTCGCGCAGAGGCGAAGGCCGGGAGAGAGGAGAGGTGGGGGAGTTGCGGGCGGAAATCGAACGCCTCAAGGCGCAGCTGGAGGGCAAAGAAGGGGGGAGCGAGAGAAGGCCGGCCATGGTGGCAAAGGAGGAGGATGATGGAAGTAGTGACGAGGAGTTTTGTCTGATGGCGCGGCCAACCCGGGAAAGGGAAGAACTCGGACTTAGGCCAAGGGAAAGGGAGGCGGCGCTCGGAAGAGAGACTGGAGCAGGGCCCGAGGAGGCAGGCAGTGGAAAGCACGAGGATGCAGCCACCACGACGTCACCCATCGGAGCGGCTGAGCTGTGCCGCGTTAGTTCTTGTGGCAGAGAAGGGGTACATCAGGTGGTGGTGAAGCAAGCAATAATAGACACGGGGGCGCATCCGGTTTTGATAGGCAGAAGGTTGGCTGAGCAGCTGCAGCTGGATAGGCCGGAGCGGCAAATAACTGAAGGGCTGCTGCTAATGACGGCGGAGGGTGGCTCCACGAAGTGGATGCCGAAAACAAGGGAGACAGTGGAGATTATGATACGCCAGGGAAGCCCGGAGGAATGCTCGGCCAAGCTGCATTGTGGAATCTCACCCTCAGAGGACTATGACCTGCTGCTAGGAGTGGAGTTCCTATATAGCATCGGGGCCACTATTTGCACGTGGGAAGAGAAGTTGATGTACTGTGTCACATACTGGGAGTACAATGGCCTGCTGGCGGAACTACCGGTGAGGTTCATCCGAAGGGAGCCACGGGAAGCTTACCAGGCCAACATCAAGACGGTGGAGTAAGAGCTGGGCGTGTTGAGTTGGGAGAAGCTGGATGAGGAGAGATGGAGGAGAGACAGGCATCGGCAGCAGTGGGGAGAGAGTGGACGGCTGCGGGAGCTGCATCTGGAGGGGAGAGTGTTTCAGAAACCGATCGACCTGCTGGAGTTATTCGGGGGAATCAGCACAGGTCTAGCGGCAGTGCTAAAGGCAGGGCTGCGAGTGGAGAAATACATATACGTAGACAACGATGACGCGTCCAGATGCATGTCTTGGCACCACGTGAAGAAGCTGGAGGAAAGGCATCCGTCGCAGCTGTATGAGGGAGCGGTGGACAAGGGGGCAGAGTGGGTCTGCCACCGCGTAGAGGACGTGAAGGAAGACGCGCTGGCGCACTGGGGGCACATTGACCTAGTGATCGTGGCATGGGAATGCCAGGGGCTGTCCTTGGCAGGCAAAGGAAAAGGGATGGAGGATCCGAGGAGTGGCCTCTTCAGGGAGCTGATACGGATACTTAAGCTGATAAAGCGGAAGCAAGGGGAGGTGGCTTACATAGTGGAAAATGTGGACACCAGAGACAATGAAAGGGAGGCAGTGAAAGAAGCAGAGGAGGAGATAAGGGCGGAGTCGAGGGCAGGGGTGGCCTGGGATGCAGCCCAGAACGGAAGTCGGGCTCACCGATCGCGCAGGTACTGGCAGAATGTGGTGCCAGAAGCCGCACTACAGTACGAGCTGTCGTTGATGGAGAGGCCACGCCCGAGGTTGGTGGCGGACATACTGGAACCAACAAGGATAGCAGCTCCAGTGAGACACCCCGACCATGAGACACAGTTCCCCTGCAACCAAGTGGGGGAACCGCGACAGGCGTGACCGACGTTCGTTACTTACGACAGCGCGAGGGGGTTTCAGATGGAAGAGGGGATAGAAGGACCGGGGATGGTCTTTGATAGGTTGAAGGGTGTCTGAGAAGAGCCCACAGTGCTGGAACGAGAACTGGCCATGGGATTCGTGGCAGGAGCTACGGCCAGTGCTGAGGTGACAGAGCGCCAGCGCAGGAAGGCTCTCGGCAATGCGATGGATCTGAACGCACTGCACTGGTTGGTAGATGTCATGCATCGGCATCTGGAGAAGAGATGGTTGGAGAGGAGAAGGGATCATGCGGCTAGGGCAGTGCCGAGAACACGAGAGGAAGAGATCAAGCAAGAGGAAGCGGAGATACTGCTGGCGCATCTGGAGCAGGAGGCATGGAAGAAGAGACGTAAGGGGGTACCGTAGGAGCAGAGGATGGAGATGCTGAGCGACAGGCACGGGATCCCAGGGAAGTACTTGGATTAGGGAGAAGAGGAGTGGGAGGAGCTTGAGAAGGACTGGGATTCTGAGGAAGAGGAGGACCCCACGGAGCGATGGATAGCGGATCCAGACAAAGTGTTCTTAGGACCAGAGAGAGCCTACATGGCGCAGATAGCAGAAGAAGGGCCGGCGAGGGGAACAGAACAAGGCAGGACAGAGGCGTCCGAGACCATTGAGGCGGAAGGAGGGCACGCGGGGAGCGAGGCATTTACGGAAGTAGAGAACGCAGGAGGGCAGCACAGAGAAGCAGGGGCCGAACAAGCAACAGCGGTAGGGGAGACAACACCCAGGGGGGAAGGACAGGAAGAGAGAGGAACGCAGTGGGACAAAGGAGCGGCAATGCAGGGGATCACTGCAATCAGATTGGAGGCGATACTGAGGAAACACGCAGCAGCCTTCGCTCATAGCCTGAAGGAGCTGGGAAGGTGTGTCACCAGCACCATGCGACTGCCGCTGCTCAGCAAGGTTCCCGTGTACCAGAGGTGCATACGCATGAGCCCGCAGGACGTAGCAGACTGCACTGAGAAATGCCCGGAGTTGCTAGAGCTAGGACTGATTTGGCGCTCTAGCTCAGATTATGCAGCAGCGATAGTGGTAGCAGCCAGGACAGACCTGACAGGAGCGGTCCTATTGCGTAGGATGTGCGGTGATTACAGAGGCCTGAATAAGGTGACAACCACTGATAGGTGTCCGGAGCCGATGGCTGAAGAGATCTTTGATCAGTTACACGGAAGCTGGGTGTTCTCGTCTGCGACAAAAGGAAGACTGCTTTTCATGGACCCGACGGCCTGTACGAGTGGAACTTCATGCCTTTTGGACTGAGGAACGCGTCGGCGGTGATTTGGCGGGTGATGGATGCAGTGCTGAGAGAAGTGAAGGGGGCAGCCTACTACATAGACAATGTCATCATCTTTAGTGCAGACGCAGAGACGCATCTGTGGGATGTGGAGAGCACAATGGCAGCAATAGAGGTGGCGGGCCTGACCTGTCACCCGGGGAAGTGTCGTTTTGGGCATAGCAGTGTGGCGTATCTGGGATTTGAAGTAGCTGAGCATCCAAAATGCCAAGGTGGAATTCCTAGACAGAGTGAGTCGGCCTAAGGATAAGAGCAGGTTGAGAGTACTCTTGGGATTTCTAAACTACTACCGAAAATTCATCGCAGATTTCAGCAAGAGAGCCGCGCCCCTCAATCGCCTGCTGAAGGAAGATTAGAAATGGTAGTGGGAGGAGCCGCAGGAGGTGGCAGTGAAGGGACTGATGGAGGCAGTGAAGGCAGGAGTGGTGCTGAAATTGCCTGACGGGAAGTTGCCCTTTGTGCTATATACGGACTGGAGCAGCGTAGGCATGGGCGCAGTGCTGAGTCAAGTGGAGGAGGGGGTGGAGAAGGTAATGGCATTCGCAAGCAGGACATGCGGCCCGGCGGAGGCAAACTACTCGTCATACGAGGGTGAGGGGCTAGCAGCAGTATGGGCAGTGGGGCACTTCTGAGTGTACCTGCAAGGGAGGCACTTCACATTGATAACAGACCATCAGCCACTGCTGTGGCTAATGCAGAATCAAACGCTGACGGTACGGAACGCGAGATGGGAGATGAAGTTACAGGAGTATGACTTCACGATGAAGCACGGGCCGGGCAAGATGATGCAGCATGTCGATGGGTTATCCAGGAACCCGCCGAGACAGGATGAAGAAGCAGCGCAAGGGGACGGACCACCGCTGGCAGCTCTGACGGCAATAGTGAGGGAGAAGGGGCGGCAGGAACACACTCATGCGGAGCAGCACACGTCTGGCTGGACCCAGAGACATTAACGTGGATAAAAGGAGAGACAGCGGAGGACGGGGGAGCTGGAGCCAGAGCGAGAGCCAGAGGGCAGCACTACTGATGGTTCCAGGGGCAAGTACAGCTGCAGACGAAAGACGACTGGAAGAGGGTACCAGAACCGGCGGAACGGGAAGGCATCATAAGAGAAGTGCACGAGAAGCTGGGGCATTTTGGGCCCCTCTACACGCAGCAGCTGCTACAGACCGGGTGGTGGTGGGTGTCAAAATAGTAGATAGAAAGTTAGAACAGCAAAAGAGGGTTTGCACTAGCAGGCAGTTGAGTACATATAGCAAACCCTAATTTGGGCTATACTCGCTATAGAGTACCCCACTGCAGGCTAGACAAATATCACATTCTGACACACCCCCATAGCCAAAGTGGGGTGTAATCAGCACAATAAGCAGGCAGAGCAATAGTTCACAATGATAAGCAAAGCTAGAGGCTATCACAGAGGGCAAGTGAGGAGGAGGAGAGACTGTGGGGGCGAGAAGATGGGAGGCGACAGCTGAAGCTGCAGACACACGGGCAACAGGAGCGGCGCGCACAGTGGCTACCGAGCGCACGAGGGCACCGGACTACGGGAGTATCTGGCTCCGCGGCTACGACGAGCGGCAGGAGCAACGGACCCACAGGCGACTGGCGAAGCAGGCTCGCTGGGCTACCGAGAGCACGAGGGCTCCGGACTACTGGCGCTGCTGACGACACGACGGCGACTCCACTCAACCTCCCCCAGCTGTCCCACACCCCTTTCACACACCCCCTGCTGTACCCCTAGCACTGCTCACACGCCACCCCCCTAGCGCCACTCCCTCGGCTCCCACACATCCACCCCCCTCAGCGGCAACTGCAGCAGTGGGAGAGAGGAGGAGGAGCAGGGGAGGTCTCACACACCCGTCACCCCCATACTCGCCACCCCCAATACCCTCCACCCCACGGCTGCACGCGCAGCAGGGAGGCGAAGGAGAAGGGGGGGGGGGGAGGGGAGGAGGCTGAGTAGGAGCAGCAGCAGCAGGGGCAGTGCAGGTGCGCGCACGGCAGGGCAGGTGCGCGCGGGCCTGGCGCAGGCAGGACGGGTCGCGCACGGGCCTGGCGCGGGCTGTACGGGCCGCGCGCGGGCTGTACGGGCCGCGCGCGGGCCTGGCGCAGGCCGTACGGGCCGCGCGCGGGCTGTACGGGCCAAACGCGGGCCTGGCGTAGGCCGTACGGGCTGCGCACGGGCTGTACAGGCTGCGCGCGGGCCTGGCGCAGGCCGTACGGGCCGCGCGCGGGCTGTACGGGCCGCGCGCGGGCCTGGCGCAGGCCGTACGGGCCGCGCGCAGGCTGTACGGGCCGCGCGCGGGCCTGGACGGGCGATACGCGGGTCCCTGGTGGCGCCGCGACGGAGCAGAAAATTGCCGCGCACGCCCGGGGCGCGCGGCGGGCAGGAAACCGCCACGCGCCCCGAGCGCGCGGCGGGAAGAAATAACGCCACGCGCCCCGAGCGCGCGGCAGGCAGAAAACGTCGCGCGCCCGAGGCGCGCGATAAGCAGGACAGCAGCGGAAGCATTAGGTGGGCCCATCCACAGGATCGACCAGGGAGGGTCGACCTGCTCTGATAGCATGTCAAAATAGTAGATAGAAAGTTAGAACAACAAAAGAGGGTTTGCACTAGCAGGCAGTTGAGTACATATAGCAAACCCTAATTTGGGCTATACTCGCTATAGAGTACCCCACTGCAGGCTAGACAAATATCACATTCCGACAGTGGGCAGGTATTGTCAGAATCCCAGCCACTAACCACTGGGATAAAAGGGCTTGTTTGTGTAGCGGGTGAGTGCGCCCATAACCCCCCAGGCCAACGTGCCTGTAACCCTTCCCTAGGATCAATCGGGGATCACCAGTGGACCTCTGACACCCCCCCGCACTGGGATGCCCGAGGTGCACACACCGGGATTCGAACCCGAGACCTTCGCTCTGATACCATGTCAGAATCCCAGCCACTAACCACTGGGATAAAAGGGCTTGTTTGTGTAGCGGGTGAGTGCGCCCATAACCCCCCAGGCCAACGTGCCTGTAACCCTTCCCTAGGATCAATCGGGGATCACCAGTGGACCTCTGACAGGTATGAGACAAGTGGTGAAGGAGTGGGTGGAGAGGTGTGAACTGTGCTGCAGGAACAAAGTGAGCCTATTGAAGATTCAGGCAGAACTCCAGTCGTTGGACATTGTCGAGCTGGGTTGTCGATGGTCCCAGGACATAGCGGGGAACTGTCCGTGACAAGGAAGGGGAGGAGGTACATCATGCTTTTGATAGAGCACGTGAGCTATTGGGTTGAGGCGAGGGTGTTAATAACCAGGTCAGCAGTGGCAATGGCCAAAGAGTTTGAGGAGATGGTCTTAACGAGGTTTGGGGCGTGTGGGGAGGTGCTCACAGATTAGGGCACGGAGTTCCAGGGAGAGTTTAAGGAGCTGCTAGCTTCAAATGGGATTCAGCACCGCACTACATCAAGGTATCACCCACAGAGTGACGGCTTGACGGGACGATTGGTGCACACGGTGAAGAAGGGGCTGAGAGTGTATGGGGAGGTACATAAGGGGGACTGGGACAGGAAGCTGCCTTGGGTGATGGCGGGGTACCAGTTTAGCAAGCAAGCCGCGTTGAAAGACGTGTCTGCGTGTTGCCTGCTGTTCGGTAAGCGGCCAATACTGCCGGTGGATGTGCCTCGCCTACTGACAGACTCAGTCTCGGTGGGAACCGCAGACAAGTGGGTGGCGCTGGCTGATGCAAGGGCAACCTACCTGCGGAAGATGCTGCTGGCAGCCATGGAAAGCCTAAAAGTGGCGCAGCTGCGAGACATCCATCGCCACAAGCAGAGGCAGATGGGGAAGATGCAAGGCAAG
Source organism: Closterium sp. Yama58-4 (assembly GCA_947470075.1). Classification (NCBI taxonomy): domain Eukaryota; kingdom Viridiplantae; phylum Streptophyta; class Zygnematophyceae; order Desmidiales; family Closteriaceae; genus Closterium; species Closterium sp. Yama58-4. The sequence goes on along the minus strand of CANIUD010000383.1, from coordinate 96,491 downwards.
CAGCCGGTTGTTGAGGAGGGCCCGGAGGTGTATGTGCAAAGGTCAAAACGAGATGGACTGGATGTGGGGGTGTCACAGCAGAGGTGGACAGTAAAGGAAGTTCGAGAGTCAGGGGTGCTGGTGTTGGAGGATGCTGGAGGAAGGCGAGTGTTAGATCACGTGACCAATGTCGCAAAGGCGGGGAAGCAGAGAAGGGCAGGACCGTACCAGGGTCCCATGACCAGGGCGAGGACGGCAGCAACTGGACATGGGAGGGGGCACGAGTGAGAGGATCACAGCCAGAGGCAGGCAGGGGACAGGCAGACAATAGGCAGAGGAGTGAACAGAGTCACAACAAGACAGGTATGGCAGGAGGAGCGGGGTGATAGGCAGAAGGAGAGAGCCAGCAGAGTAAGAATACTGGGAGTATCCGACACGCACTCACCCGCTACACAAACAAGCCCTTCTATCCCAGTGGTTTGTGGCTGAGATTGTGACAATGTCTGTGTGTGTGCTATGGTGCTCGTGCTGTTGCTTGATGCGAGTGGTGAATTGTTGATTCTAGAAGTGGTTGTACTAGCGCATCTTTGCGCCAAATTCGCACATGCATCTTGGAGAAATTCACCACCAATCAGATCTTGTTAAAAAAGAAACCCAAGTGTTCCCAATTCACTTAAGAGAAATGTATGAAGGCTTAAAAAAAAAATGATTTGGGTTTCCAAGTGGACCCAAATACCGTAATCACCCGGACATACCACCCGCCGAAATAGATGACCCCCCGGGTGGCTTGTGCGGGGTGGGTGCTATAGCGGACCTCGTTTCTACTATACCCCCCTTTTTGGCCGATCCAGAATAAGACCCGGGGGGGGGGGGGCTATATACGGGAAATTTTGCTAAATTTGCAATAATTGACAGGTGCTCCAAGGATTAAGCTTTTACACGTTAATGTCAGCACAAACAACCTACATTTGAGGCCATACAGTGCTAACACATCCATCACACTGTTCCTACCTTCTTACCTCAGTTACTCACAAGCATCTAATGAGAGATCATGCTACCTACTCCTCATCGTCCTTCCTTCCTTCCTGCCACCCTAAACTCCTTCCGTCCTTCTCGCATCTGTTAACTCGCTACCTACCACTACTCATCATCACCAGCATGCCATTCCTCAACCTCCTCTCTGTCAAAGCGGTCGGGGAGCCACCAGTCAGAGCCGGCTTCGCTCCACTCTTCTGCGTCCCCGCCTTCTCCAGCCCCGTACCCCTCCGCATCTCCCTCCTCCGCCTCCGCATCCTCTGTGTCCTCATCCACCTCCATGGCGTCATCGTCAGCCTGCAGCAGCTCGGCCGGCACACGGGCTTCCTCGTAGAAGGGGTTGACGACAACCTCGTCGTCAACCAGCTCGTTCACATCCTCCAGCACTCCCACCTCACCCTTGTCCCGCAGGTGAGCGAGGACGAGGTGGTCTTCGCTGCCGTCGAGCTTGGTGGAGATTCCGCAGGTGACAAACGACTTCTTGACGAGATCCTCTGGGACCTCTCGCCACGACTCGTCGATCCACTGCAAAATCGTCCCCGCAGGAGGCTTCTGCAGATTGCCTGAGGGATGGGCAGGGCAAGCAAAAGTTGTTCCATGAATTGCATGGGCATCCGTGCACAAACGTACAATCGCAAAGCATGGCACAAACTCACCTGCACGCGTCTTCGTGTTGATGCCGATGTCTTCAAACCAAGTGCCATAGCGATGACGCACACTGGCCTTGAACGCACGGTTCACAGACACGTCCAGCGGCTGCAGAAGCGGGGTGCACCCCCCCTGGGATGACCGCCCGCGTCAACCGGAACATTCGCATGGTCTGACCGACGGCTTCGGTCGAGTGGCCGTGGTAGGAGTCCAGGACCACTAAGGACTCCCTGCGGCGTCCGGTTCCATCGCGGATGGGCTTCAGAAACGGCACAAGGACCTGGGTTATCCAGACCTGCACAAGACCTTCGTCCATCCACCCCTTCTTTTGTGCACGGACCACCACCCCTGCCGCATAGGGAGTTCCATACAATAACCAGTGTGCAGGCTACGTCAATGGACACTTACCGGCAGGGATGGGAACTTTGGGAATGGTTTTGCGCTTGAACACTACATACGGAGGAAGCTTCAACCCTCCCGCCGTTACTGCCAGCATGACAGTAACGAGTTCCTTCTCATAGCCCGCAGTGCGCACGTGGACAGTCCGCGCTCCCTTCGTTTCGATCGTACGCTCCGCCGACATCTCCAAGAAAAGCGGAGTCTGATCCGCGTTCACGATCAGGTCGAGCGGGTAGTCGTGGAAAGAGCGCATCCGCATCAGGAACTCCCAGAACGCCTCGACCTTAGCCTTGCAATCTGCGCTCACAAACACACAGACAACATTAGATGCAAACACATCTGAGGGAGGGAGGAATCTATTCAATCACAACTTACCCGCTGCTAACTTCTGGCCCATCTTCGTCTTAACCCGTCGAGCCAAGTGCCATCGAGCGCGGAAACGAGTCGACTAGCGGAATGAAGCGCGCCAATTCACCCCGGGCATCCGATGCTTCATGAACTTGGCACTCCACTGCTGCAGCATGTTGACCGACACGGCGAGGCCCTTAGCACGGTGCTTAAGAAACTGGCGGTACACGGCCCGTTCCATGAACGGTTACTTCGCCTTGCGGCCCGCTTCCATAAGGCGACGGCAGCATCCGGAGGCGACCTCCAGACGCTCCCTCATCCGCTTCCACTCGCGGATCTGGACGGGCTGCACCTTCGCCAGCTTCGCCAGAGCTCGATTTGACAGGTCTGGCTGTGATTCCTGCAGTTTCAGCTTATGAAGCTTCTCCTTCGCCGTGTACGCATGACTAAGGCGTTTCGTCATGCGATGACGTGGGGTCGGCATCCGCATTGCGCTTCGGAGGTCCCTGCGGGCGTGTTTGTTCCGGAAAGGAAGGTATCTTCACCTTCGGAAGCGCAGGCTGAGGACGGGTCGCGCTGCTGCTCGGTTCATCGTTGGTGGCGCGACTAACGGGAGGAGACGCCTGTGGCAGGATGGGCCGAGGGAAACGGCGTGCGCTCGCAGCAGCGGGGGATTGGGTGACGGAGTGCCGCTGCCGCCTAATTACCGTGCTGCTGGAGTCTGGAGAGTTGGCCATCTAAGCCTACTGAAATTTGGTGTCTCTGGCCATAGCCAGCCTGAATTTAAGACGGGAAAGGGATCAAGCAGGTAGGATGTGCCGAGCACAACACGAGTTCGTGGAATGGAGCCGCGGCACAAAAGGAAGAGGCGACTCATTGAGTGCGCAGGGATGTGACCACACCAGTGGGACTACTGAGCCTATTGCAGGACTCCCGCCTCTGTGACTGCATGAATCCTCGTCGAGCGACGAGGGGCTGTGTTTTCAACCAATCACGGCATGACAGAGGGCCTGTTGGACCTTCCAATGTGGCAGATTCCACACGAGGCTAACGATATCGCCTCATCCTCGGTTTTGCGCACCCAACCAACAATCCACCATTGCAGCAAGCATGTACATTTTGTTCCCAACCGTTGCTGCTATTAAAAAAATATACCATAAATATAAACCCGGGTGTTATGTATGTTGGAAACAATTGATTTAATGCGCTTCTATCGTGTCGAAACACCAAGTCAAAAGCGAAGCGAAGTATATCGAAGCACCAGCGAGTCAACCCTCGGAGGTTGAAGTAACTGTTGGAGGTTACGCGAAAGTCAAAGGTTAGAGACCTTTGACCTGACAAGTACAGCGCGACAGCAAGGACACACAACTGACTCGTTACAGAGCAGTTGCCCGAGTCGTCACTGTATCGAACCGCAACAGCAACAGTAAAGTAGTTATAACTGTATCTCTTCATATTCCTTGTACTCTTATATAATCTTGTATCTCTTTGCTTTAATCAACTTACTTTGCCCTCACTCACTAGCGCAAGGTGGTTCGTACTCCTATCATTAAACGCTTCCGCTATTACATCGTTCCTACCCAGAGTTCACCCCTGCAAAGATCCTCTAAGGGCTTTTCTCAGCCCAACATGGTATGAGAGCTAACAGGGGGAATTCAACTACTATCAAGTCACCTACAACATCAGAAGACATGGCAACCCAGAAAGAAAGGAGCTCTTCTAACGGCTCCCACGGAACTACCCCTACACCACCGCCTGCCTCTGGCCTGCAAACGGAGGAGAACCCGGCAACAAGACCAGCAGCGGGGTCTACCGAAACTCCCGCGAACCAAGCTTCAGGCTTCGACCCAAGTATGATGGAGAAATTTTTCTCCTTTATGTCCTTCTACGAGCAGCACCAGCAAGCGGGACCTGCAGAATCAAACAACAACAACAACGCCATACCAATGAGTCTCGATGGCTCGTCATACGCGCGCGGAAATCAACAGCAACAGCCTACCTTTGCTCCGTACGAGCGCGGGTCCATCAGCTTCATGCCGCACCCGCAGCCTTCACCTGGACAAGAGAAACCACTGGACGCGTTACAAGTTCAGTCGCAGTTCGCACACGTTCTGAAACTGCAGACGTCAAGACCTTTCGACGGAAAGGACTTCTTCACCTGGTCGTTCGAATTCGAGTTGATGATGGAAGGCGCACAGATACTTGGCTTCTTCGACGGGTCCCTGCCATACCCAACAAACGGCACACAGTACGAGAAGCAGCAGTACACTTATCAGTCAATGATGGCGTACACGATCCTACTGAGAAACATCACACCGACTCAGTAGCAAAATATACGGTCTTACCGGGGTTACGGCAACTCCGCGGAGCTCGCATACAACCACTTGAAGAACCTGTATCAAGCAACAGACAGTGTAAACCAGAGTCGGTTAATGGCGCAATTGACAACGGTCGAAATGAAACCAGGCGAGAAGGGAATGGCGTATATCAGCCGATGTCGCGAGCTGCGCGACAAGCTTCTTCGATGCGGAGGGTCAATATCTGAAGACGCCTTCGTGACAGTCATCATCGGCGGCCTCGGTCCTCAATGGCGCGCCACAAAGGCCATTCTCCGAGCCCACGGAAGAATCTCCGAAGCAGCGCTCTGCGCCGAAATCCACGCCGAGCAGCAAGACATGGACCTGCAAGAAGAACGACACAAGAGAAAAACGTCAGTTCCGGAGTTCGCGTTCCACACTCAGCGACGCTACAGCAACAACAACAACCGACAACAACCAAAACCCGTACCTCCGTTCTGCCACATCTGTAAGACGTCAGGGCACCCGCGCACGCACTGCCCGAATCGACAACAGTCAACACCACCACAGCGACAGCTTCGACCTTCAAGTAGCCAAGTTGCCTCAACGCAAGCGAATCCCACGACCCAGGTTCAAGCTTCAACGACACCAACGGGACAACCTGCACAAGGAGCAAGGAACATCGTCAGTTGCATGGCAAGATTGACCGACTCCTGCGTCACTGAATCACCGCCACACTACTCACCGGAAGAACAGCTTGAGAACAGTACGCCCCGCCGCGAGTCACTTCAACCGAACCCAACGTACGCAGCCATCGCCCAAAGCGAGCCATCCGGGAAAGACACCTGGTTCTTGGACAGTTGCTGCGGACAGCATATGTGCTCTTCAGGACGCTTCGTGCAGCGAGAGTACCAACTCCAACGCGAAGTCGTCATCACCGTCGCCAACAATCAGAACCTGCGCACACGACGGCAAGGCGTAGTTCAACTTCAGTCACGGGAGACAAACGTCATACTGCAAATGACGAAGGTCTTAATAGCAGAAGGACTCGGCTACAACTTACTCAGCGTCAGCCAGCTGATGGCGAAGGGCATCCACCTTGAAGCAGACAGCACCGCTCAAGAGTTCAAGCTGTACCACGGGAAGGGCGGTCTCTACATCGGAAAAGCAGTCCTGAAAAATAATGGCATCGTTCTCGATTTCGTTCCAGATCTTGGCACCGCCGACAGCGACGGCATCGTCAGCTTTGCTCCTTGGACACACCCTCCAGATCTTGACCCAGACTTCAGCCCCGGTGGTTTCTGGCACTCTCACACGATACCTGAGGCAGAACGAACAAGAGCGTTAGCAACAATTCAACAATCGGCAGCAGCAGAGACAACATCGGCAGCAGCAGAGACAACATCGGCAGCAGCAGAGACAACATCGGCAGCAGCAGAGACAACATTGGCAGCAGCAGAGACAACAACAGCAGCAGCAGGAACAACACCGGCAACAGAAACAACAACGACGCCAATCGTTGGTCCTTCAACAACAATCCTTATCGACGACTCACCACCAACACCCGCGCAGCAGCTAGCTCCAACTCAACGAGAAGTCCACCGAAGCGCCAACTTCACCACCGGCTTTTACTCCAACTCCGACATGTACCGGCGCTCAACCGGACACCGCGCCAGCGAAGACATCTGGCACGCACGGATGGGACACCCAAGCAACACAACATTAAACAACACGATAAGAGCAGGAGTACTCGACAAAGATTCACTACTACTGCACGACGGGAGAGAACTTCAACGAGTCAGAGGAACATGCTTCACCTGTCCTGAAGCCGACTTACCGCATCAGCCGTTCGTCCCCCACCACAACCCAAGTGCACCCACTTATGCACCACTCGAAAAGGTGTACAGCGATATCCTGTACAATCGCGCACCAGGACAAGGAGCCTACAATTACACCATCACCTTCATCGACGCCGCCACTCGATACGTCTGGCATCTCAACCTTCCAAGCCGCGACATGGCCTTCGAAGCCTTTGTCGCCTGGCTTCCAGTCGCAGAACGAGAATCGGGAGTCAAGCTGAAAAGCTTTCAGTCAGACGGGGGAGGAGAATACACCTCACAAAGGTTCAAGCAGTACTTGGCGGAAAGAGGAATCAAGAGACTCATCTCCCTTCCCTACGCTCACCAACAGCAAGGCGTAGCAGAAAGGATGAACAGGACTCTGCAGAACACCATGCGCAAACTGCTACGTGGCATGCGGCTACCCACCCACCAGTGGCCTGAGGCGATGGACCACGCTGTCATGCTGCACAACTTGCTATCTTCGTCGTCACTCCCGAACAACGCATCACCGCACCTGCTGTGGACAGGAAAATTGGGCAGCACAAAAATGTTACGAGTCTTCGGCTGCATGGTACAGTACCAACCCCTAGCTGCACGAGCCGGCCGATTCTCCCAACGCGCACAGTGGGGGCTACACCTGGGCATCGAAAAGAATTACAACGCATGGAAGATTTTCGACGTTAAGACAAAAGAAACAGTGGCAGCACGTGATGTCATTTTCTACGAACGACTCACCCTCGACTCCTACCAAGCCAACTTGGCAGAACAGCGAGACCTCACCAGTGGATTTCGTGGAGACCGAGCCTTCGCTTCGGCAGAAGACGAAGCTGACTGGGACGAGCAGAACGTGGAAGGAGCCTCGGAAGAAGCCGGACCACTCCCATATTGCTGGAGGGATATACCGATGGATGACGACAATCCTCGCGAAAGCATCAACGCCGACGTCTTCTACGACCTCGCCGACGAGGGTTACGTTACACCTGCACAAGTCAACACCAACGAAGCAGAACGCATAGGACCAAACTTCATACCCGATCCAGAAACGGGAGACGAAGCAGTCTATCCTGGGGACACAACACTCCCCCGCTACACACAGAGTGGACTCCAGATTCTCGGCCTCGTCACCGCGGTTCACGGCACGGCGATTCCTAAGGAGCCTGTCATAGTTCAGCAGGCTCTGGGGGGGGAGCATAGGGAAAAATGGCGCGAAGCCATGGACAGAGAGCTAAAAGCGTTGGAGGAACGCAATACCTGGAAAATCGTTCCCATTGGTGTGGCACAAAACAAGACAATACTCACCGGGAAATGGGTCTTCCGTGTGAAGACGAAAGCGGACGGCACCATACACAACTTAAGGCGCGTTGGGTCGTACGCGGTTTTTACCAAGAGCACGGACGCGACTACACCGAAACATTCGCCCTGGTCAGTCTGTTAAATTGTAATGTGTTATATGTTGGTAGGCTGTAGTGGGGTAGCCAATATGGGGTACAACCCCAACTAGGGTTTCATATTTGTACCCAAACTTCTGCTAGTTCATTCATTCTTGCCTAGTTATTCTGAGATGGTATTCAGAGCAGGAGGTCCCTAGGACCTACCGACCGTTTTTTTTTTAAGGGCCCACCACCGCTCGCATGCGGTTACCACGCTACCCCGTGCCCTAGCCTCGTAGCGCCCTCGTGCGCCCTCGTTAGCGCCCTCGCGCGCCCCTCGTTAGCGCCCTCGTGCGCCCCTCGTTAGCGCCCTCGCGCGCCCCTCGTTAGCGCCCTCGCGCGCCCCTTGCTAGCGCCCTCGCGCGCCCCTCGCTAGCGCCCTCGCGCGCCCCTCGCAGCGTCGCCCGCCCGCCGAGCCGCCCGCTCGCAGCGTCGCCCGCCCGCCACGCTGCCCGCTCGCCCCTCGCCCGCCGCGCTGCCTGCTCGCAGCGTCGCCCGCTCGCCCCGCTGCCCGCTTCGCAGCCCGCTCGCCCCGCTGCCCGCTTCGCAGCCCGCCCGCCCGCTCGCTGCCCGCTTCGCGGCCCGCCCGCTTCGCTGCCCGCTCGCAGCGCCGCCCGCCCGCCCGCTACCTGCTTCGCAGCGTCGCCCGCCCGCTTGCTGCCCGCTCGCAGCGTCGCCCGCCCGCCCGCTGCCCGCTTCGCAGCGTCGCCCGCTCGCTCGCTGCCCGCTCGCAGCGTCGCCCGCCCGGCCGCTGCCCGCTCGCAGCGTCGCCCTCCCGCCTCGCTGCCCGCTTGCAGCGTCGCCCGCCCGCCCGCTGCCCGCTTGCAGCGTCGCCCGCCCGCCCGCTGCCCGCTTCGCAGCCGCCCGCCGCGCTGCCCGCTCGCCGCGTCGCCCGCCCGCCCCGCTGCCCGCTTCGCAGCCCGCCCGCCGCACTTCCCGCCTGCAGCGCCGCCCGCCTCGCCTGCTGCTCCCTGCCTGTGCACCGCCGCTTGCTCCTGCTGTGGCTACTAGCTTCGCTCTAGCGCGTCCCCTCTGCTGCTGCCGCTGCTCTGCTGTGCCCTCACGCCTGAGCTATGGCCTCTATTCGCGTTCTTTCCTTCGATGCTGAGGGCCGTCCCGTGCAGTTCACTTCCTGGCTCGACGACCTGCAGTTGTATCTTATGAGCAATAGCACGGACCACATCTCCCTCTATGACTACGCGTCTGGTGCTGCCGCTGCTCCTGCTGCCACAGCCGAGCTTAGTGTACGTTCACAGTGGCAGACTCGTGACGCTGCAGCTCGCCTGGCTATTCGCAGTCACCTGCCGTTAGCTGAGCTAGAGCACTTTGGCGACTGCAAAACCGCTAAAGCCCTATACGACGCTGTCGTTGCTCGCTACTCCTCACCTGCCACAGCCGAGCTTAGCCGTCTCATGCTGCCTTACCTGTTCCCTGACCTGTCCACCTTTGCTACAGTCGCCGATCTTATCACCCACCTTCGCACTAGTGATGCTCGCCTGCGTGCCGCCCTTCCCACCGAGTTCTGCGCTAAGAACCCCCCTCCCCTGTACTGGGCACTCCACTTCATAGTCACCCGTCTCCCTGACACCCTCAGCTCAGTGCGCGACTATTTCCTTGCTCGCTGTCCCACTGAGCTCACTGTCGCCCTCCTAGAGGAGAAGCTGCTAGCAGCCGAGAAGAGCATTGTAGCTGTTGGTGCTGCTCGCGGCGCTCCTCGCACCCCCATCTTTGAGGGGTGCTCTCCCTCTCCCCTCGCTCCCTCCTATGCTACTGCTGCTGCTGTTGACTTCCTTGGTGCTGAGTCTGCTGGCGCTGCTTCTGCTCCTGGTGGGAGGCGCCGCACCGGCAAGGGCAAGGGGGGCAAGGGTGGCGGGGGTGGCGCTGGGGGGGGAGGGGGTGGGGGAGGTGGGGGGGGAGGCGGTGCTGGAGGGAGCGGTGGCGGGAGTGCCGGTGGGAGTGGGGCCGGCGGCGGAGGCGGGGGCGGCGGCGGGAGCAGTGGCGGTGGTGGCAGCGGCGGCAGTGGCGGCGGTGGCGGTAGTGGCGGTGGCGGTGGCGGTGGTGGCGGTCGGAGCGGAGGTAGTGGCGGCGGTGGAGGTCGGAGTGGAGGCACCGGCTCGGGCCAGAGCTCCCAGCAGCAGCAGCGTCCCCAGTCGACCCAGCAGCTTCGTGAGTGGCTTGCTCAGCGTGGGACGTCGGGGGGCAGTGGCCGCTGTTCCTATGTCATTCGCACAGGTGATCGCAAGGGGCAGACGTGTGGAAAGTTCCACACTCAGTACCGCTGCTTCTTCCGCCTTGACGACGCCTGGCGTGAGGAGATGGGCGAGGATGTTGAGCGCCCTCGCTGGGCTGAGCTGATGAGGGCTGGTGTTGATATCTTTGCTCTTGACTATGATGCTATTATTGCTGCCATGTATGCATTGACTGTTAGTGCCGAGGGAGACTGTTACTTGTGTGTGCCGCCTGACCCAGGTATAGGGCCCGCTGCCCTAGGTACTAGTGAGTCTGCTCTCTCTGGTATGGTGCCCCCTGTACCTGCTCCCTCCAGCACTGTCCCTGCTGCTTGCGAGTCTGCTCTCTCAGGTACAGCACCCACAGAGACTGCTCTCTCAGGTACTGCACCGGCTGAGACCTGTCACACCTTCACCCTTGACTCAGGTGCTTCCCGCTGCTTCTTTCGAGACAGTACTGAGCTCACACCGCTTCCTGCACCGGTCCCAGTCTCCTTGGCTGACCCCTCTGGGGGCCCAGTCCTTGCCCAGTCCACCACTGTGCTCCCTTGTCCAGCGGTTCCGTCTGGCTCGTTGACGGGTTTCCACCTCCCCTCGTTCTCGACGAACCTGGTGAGCAACGCTGTCATCCAGGATCAGTGGGTTGACACCTTTACCCCTGGAGGACAGCGTGTGGCGATCTGCACGTGCTCCAGGACCGGCCGTCACCTGGCTACGTTTACTCGTCGGCCGGGGTCGAGTCTCTACACACTGACCACTGCGTCTCCTCAGGTCGCTGCTGTCGGTCAGGTGTCCGCGTCAGGTCTGGTGGCCCACGCCTGTGAGTGTCGTTCCCTGTCGCACCAGACTCTTCTCTGGCACCACCGCCTGGGTCACCCCTCCTTGCCACGCCTCCGTGGCATGCACCGTCGCTGCCTTGTGTCTGGTCTTCCCAGGTCCCTCCCTCCCCTCCCTGCCTCGCCTGCGCCGCCTTGCCTTCCTTGCGTCGAGGGGCGGCAGCGCGCCGCTCCTCACTCCTCCTCGTTTCCCCCGACAGAGGCTCCTCTGCAGACCCTCCACCTGGACGTGTGGGGCCCAGCCCGCGTTCGTGGCCAGGGCGGTGAGCGGTACTTTTTGCTGGTTGTCGACGACTACTCGCGTTACACCACGGTCTTCCCCTTGCGCACCAAGGGTGAGGTCCCTGCTGTTCTGATCCCTTGGATCCGCACAGTTCGTCTCCAGCTCCGCCGCCGTTTCCGGACGGATCTTCCTGTCCTGCGTCTGCACTCTGACAGAGGTGGTGAGTTTTCCTCCGATCTCTTGAGGACCTTCTGTCAGGCGGAGGGCATCGAGCAGACCTTCACGCTTCCGGACTCCCCACAGCAGAATGGGGTTGCTGAGCGCCGCATTGGCCTGGTCATGGAGGTCGCTCGTACCTCCTTGGTTCACGCGGCGGCTCCCCATTTTCTGTGGCCGTTTGCTGTCCGGTACGCCGCGCATCAGCTCAACCTCTGGCCCCGTGTCTCCTTGCCGGAGACCTCGCCCACACTGCGTTGGACGGGGGAGGTTGGCGATGTGTCGCGCTTCCGGGTGTGGGGTGCTCGTGCCCTTGTCCGCGATACGTCCGCGGACAAGCTCTCCTCCCGCACGCTTCCCTGTGTCTTCCTTGGCTTTGTCCCTGACGCGCCGGGCTGGCAGTTTTACCACCCCACCTCGCGCCGGGTCTTCGCCTCTCAGGACGTCACCTTTGACGAGTCGGTCCCTTTTTACCGTCTCTTCCCCTACCGTACTGCCCCCCTCCCTCCCCCGCCGCTTTTCCTTGCTCCTGGTCCCCCTCCGGTAGACCCCCTTCCCCCTCAGGGTCCTGCTCCTTCAGGTGTCTCTCAGGTAGACCCTCCTCCCGTCGCTGAGCCTGTCGAGGTCACAGGTGACTCAGGTGCTGCTGCAGGTGGTGCTGCTGGGAGTGCTGCGACTGCGGGTGCTGGGCCTGGGGGTGCTGGGACTACGGGTGCTGGAGCTGAGGGTACTGTGCCTGAGAGTTCGGCGCCTGGGGGTGCTGAGCCTGGGGGTGCTGCGACTGGGGGTGCTGAGCCGGCGTGTGCGGAGTCTGGGGGTGCTGAGTCTGGGGGTGCTGCGCCTGCGGGTACTGAGCCTGGGGGTGCTGCTACTGAGCCTACGGAGCCTCGGGTTGCTGCGTCTGGGGGTGCTCCGGTTCGGGGTACTGAGCAGTCTCTCACACCACAGCAGCTTCGTGACTGGTACGTCCGGCGCTTTCGCCGTCCTAGTGGCTCGGCTGGAGCTGGGGGTGCTGGAGCTGCCGGGACTGGTTGTTCTGGGAGCGCTACGACTGGAGCTGCTGGAGCTGGGGACTCTGGAGCTGGCGGCGCTAGCGGAGTTGTAGCTGCCGACTCTGGGGGTGCTCTTCCTTGCGGAGCTGCGGACCCTGGGGGTGGTGCTGCTGCTGGTGCTGCGGACCCACCTGGTGGAGCTGCTGCTGGAGCTGAGGACCCGAGTGGTGGCGCTGCTGCTGGTGCTGGGGACCCGGACGCTGGAGTCTCTTCTGCTTCTGGAGACGCTGCGCGGCCGCGACCGTACTTCGTACCGCTCCTTCAGCAGGTTCTTGGGCAGGCTCCTCCTCCTTGTCCTCCTCCCTCCGTAGAGTGTCCTCCGCCTGTCCAGCCGCAGTCACAATTACCGCCTACCTCGCCTCTCCCTGCTCCCTCTCCTTACACTGGTCCCACAGGAGGTCTTACCGAGCGTCGTGAGCCTGAGTCTCGTCCTGCGTCGCCTGTTCGCACTGCTCGCACTGGTCGTCGTGTCCGTCGTGAGCGTCCTCCTCCTGTCCCAGGCACTCACTACATGACTCTGCGTCCCTCTACTGCTCCTCAGCGTGTCCCTCTGCCGTCTCCTCCTGCGTCCTCTTTGCCTGCTGTTCCGGACCCTGAGTCTGACCGGTATCGTGCTGAGCACCCTACTGTCACGCGTCTCCTAGCTACTGTTGTCACTGACCCTACCTTTGAGTCCTCGGCTGCGTCTGCTCTGGTCGCTGAGTTGGTTGACTTTGCTGCTACCTGTCGTCTAGACTACGCTGCTAGCCTTGTTGCTGAGTCTGAGTCTGCGTCTGTCTGTCCTCCGTCCGTCGGGGGTGAGTGTGCTCTTGGCACGGACGTCCTTGAGGACAGGCAGGAGGACTTTGACTCTCTTGCGGCTGCTGTACCTCATCTCGTGGCCTGGTTGCTTGCCCCTGAGGGAGACCCGGATGCACTAGACATCCCCACTCCGCGCACTTACGCAGAGGCGATCTCGGGTCCCTACTCCTCTCAGTGGCAGACAGCCATGGACGCAGAGATGGCATCCTGGAAGTCCACAGGCACCTACGTCGACGAGGTTCCCCCTCCTGGGGCGAACATCGTCGATGGCATGTGGATTTTCAGGGTGAAGCGGCCGCCAGGTTCTCCGCCTGTCTTCAAGGCTCGTTACGTTGCTAGAGGCTTCAGTCAGCGTCAGGGGGTCGACTTCTTCCAGACCTTCTCCCCCACCCCAAAGATGACCACTCTTCGGGTTCTGCTGCACGTTGCTGCTCAGCGTGACTACGAGCTTCACTCTCTTGACTTCAGCACAGCGTTCCTGCAGGGCAGCCTGCACGAGGAGATCTGGCTGCGCCGCCCACCTGGCTTTACTGGGTCGTTTCCCCCTGGTACCCAGTGGAGCCTCCGCCGGCCAGTCTACGGTCTCCGCCAGGCGCCACGTGAGTGGCACGACACACTGAGGACTACACTTGCGGCTCTTGGGTTCGCGCCGTCTACTGCTGACCCGTCGCTGTTTCTGCGCACAGACACGTCGCTGCCGCCGTTCTACATTCTCGTGTACGTCGACGACTTGGTCTTTGCTACTGCTGACACTGAGGCACTCGCTCGTGTGAAGTCGGAGCTGCAGAAGAGACACACCTGCACTGACCTGGGTGAACTGCGTAGCTACCTTGGCTTGCAGATCACCCGGGACAGAGCTCGCCGCACCATCACCCTGACTCAGTCACACATGGTGCAGCAGGTCCTTCAGCGCTTCGGCTTCCAGTTCTCCTCACCTCAGGCCACACCTCTGGCTACCAGCCACTCGCTCTCAGCTCCACCTTTGGACGAGTCCGTAGAGCCGAGTGGCCCGTACCCAGAGCTTGTAGGCTGCCTCATGTACCTGATGACTTGCACGCGACCTGACCTCGCGTACCCTCTTAGCATCCTTGCTCGTTACGTTGCGCCTGGGAGACACAGGCGAGAGCACTGGGAGGCTGCTAAGAGGGTGCTGCGTTACTTGTGCAGTACATCAGGCATGGGGCTGGTGCTTGGAGGACGCGACAGAGTTGTCCTCACTGGTCACTCGGACGCTTCTTGGGTGGACGACCTGGCTACGCAGCGGTCGTCACAGGGTTACACCTTCAGCCTTGGCTCTGGTTCTGTCTCGTGGCGGTCCACCCGCTCTTCCTCTGTTCTCGGCTCTAGTTGTGAGGCTGAGATCTACGCCACAGCCATGGCTGCACAGGAGTTACGCTGGCTCACCTACCTGCTGACTGACTTGGGAGAGCGGCCTAGTTCTCCTCCAGTTCTGTACGGTGACAACAAGGCGGCTCTTGCCTTGTGTCAGGAGCACAGACTGGAGCACAGGACGAAGCACATTGCTCTTCGCTACTTTCTTGCTCGAGAGCTTCAGCAGCGCGGTCAGCTTCGGCTTGTGTACGTGGACTCGAAGGCCAACACTGCTGATATCTTCACCAAGGCGCTCCCGCCTAGTGATCATCAGCGGCACTGTACTTCTTTAGGCCTTGTGTCCACGTTTCCTCACTTGCTCACTGCTTGACATTCTTTGTACTGTACTTTATATATATCTTGTTGCTTGCTTGCTAGGTTTTGATCACTGTGTTGTTTGTCTTGTACTATATCTAGCACTGCATGTGAACTGGCCTTGTGGCCTTTGCTTGTGCTCGGAGTGTGGTGACGTTGTGATCCACCCTGGGCTTGCGTTGCTTTGCTGGACTGGTCTTGTGACCCTTTGTTCTCCCCCACTTTGCCTATGGGGGTGTGTTAAATTGTAATGTGTTATATGTTGGTAGGCTGTAGTGGGGTAGCCAATATGGGGTACAACCCCAACTAGGGTTTCATATTTGTACCCAAACTTCTGCTAGTTCATTCATTATTGCCTAGTTATTCTGAGACAGTCGACACACGTCGCTGCGGATTCTTCTCGCGATCGCCGCCATGAAGAAAAAGAAACTGCGACAAATTGACGTTGCGAACGCCTTTCTCTACGCACCTGTCGACGCAGAAATCTTCGTCGAGCTACCGCACGGCTCCAACGGAGAACCTAACCACGTCTGCCAGCTACTCAAATCGCTCTACGGCATCAAGCAAGCCCCACGGCTGTGCCAACAGTACCTACACGCTCGCCTCATTCGCATCGGCTTCAAGCAGCTACCGCACGATCAGGGTATGTACCGGCTCGCGAAAGGCAACGACTACATTCTGTTAATCGTATATGTAGACGATCTGCTTTACATCGGCTCGACCGACGGTGTCTTAACCTGGTTCGAAGGGGAGCTGCAGAAGGATCTCACTCTCACTGTTTCATCTACCGTCACACAGTACCTCGGCCTCAACATCCGGGAAGAGGAGAACGCGATCTACCTCAGCGCCGCGAAATACGCCGACACCATCGCCAAACGCTTCGCACTCACACCGACCGTCATCTCTACGCCGTACCGCTACACGACAGGAAACAACAAGGAAGGCTCCGCTCTACTAAAGCCCGCCGGCATACGCGACTACCAGAGGAAGCTGGGATGCCTCCTCTTCGCAGCTGTCACCTGCCGACCGGACCTATCGTATTCCGCAAGCCAGCTTGCCACCCATCTCAAGAGGCCTGAAGCGGAACACATGGCGGAGCTCGACCGCGCCCTCAACTATCTCGTAAGCACTCCAACAATCGGTCTCACCTACCATAAGAACGCGACTACAACACCTAGGCTAATCGGCTACGTCGACGCCGATCACGCCGGCGACTCCGACAACAGGCGCTCGCGCACCGGCTACATCTACCGCCTCGAGCCTATCGGTCCTATCTCCTGGCAGTCGAGCAAGCAGGAATTAATCGCCCTCTCTTCAGCAGAAGCAGAATACTGTCAAGAGTAGATTAGGTTTAGACTAGGGTTTGGGGTAGGAGGGGACTTGAGAGGAACATGTCGAGAGAGTTTAGCCAAAGAGGAGGAGTTCACTATTGAGCGAGGTACAAATAGCAAACAAAGCATGCAAAGAAGGTGCACCACCAACATGTTATTATAATAACTACACTAAACTACAGCTACAGGCAGTTACAGATATATTCTAACACTCCCCCATAACTGCCTGCAGCAGGAGTTTGTGCAGCAACACATCCTGAATGGGTACACCACGAACAGAGAAAACAGCATCAGCAGGCAAGAGCAATGACAACCAGTGCAGCAGTGGCAGAAACAACTGCAGAAACCCCTTAGCCAATACAGAAACGAAAGAAAGGTGCATGTGGCGCAGGTCGCCTGGAGAGCGGCGTGCGGCGGCAACGAGCGGCGGCACAGCAGGCTCAACGGCAGCACCTGCCGCTCAACAGCAGCAAACGAAAGAGACGAATTAAGTGGCAACAGGGGCTGCAGCTGGAGGTGCCACAGTAGCAGGGGGTGGCAGTTGCAAATGCAGGGCTGCTGCTACTGCCACTCTCTCTCATACCCTCCCTCATCCCCCCTTACCCTCTCTCCCCCCCCCCCCCCCACAGCAACAAGTGCTGCAGGGAGAGAGGAAG
Organism: Closterium sp. Yama58-4; assembly: GCA_947470075.1. Lineage (NCBI taxonomy): Eukaryota > Viridiplantae > Streptophyta > Zygnematophyceae > Desmidiales > Closteriaceae > Closterium > Closterium sp. Yama58-4. The sequence goes on along the minus strand of CANIUD010000383.1, from coordinate 79,485 downwards.
AGGGAAGGGAGGGAGGAGCGGCAGGCTCCTCACACCCGCCCCCCCCCCCAAACCCCCCCCCCCTCCACGACGGAAGGGAGGGCGGGTGGGAAGGGCGGAATCACCCGCTGCCGGCGCTGGCGTGGGCTGCTGGCGCTGGGAGCCGGCCCCGGCGCTGGCGCTCGTCGCTGGTGCTTGTGCTGGTGCTGGCGCCCGCCGGCGCTGGCGTCCGCGGCGACGAAACGGGGGGCCCCGGCGCGTCGAAATGGGTGACCGCGGGGCGACGAAACGGGGGGGGCCGCGGGGCGACGAAACGGGGGGGCAGCGGGCGACGGGCAGGGCGTCCGCGGGGCAGCCGACGGGGCGTCCGCGAGGCAGCCGACGGGGCGTCCGCGAGGCAGCCGACGTGGCACGTTCGGGGGGACGGGCAGGGCGCGCGTGACGGGCGAACGGGGAGAAAAAAAAAAATAGCGCATTTCGCGCTGTAGTACGGGCGGGCCCATGATTCTTAAAAAAAAGAGAAGGTTCCGGGAAAGAACCAGCTCTGTACCATGTCAAGAGTAGATTAGGTTTAGACTAGGGTTTGGGGTAGGAGGGGACTTGAGAGGAACATGTCGAGAGAGTTTAGCCAAAGAGGAGGAGTTCACTATTGAGCGAGGTACAAATAGCAAACAAAGCATGCAAAGAAGGTGCACCACCAACATGTTATTATAATAACTACACTAAACTACAGCTACAGGCAGTTACAGATATATTCTAACAAATACATCGCACTCTGCTCAGCCACCAAGGAAGGACTCTACCTTCGCGAACTGCTGGAAGAAGCAAAATTGGCCCAGTTACCAAGCTTCACCCTGTTCTGCGACAACCAGTCAGCGATTCGCATCGCCAACAAGAACGGCTTCGCGAACAGAACGAAACATATCGCCCTGCGATACTTCTTCGTGAAGGACGAGATCGAAAAGGGGAGGCTTGAGCTGTCATACTGCCCCACATCCGAGATGGCAGCTGACTATTTGACCAAGAAGCTCGGAAAACAGAAGTTCGAGTACTGCATGCTGCTGACTGGACAGAGCCACGTCACCAGCTGCGACACTCCAGAAGGGAAGGGGAGTGTTGGCAACAATTGATTTAATGCGCTTCTATCATGTCGAAACACCAAGTCAAAGGCGAAGCGAAGTATATCGAAGCACCAGCGAGTCAACCCTCGGAGGTTGAAGTAACTGTTGGAGGTTACGCAAAAGTCAAAGGTTAGAGACCTTTGACCTGACAAGTACAGCGCGACAACAAGGACATACAACTGACTCGTTACAGAGCAGTTGCCCGAGTCGTCACTGTATCGAAACGCAACAACAAAAGTAAAGTAGTTATAACTGTATCTCTTCATATTCCTTGTACTCATATATAATCTTGTATCTCTTTGCTTTAATCAACTTACTTTGCCCTCACACACTAGCGCGTGGTTCACACTCCTATCATTAAACGCTTCCGCTATTACATCGTTCCTACCCAGAGTTCACCCCTGCAAAGATCCTCTAAGGGCTTTTCTCAGCCCAACAATGTAGCCTTTTCCCATGACAAGACCCCCCCCCCCTCTTTTTTTTTTGGGTTGCGAAGCAACCCTTTACGATCGATTTTGACAATTTTTTTTCATGATTTTTTTTAATAAACCATGAAAATAAAATTCGTCAGCTACAGTACGACCCTTCCCATTGTGCATGTTGAACAGTATTGGTAGCTGTCTTTGTAGTACCAGTTACGTGCATATTATACTGTTTGTATTATATCTTTTATTGTTTGATATGTTGTGATAAATGTTGTGAATACTAGTAATGAATTACACGCCACGCATGCTTAAATGGATGTAATGATGAGACATGATATATAGATGCATACCTAATACTGTTACACGCATGAAAATGCTTTTGTATGCATATGATATGCTGAAATGCACCACACTGTGAGAAGAACTAGGCAAGAATGATTGAAAGTAGAGAGGGGTTGAACTAGCAGGCAGTTGAGTACAAATAGCAAACCCTAGATTGGGCTGTACTCACTATAGAGTACCCCACTGCAGGCTAGACAATAATAGCATTCTGACACACCCCCATAGCCAAAGTGGGGTGTAATCAGCAGAGCAAGCAAAGCAGTACAAGCTCAGGGTGGATCACAATGTCACCACACATTCTGAGCACAAGTTCAAGAAGCAATAGTTTAAAGTTCACAGTTATGAGCAAAGCTAGAGGCAGTCACAGAGGGCAAGCGAGGAGGAGGAGGGCTGGCGAGAGGAGAGAAGATGAAAGGCGCCGACTGAAGCTGCAGACACACGGGCAACAGGAGCGGCGCGCACAGTGGCTACCGAGCGCACGAGGGCACCGGACTACGGGAGTATCTGGCTCCGCGGCTACGACGAGCACACACAGGAGCAACGGACCCACAGGCGACTGGCGAAGCAGGCTCGCTGGGCTACCGAAACGCGCGAGGGCATCCGGACTACTGGCGCTGCTGGCGTCACGACGGCTACCTCCACGCAATCTCCCCCGACCGTCCCACGCCCCTCTCACACACCCCCTGCTGACACCCTAGCTCCACTCCGACGGTACCCCCCTTAAACCCCAAACCCTAGGCTCCCACACACCACCCCCCTCAGCGGCAGCTGTAGCAGAGGGAGACGAGGGAGGAGGAGGAGCAGGGGGAGGAACTCACAACCGACACCCCCATAGCCGCCACCCCCACACTCTTCACCCCCAAACCCTAATTTAGGAGAACGGGCTGTAGGAGGGGTGAGGCGCCGGTAGAAGCACGGGGGACAGTGGAGAGGGCAGGAGCAGCGAGGAACGGGCCGCCCACGGGCCTGGTAGAGCCGCCCGAACCGCGCGCAGGCGGCCCGAGCCGCGCGCGGGCCTGGCGCTTCCCGTACGGGCCGCGCGCGTGCCTGGCGCAGCCCGTACGGGCCGCGCGCGGGCCTGGCGCAGCCCGTACGGGCCGCGCGCGTGCCTGGCGCAGCCCGTACGGGCCGCGTGCCGGGTGTACGGGCCGCGCGCAGGCCACGACGGGCGACGGGGGGCGACGCGCGGGTCCCCGTCGCCCGTCGCAGCGCCTCCCGGGGGCGACGTGCCGAGTGACGGGGCAGGAACCCGCCGCGCGCCTCGGGGCACACGGCGGGCAGAGAACCGCCGCGCGCCTCGGGGCGCACGGCGGGCAGAAAACCGCCGCGTGCCTCGGGGCGCACGGCGGGCTGAAAACCCTAGTTTCGACGCCGCGCGCCACGGGGCGCGCGGCGGACAGGGAGTAGCAGTAGCAGTAGCAGTAGCAGCGGAAGGCTTAGGTGGTGGGCCCACCCACAGGATCGACCCAGGAGGGTCGACCTGCTCTGATAGCATGTGAGAAGAACTAGGCAAGAATGATTGAAAGTAGAGAGGGGTTGAACTAGCAGGCAGTTGAGTACAAATAGCAAACCCTAGATTGGGCTGTACTCACTATAGAGTACCCCACTGCAAGGCTAGACAATAATAGCATTCTGACACACACCAGTATATCATACAAATGCGTGATAGTTAACGACCCAAAAACTAGGCTACCGCATCCCCTGCCTAGCATGGGGGGGAAGTCAATAGCAAAGTCTTTGAATAATCAACTAGCACATGAAACAATACAATCTGTTAACTCTAAAAAAGAGGTTCACTCTATCAAATCCAGTTCGAAGTGGCAAACACACGAGTCACTGAGTGCGCCAATGAACCAATGAGAAATGATAGAAATGAACCCCTTTTTAAAAATTAACAGACATGCATTGTTGATGCAATGATGAACATAAAAAAAAAAAAAACACATGCATGCACACAATGACGCATACGCACATACACACGAAGGCAAACTACCGCATACAAATGCACAAACGATAAAGACAAGTAGGAAGAAATGAAAACAGAAGATGCAAAATTTATAAACAACAACCTAAATCAAATTTTACAATTCAACATTTCTCAATCGCTTGGCTCAATCATAAGGTAGTTAATCTGGCGTACGCGCAACCTGGTGAAGAAATAAAACAACCATCACGAGACGAAGAAAGGAAAACGAGTAGAAGGGACGAGCAGCGAATACGGTGAAAGAAAATCAACCGAAAGGAAGAAGCAGAGAAAACAAGAAGAATCATGAATGGATTCAAAAGAGAGAGAGAGGACGACAGAGAGAGAGGACGAGAGAGAGAGGACGAACGAGAGAGAACGAACGAGCGAGAAAGAACGAACGAGAGAGAGAGAGAGAGAGAGAGAGAGAGAGAGAGAGAGAGAGAGAGAGAGAGAGAGAGAGAGAGAGAGAGAGAGAGAGAGAGAGAGAGAACGAATGAGAACGAGAGAACGAAGGAGAACGAAGGAGAGAGAGAACGAGAGAGTGAAAACGAGAGAGAGAGAGAACGAGAGAGAGAGAACGAGAGAGAGAGAACGAGAACGGGAGAGGAGAGAACGAGAACGAGAAAGAGAGAGAACGAGATAGCGAGAGAGATAGAACGAGAACGAGAGAGAGGGAACGAGAGAGAGCGAACGCGAGAGAGAGAACGAGTGAGAGAACGAGGGAGAGGAGAACGAGAGAAAGAGAAAGAGAGAGAGAGAGAGAGAGAGAGAGAGAGAGAGAGAGAGAGAGAGAGAGAGAGAGAGAGAGAGAGAGAGAGAGAGAGAGAGAGAGAGAGAGGACGAGTAAGAGAGAGAAAGAGAAAGAGAACGAGTGAGAGAGATCGAGAGAGAGAGAGAATATGCTCCTACCTAGTGAACTAACTCTCTGAACAGAATTGTAAAGATCTATTCAAAATTCCATTAAGGTGGAGGAAGAAATCAAGAAACAGCGTATGGAAGAAAACAAGAGTAAGAGCAGGAGCTGAAAAGAGCAAGCACGACCAATGTAAATCGGAAAAAAGGAGAGCGGAAGATGGGAAGAAGTGGAGAGAAGCAGAGGGAAGGAGAGAAGAAAAGTACGGTGCATAAACTAGGAAGAAAGCGAGGTTAAAAAACGAAAACGAATGGCAGAAGCTAGGAAATACCGGTAGAACCTCGAAACGGTTTTCAGGCAAGGAATCGACCTACCTGAATAGGTCGAAATCTGCAGCAGCTTCTAACACGGCGTTAGGTAAGACATCTAACATACCTACTAACCTACTTTCGGAGTAGGTCGTAGGCATAAGCGAAGAGAAGCTGAAGATACCTAACCAAGGAAGCTAGCTGAGGTGAGCTAGCGCCAAAACGAGAGCAAGGACCAAGGTGAGCTCCCACAAGCATAACGGGAAAAACGAAGAGGAGAAGAATGAAACCCTAGATGTTGTGCTGCCAAACATCAAAAAATGTATAAATAATAAAAAAGCTTTTGACAAATATGACTCGTTGTCCTAGCGAGTAGAGTTCGGTTTCGGGGTAAGGAGTGCTAGGGTTCGAATCTTGCTTACGGAAGATCCGTTTTCACTTGCCTCTGCTGATCTGATTTTTGCAAATTGAAGAGAATACTCTGTTACATAATTCTTGAGTAGTTAATTTTAAACAACTAAACAAAATGTTCAATTCCCTTTTCACAATTTGCAGGTAAGATAACAGTGAGGTTGAAATTGAAATCTATTATTGAGATTGAAACTGAGAGACTAGATTCTTGCTCATACGAAGCATCGCTCGTGCTAATATTTATCTTGATTGAAACCTAAGACAATGCCATCGTTATAGAGCGATTGTTGCGACCTGTAATGGTGCATGTTTACCAGTGTTGCTTCGCAACCCTAAGACGATTGCGTCGCCTCTTGTTTTTCTTTAGTTATCATAGCACCCTTGGGTGGTATATCCGGGTGATTACGGTAGAAGGGGGGGGGGGTCAATATTTTTGCTGCTGGTTTTGGAGAGGTAGTTTGAAGCATTAATCTGTCTATAACCAGGGAAAGCATTCTAAAGTTGCAAAACCAAGACTTTGCTGCAGCAGAGCTGGATAATTGATTCATAAACAGAGTTCTGTACATACAGCCAAGCTACGTAGATAATAGCTGCATCCTCCTCTCACTGCAGCGCGGAAACTTTCTTCCACGCAGGGCGTGAAGAAATCCTCTCCCACCAGGCATTCACATTCGGACGCGAAGTTACAAGATCTGAATCCCCTGACACCCACAGCAGAGCCGTGTAGGGCAGGTGCGACAGATCCGCGAGGGAGAAATCGGACCCCGCCAGGTACTCGTTGCTGACCAGATGGGCTTCGTACACATCGAGAACCTTCGAGAGCTGCGGGAAATGGGGAGAAAGAAAGCAAAAATATATTGTTTGAATGTCAATAGAAAAGCGAGAGCTGCAAATCAGGAAGAGCATGGCGAAGAAGAAAAAGTATGCCTGAACAACAGTCTCGGTCACATCGAAATAATCTCCTCAGACGGGAGAATGTTCAAGCGTGAATCTTGCCAGCTGAATTCGCTCTCGTCACTTACCTTCGCCTTGAGCTCTTCCGCCTTGGCCAGGTCGGGCTCGCCCCCACCGAACATGGGCTTGAACACTTTCTCCGCAATCAGCGCCGAGAGCGGCGGGTTGTAGTTCTGCGCCTCCACCTCCAGCCACTGGTTCACCAGCGCACGCTCCTGCGGGACACGGCAACACAGCAGACGTCACTAAGAAATACCAAGCATCAATATGAAATTATAATCCTCCACCTCCACCCACTAATTCACCCGCGCACGTTCTTGCACAACAACACTCAGGTAGGAAACTCTGAGTTGAATAAACGGACACGCGTGAAGGTGATGGACTATCACTGCCGGTAGCAGCTAGCAGGAGTCCAGGACGGGATGGTGGTGTTTCAGCGCGCTAAGGAGTGGAAGTGTCTGACTTAAGTACCTTGAGCGTGGAGCCGAGAAGGTCAGTGCCTTGGCCGGCATTCTTCTCAGCGATGTAGACCATGGGGGAAAGACATTCAGGTGAGCACATGCCATTTTAGCGAAGGTTTAGTACAGATGGAACAAACATGGGAACATTTGGGAAGGACAATTCTGTAAAAGCGAAATAAGCAACCAAAATGCTGTGTCCAGAAGTGGAAAATGGATGGAGCTGAATAGATGGTAGAAAGAATCTGTGAAAAAACAAACGTACCGAAGAGCTGAACCTCCCCGTCATCGAGAACGGGAATCACTCCAAAGGGCTGCGTAGTAACAGGGCCAGAGAGGAAACAGACCGAGTCGAAATCAACCCACACGTCGAAAATCAGACGGTCGTGTGATTGTAACGAGCTGCATCCGATGCTGTTGTGTAACGAAAACGGACGGATATCATGCTGAATTTTGCGTGTATATGCGGATTTTCGAAGAGAGGAATGATACAAGCGGATTGAGTCAGAGCGTGGGAGTTTGCCGCCCACCTGCTTCTTCTTGAACTCTTCCGACTTGTGCTCCCCTTTCCCAAGATCCACCGGAACCACCTCGTAGTCCTGAGGAATCAGGAATATGGCATTCGCTGAATTTTAAAAAAGGAGGAGAATCTGAAGAAAGAAAAAAAGGCCGGCAGTTGAAGCGACAATCCGAGCTGGGGAGAAAGGAAGCCTAGTTTTCAATTTAGTAGCTGACGAATTCGTACCGTAACGGCTTTCTCCTCGAGAGTGGTGAGCACCCTCTTGGTGCAAGTCGACATGTTCAAGCCGTAGACCTTCACTGGAGCCATGATGTCAGCGGCGAGAGCGGTGATCACAGAGATGCTAATGGGACCAGAACGATGCGAGAATGGAGACTAGGCTGACGGGAGGAGGTTACACGATTAGTATTAGGCTCGTTGGGAGCTTGACTGTGAATCGCAGCCACCATGGCCCTGTAAAATACTCGCCAAGTACACATACTTTCAGCTAGCACCACTTGTGGAGAAATGGAACATCGGAGCTTCTGGAAAGACACTCCGGCTGCTTCGACGACGCTTATGCCTGTTCTAGACCTCGATCTGCCTGTGAAAAACTCAAATCGTGCGACAAACGATTGTGCCAAGAGCAGTAGTGCGAAGAACTCCCTTGTGTTGTACATCTGTGCGAAGAACATCTGCGCGAATAGTCGAACTCTTCGGAAAGTCTCAGAGCCTTCCACGAAACTAAGACATTCGCGAAACTCACATGACGTCAGGTCCAGTATTTGATTTCGCTAATGCGGTAATCTCTTCGCTTGCTGTCGTCATTCAGGATGGTAATCTCAATTCCTGCAGTTAGTCTTGCTGGGTCACGGTGATGTTGAAAACCGCCATGCACTGACCCAACTTTTCTCGTCGAAACGGACGGTTCGATACGATGCAGTGCAATCTTAACTGGTTCAAAGACTTCCCGACCTTCGGACACTTGCCTAAAAATTCAACAGCCCCGTTCATTGACAGAACTCCGAGGGATTTTTGTTCGAAACCCTGCGAACCCAGTTGGGATGACCCGAAGTTGAGCGTCCCCCGCGTTGCGAACCGCGAAGACCTTCTCGTCAACCTTTTCGCTCTCCTCATCAGCCTTCCGAGAATTCGTCAGAGTTCGCCAACCGTTTCCTTCCTTGCCACTGGCTAACAAAACGCAGCACACGAACCGCCACTGTCACTCGCGGCAGCCGAAAACTTGACAGCGCGACGTTGTTTGAAACCACGTGGCGCTGACTCATCAGTTTCAGCAGGAGTGGGTGACAGCAACACTACAGCAGTGGAGGGAGCGTAATACAGTACAGTATCGATGAGTGCAGTGCGGTGCGGAAGCTCTTAGCAGCAACCCAGCGACCATACATATCAATTTCGAGTGCGCTGACCAGCTGCCGCATCTCCAACTTAGTAGTTCAACCCCGCTTATCAGCCTACTAAATCCGCCCATAAGCGCTGAGCCATCTCCGCCGTCCAGTCCTCCAATCCACCAGTCCACCCTCCGCTCTCCGCCGGCCGCCCTCCGCCGGCCGCCCTCCGCCGTCCGCTCTCCGCCGTCCGCCCTCCGCCGTCCACCCTCCGCCATCCGCTATCCGCTCTCCTCTCTCCGTCTTCCTTTTTCCGCCTTCCGCTCTCCGCCCTCCGCCTTCTGCGCTCAGCGAGAGATGGCCACGCTTCTGCATCGCGTCGCGGTCAATTTCAGACGAAGCAGCGGCGCGACTGCCGCCGTGAATCGCGCCGTCGGATCGTTCCAGAGCGGATTTGCCGCGCAACCGCGCAGTCTCCTCGATGTCCTCGCGCTTCGATGGGTTAGTTACGCAGTAGATGCCTTGGGTAAAACGATTCCGGAATAACGCGCTATAAACGTTTACAGTGTAACTTCGTTGCGCGCAGTCTCCTCGATGTCCTCGCGCTTCGATGGGCTAGTCTCATAGTAGATACTTTTGTTAGACCGCTTCTGCGGGAATCCGTTATTGTGTTCTCGCGACGCGTTATGAACGTTCTTTATTGGGCCCGCGTTGTTGTCGAAGTTTGTTTGTGATTTTTTATTTTCTTTTCTTTTCTTTCCACTCCTTGCATTTCACGAAGACTCGCCGCGCCCATCCGCCCTTTTTCCCCGTAGCCCCCTTTTCCCCGTCCTCAGCGCGCGCTGGTACTAACGGAGGACACGGGGAAAGGGGGGGGGAGAGGGGAGGGGGGGAGAGCTCCGCCGCGGCCCTGAAGCCGGCCCCTCTGTCCCCACCCGCCGCGGCCCCCCTATCCCCTTTTTTCGCGGCCCCCCTCCGCTCCCCACTCCCCCCCCCCAGGCAAGCACGCTGGTGGTGGCGGAGCACACGGGGAGGGGCGGGGGGGGCTCCGCCGCGACCTTAAAGCCGCCCACGCTGTCCGCACCCGCCTCGTCCCCCACTACACCCCTCCCCACCCATGCAGGCCAGCACGCTGGTGGTGGCGGAGCACACGGGGAGGGGCGTGGGAGGGGTGCTGCGGCCCTGAAGCCGCCCACGCTCTCCGCAGTGGCGGCTGCGCGGAAGCTGGGCGGACCCGTGGCCGTGCTGGTGGCGGGGAGTGGTGATGCAGTTGCTGACGTGGCTGCTGATGTGGCAAAGATCGAAGGGGTGGATGAGGTGGGTGTGTTTGTGTAGACTCAATCGGTTTTACACGTTCTACTGTAAAGATGTTTCTAAACTCGAGACCCATGAAAAGGACACACACACAGAAATCAGAAATCAGAAATCACATACACACACACACACACACACACACACACACACACACACACACACACACACACACACACACACACACACACACACACACACACACACTGAGTTTACCACAGAAATCAGTCATAAACTTGATGTCAGATCAGAGAGAAGCAACTTCCGTGCCCTTTCCTTAAACCTTTTCTTCCTTTTCTTGTCATCTTCTCAGGTGATTACAACAGAGAGCCCCGCCCTGGACCATGCCTTGCCAGAGCCCCTGGCGGCGCTACTGACAAACCTCGCCGCCCAGCGGTCGTTCTCGCACGTCCTTGCCGCCTCGTCCACGTTCTCCCGTAACGTGCTGCCACGTGTCGCCGCGCTATTGGATGCTGCAATGGTGTCTGACGTGGTTGAAATCGTGGATGAGAAAACCTTCGTGCGGTGAGGGGAGGGGAGGGGGAGGAAAGGGAGAGGGGGAGGGGGAGGGGGAGGAGGAAGGGGAGGGGGAGGGGGAGGGGGAGGGGGAGGGGGAGGGGGAGGGGGAGGGGGAGGGGGAGGGGGAGGGGGAGGGGGAGGGGGAGGGGGAGGGGGAGGGGGAGGGGGAGGGAGAGGGGAAGGGGGAGGAGGAGGGGGAGGGGGAGGGAGAGATGCGCAAATTAGGGGTTAGATGGCAAGAGATTACACGGGGCCATGAGTGGAGTTGACGCTGCGAGGGTGTCTCACCTCACATGGTTGAGAGCAAAAAGACAACCATTCGTTTATTTAAGTCTTAAGTTTTATGACGGAACTAAAAGTAGAGTTAAAATTTAATCGTGGATGAGACGAGACGACCTTTGTGCTGTGAATGGGGGGAAGAGGGGCGCAATGTAGGGGAAAGAGGGGTGTGCGGTGAAAGGGGTGCAGTGAGGGGGGGAGAGAGGGGTGCGGTGAGGGGGGGGAGGGAGGGGTGTTACTAAGTAAGGCGTTCCTAAGTCCCCTTCTTGTCCCCGCTTTCCCCCTTCCTCCCCTACAGTGTTCCGCTCTCCATGTTGCACTGTCTCACCTCCCCTCCCCCTTTCTTCCCCCTTGCCCCCCGACTTCTTTTCTTCCCCTCCGCCCCGCCCTCCCCCCCCCCCCCCCCCCCCCCCCCCCCCCCCCCCCCCCCCCCCCCCCCCCCCCCCCCCCCCCCCCCCAGCCCGATCTACGCAGGAAGCGCTCTAGCTACAGTGCGCTGCTCCACCCCTCCCCCCGTCCCCACGCTCCTCACAGTGCGCGCCACCTCCTTCCCTGCTTCCTCCCTTCTTCCCCCTTCCCCCCCTACCAACCCACAGCCCAATCTATGCAGGCAATGCTCTAGCCACGGTACGCTGCTCCACCCCCTCTCCCGCCGTCCCCACGCTCCTCACAGTGCGCGCCACCTCCTTCCCTGCTTCCTCCCTTCTTCCCCCTTCCCCCCCTACCAACCCACAGCCCAATCTATGCAGGCAATGCTCTAGCCACGGTACGCTGCTCCACCCCCTCTCCCGCCGTCCCAACGCTGCTCACAGTGCGCGCCACCTCCTTCCCTGCCGCCTCCTCCTCTTCAGCCGCCTCTGCTCCCAAGGCCACGCTGTTTGACTTCCAAGGTACGCTCTACACAGACACAGTGCGCTGCTCACAGTGCGCTGCTCACAGTGCGCTGCTCACAGTGCGCTGCTCACAGTGCGCTGCTCACAGTGCGCTGCTCACAGTGCGCTGCTCACAGTGCGCTGCTCACAGTGCGCTGCTCACAGTGCGCTGCTCACAGTGCGCTGCTCACAGTGCGCTGCTCACAGTGCGCTGCTCACAGTGCGCTGCTCACAGTGCGCTGCGCACAGTGCGCTGCTCACAGTGCGCTGCGCACAGTGCGCTGCTCACAGTGCGCTGCTCACAGTGCGCTGCTCACAGTGCGCTGCGCACAGTGCGCTGCTCACAGTGCGCTGCTCACAGTGCGCTGCTCACAGTGCGCTGCGCACAGTGCGCTGCTCACAGTGCGCTGCGCACAGTGCGCTGCTCACAGTGCGCTGCTCACAGTGCGCTGCTCACAGTGCGCTGCTCACAGTGCGCTGCTCACAGTGCGCTGCTCACAGTGCGCTGCGCACAGTGCGCTGCTCACAGTGCGCTGCTCACAGTGCGCTGCTCACAGTGCGCTGCTCACAGTGCGCTGCTCACAGTGCGCTGCTCACAGTGCGCTGCTCACAGTGCGCTGCTCACAGTGCGCTGCTCACAGTGCGCTGCTCACAGTGCGCTGCTCACAGTGCGCTGCTCACAGTGCGCTGCTCACAGTGCGCTGCTCACAGTGCGCTGCTCACAGTGCGCTGCTCACAGTGCGCTGCGCACAGTGCGCTGCTCACAGTGCGCTGCTCACAGTGCGCTGCGCACAGTGCGCTGCTCACAGTGCGCTGCGCACAGTGCGCTGCTCACAGTGCGCTGCTCACAGTGCGCTGCTCACAGTGCGCTGCGCACAGTGCGCTGCTCACAGTGCGCTGCTCACAGTGCGCTGCTCACAGTGCGCTGCGCACAGTGCGCTGCTCACAGTGCGCTGCTCACAGTGCGCTCCTCACAGTGCGCTGCGCACAGTGCGCTGCTCACAGTGCGCTGCGCACAGTGCGCTGCGCACAGTGCGCTGCTCACAGTGCGCTGCTCACAGTGCGCTGCGCACAGTGCGCTGCGCACAGTGCGCTGCTCACAGTGCGCTGCTCACAGTGCGCTGCTCACAGTGCGCTGCTCACAGTGCGCTGCGCACAGTGCGCTGCTCACAGTGCGCTGCTCACAGTGCGCTGCTCACAGTGCGCTGCTCACAGTGCGCTGCTCACAGTGCGCTGCTCACAGTGCGCTGCTCACAGTGCGCTGCTCACAGTGCGCTGCTCACAGTGCGCTGCTCACAGTGCGCGCTGCGCACCCTACCTCTGCCATGCCAACCAGCGCTGCTCACAGTGCGCGCCACCTCCTGTCCTGCCGCCACCTCCTTCCCTGCCGCCTCCTCCCCTTCTGAATCTACCTCCGCCTCCAAAACCACGCCGTTTGACTTCCAAGGTATGCTCTGCCCCACCTCCTCCTGCTCCGTTGTTGCCAAATCCCAACCCAAATCTGAATCCCAAAATCTGCCACTCACATTCACATATCCTTCCATCCCTTCCCGTCCTTCTCCCCCGTCGTCCCCCTTTTTGCTCCCCCCCTCTTCTCCCCATAATCCCATCCCAGCCCCCCCAGCTGAAAAGTCCTCCTGGGTCGGGCAGGAGTTGCGGGCAGCTGACCGGCCGGACCTGGGCAGCGCAAAAGTTGTGATTGCGGGCGGGCGGGGGCTGAAGAGCGAAGAGAATTTCAAGCTGCTGGAGCAACTAGCAGACAAACTGGGAGGGGCAGGTGAGCGTTCAAAGCAAAAAAAACACACACACACACACACACACACGCACACACACACACACACACACACACACACGCGCGCGCGCGCGCGGAATGAATCTAGCAGTCACCTTAGCCTTCCCTTCCGCATCTCCCTACTCTCACCAACCACCCTGTATCTGACACTTCCCGTCCCACTTTTTTTTTTTTTTTTCCCTCTGGCCAGTGGGTGCCTCTCGGGCAGCTGTGGACGCAGGCTACGTAGCCAACGACCTGCAAGTCGGGCAGACCGGAAAAATCGTCGCGCCAGACCTCTACATGGCGTTTGGAATTTCGGGCGCGATTCAGCATCTGGCGGGCATGAAAGATTCGAAGACGATCGTGGCTATTAACAAGGACCCAGATGCTCCGATCTTCCAGGTTGCAGATTACGGGCTGGTGGGAGATTTGTTTCAAGTGCTGCCCGAACTCCTCGAGAAAGTTCCTGCCAAGGCCTAAAAAAAGCAGAGCGTTCGCTCAGCAAGGCACAATAGAAATGTGTCCAGAAGGTTATCCAGGATATGATGGCATGATCCTGGATAGAAATGTGTGCCATTGCTCGGCATGGCACTATCCTCTTTGGGAACTCGTACTGGGGAATTTTGCCATGGAGGAAAATTGTACTACGACTGTATTCCCATTCTGTTCAATTCTGGTAGCTCGAACAGTACATGTTCGCAGCACAAGCATTCAAGACGCTAGGCATTTCCGTTACTAAGGATGGCATTTTGCCGCAAATGATTACGAGTAGTAGAAGCCTACTTCTCCTACCCTTGGAACAACAGTGCTGGATATGAATGAATCCCCTCCATCACCATGAGAGAGGAGGGGAGGGGATCGCTCTTTGCAATGCAGTGCAGTGCAGCTGCTGCAGAAGTCAACCAGTCAAGCCGTTTGAATGTGAGTGGTGCATCGCGGTGCAATGCGGTACCATCACCATGAGAGAGGAGGGGAGGGGATCGCTCTTGGCAATGCAGTGCAGCTGCTGCAGAAGCCAACCTGTCAAGTCAAACCCTTTGAATGTGAGTGGTGCATCGCGGTGCAATGCGGTACCACCAGCCAAGACGGTGCAACGGCTGGACAGAAAAATGGAGCACAGAAACCGAAGGGCTTGAGGCTGGAAATACGTGCTGCTCTGTGCTGCTGTGTGCTGTTGTTGCCGATTGCTTCAACCTCTGTGCTGCTTCAAACATCCCCTCCAGCTGCTGCTGCTGCTGCTGCTGCTGATCTGCTCTGCTCTGCTGTTATTCTGCTGCCTGCTGTGCTGCTGTTTTAGCCTGTTCCTCTGTTCCTCTGCTCCTCTACTGCTCTGCTTCTCTGCTGCCTTGCTGCACTGTTATATTAGCCTGCTATCCTGCTACTCCTCTGCTGCTCTGCTACCCTGCTACCCTGCTGCTCTGCTGTGATAGCCTGCTGCTCGTGCCTCAGCACCTCGTCTCACCAAATCACATCTGCACTCTGACCACATTCCCTCCTCCCACTCTTCCCCACTTCCCCTCCTCCCACTCTCCCCCACATCCCCTCCTCCCTCTCTCCCCCACGCACTACAGTCCACTCTGTTCTCTTTTTTAGGCGCCTAACAAAAATCACGTCTCCCCCAACTAAGTCCACGCACGCGCTACAGTACAGTACAGTCCACTCTGCTAACACCCCCTGCCTTCGTCCTCACCACCCACAAACACCTCTCCTCCTCTCCATCTCATCACCTCCCTTCTCCTCCACGGGTCTAGGCCGAAGCACCCAGAATAGACGCATCTCATCCAAGCTCTCCACCCGAACCAACCCCTTCTCCTCCTCACCACTCACAAACATCTCAACTCCTCCCTAATCCCCCTCCTGGAGTCCAAGCAGAGGCACCAAGAATTGACAGGCCATTCCACAGCAGCCGCACGCCACCCTGGGCATGCCTCTCCACGCCAAACCCTTTAGGGTACGGCGCGATCAGCTCTCTCAACCCCCACATGCTCCTCTTGCTGAACGGCCGTGCCGCCACCCCCAACCGCCCCATCCTTACATGCATCTGATCCAAACTCTCCGCTCTCACCAACCTCTGCATGCCCTCGCATGCTACCAGGTTCACCATTTCCCGTGCGAGCACGAATTCCTCGAATCCGCGGCGGCCGAAGGAGAAGCGCGAGGCGAGGGCGTCGTGAGAGGAGAAGACGTTGTGGAAGAAGAGAAGGGCATCTCGAAAGCGAGACAGGAAGAAGGGCTGCTGCTGATTGGAGTCCCATTCCACTAGCGTCATCACCTTGGGGTCTAGCTGCATGATCGCCTGGGGGAGCAAGGGGGGAGGGAGGAGGGGACGTGACGGGGAAGAGTGAGAATGGAAGAAAGGGGAAGAAGTGGCAGGCATGATTGCCTGAGAGAAGGGAGGAAGGCAGGGGGAAGGGAGGAGAGGAGGAGAAGGGAAGGGTGAGGAGGAAAATTTTGGAGGTGCATAGAGGGCATGTCGTGGTAAGTGTAGGGAGGCGAGAGCGACTTCTGAGTCGACTCAAAGGGCATGTCGTGGTATGTGTAGGGAGGCGAGAGCGACTTCTGAGTCGACTCAAAGGGCATGTCGTGGTAAGTGTAGGGAGGCGAGAGCGACTTCTGAGTCGACTCAAAGGGCATGTCGTGGTATGTGTAGGGAGGCGAGAGCGACTTCTGAGTCGACTCAAAGGGCATGTCGTGGTATGTGTAGGGAGGCGAGAGCGACTTCTGAGTCGACTCAAAGGGCATGTCGTGGTATGTGTAGGGAGGCGAGAGCGTCATGGGAGGAGAAGATGTTGAGGAAGAAGAGAAGGGCGTCTTTGCAGCGAGACAGGAGGAAGGGCTTCTGCTGGATGGAGTCCCTTCTTGGCACTCCCTCCCTCTTACCTTTATTGCTGTATCCTTTGGGCTGTGTCTCAGAACTGTAGAGTCTGCCACACAGGCCAGCCGCCCAGCCACGTTCACTAGAACACACTCCCCGCGCTCCACTCCAATCGCCGCCGCCCGCAGCGTCTCCGGCGCCGCCTCGACCCGGGAAAAGGACAAGCTCACGCCGCACTCCTGCGCCGCCCGTGCCAGCTCAGCCTGGAGGAAGGCCGCAGGAAGCTTCGGGCCAGTCCCGTAGGGATGCCCAAAGGGAGGGTCTACGGCTGTGAATCGGATTCGGAGGAAGGAGGGAGGGATGGGAGAGGGAGAGGAGGTGGACGGACCTTGCGGGGGTGTGGGAGAAGGGGAGGAGGAGGGTGAGGAGGAGTGGTGGGTGGAGGTGGGTTGGGACGGCGAGGGATGGGAGGGAGAGGAGGAGGCGGATGGTGAATGGGAAGCATGGCTGGTAGTAGCAGCTGTACTGTCACAGATACCAACGCCGCTGCCGCTGCCTGCTGCTGCTGCTACCGCTGCTGCTGCTGTTATGGCTTTGGATGGTAACGGCTGCTGCGGCCATTCTTTTCCGGGCAGCTGCCGCCAGCTGGCGGATGACGATTGGCCACTGGCCTGCCCACATGGCGAAATCGACGATATGGATGTTGGTCTCGTCCTCTGCTGCGTCCTGTAGAGGGAGAAGGGTGAGGGGAAGGGGGGCAGGAATGAGGGAAGGAGAGAGGGGGGTTGAGGGTGCTTGGGGGTTGCAGTATTGGAAAAGTCGACGATGTGGATGTTGGTCTCGTCCTCTGCTGCGTCCTGTAGAGGGAGAAAGGGGTGAGGGGTGGTGGAAGGGGGAGCCGTGGAGAGAGGGGGATCCGTGGAGAGAGGGGGATCGGAGGAAAAAGGGGGGGAAGGGGGACGCACTGTCAGCAAATTCGGCAATGTGGATGGTGGACTCTTCCTCTGCTGCGTCCTGCAAATAGAGAGGGGTGGGGGAGGGAAGGAGAATGAGGGGGTAGGGATGGGTGGGTGGAGGAAGAGTGAGTGAAGGATTTGGACAAAAGGCGAACCAGCAGTATGGCACATTCCTTACCACCACTCTGCACGACTTACCACCACTCTGCAGCCCCTACGAGCCCTCTTCGCTCCCTACCACCACTCAGCATTCCCCACCACCACTTTTCAGGCCTCACCACCGCTCTGCACGCCTTACCAGCATGGCACAGGCCAGCGCGGAGTAGCAGAACTGCAGTGTGGGGCAGTGCGCTGCAAAGGCCAGAAACAACAGAAAGATGCATTCCTTACCACCACTCATCACTCCCTACCACCACTGTGTACCCCTCACCAACGCTCTGCACGCCTTACCACCGCTCTGCACGCCTTACCACCGCTCTGCACGCCTCACCACCGCTCTGCACGCCTTACCAGCATGGCACAGGCCAGCGCGGAGTAGCAGAACTGCAGTGTGGGGCAGTGTGCTGCAAAGGCCAGAATCAGCGCCTCCTCCTGCGGTGGATAGGGGTGAAGAGGGATGGAGAGGAAAGGGGATCGATGGAGAGGGGAGAGAAAAGAGTGGAGAGGAGGTGAGCGCATGTGAATAGCTCTGCAGGACAGTGCACTGCAAAGGTCAGAATCAACGCCGCCTCCTGTGGTGGAGAGGGATGGAGAGGGGTCGAGAGGGATGGAAAGGGATGGAGAAGGTTGGAGAGGGATGGAATAGGCAATGTACTCGGTTCCCAGGGCGCCAGCAGCTTCAAGAGGTAGTGGGAGACAGAAGCGACTTTTGAGGCGCCTCAAGCGGTAGTGGGAGACAGAGGCAGTAGCAGCATAAGCTGTCCCTATCAACACCACCATCCATCTCACCTCGGGAGCGCGGCTCAAATAGGCGATGTAGTCGGTACCCAGGGCCCCAGCAGCTCTCTTTGCGAGGGCAGTGAGGAGGTAGTGTGAGACGCGCTGCATTGGTGTGCCATAAGGGGAGGAGAGTGGGCGCAGACGACGAGTCAAAGACACCATGCGTGGCTGCACAAGGGGGGGGGGGGGGGGTGGGAGGATGAGGAGCAAGGAGGCAGGCGGTGAGGAGGTGGTTGGATCGGAGACGCCTTTGCATGGGCGTAGGAGCAGGTCCTGCTGTTCTTGGATCTGCTGTTCTCATTGCATTGGCCCTGCTGTAGCCCCTCGTCCCACACCCTCCCACTTTCACTTTCACTCACTCTCTCCTCTCACCTGTTCCCTCTCCCCTCACCTGGTCGCCTGTAGCAACAGCTTCAGCCAGCTGAAGCAGGTCCTGCTGAAGACCCTCGTCTGACACCCGCGCACTAGCCAGGTCGCGCACACTCTCCGAGTCACCAAACTCACTCACTGCCCTCGGCACCGCCTCCACCCTCTGCTGCTGCAGCTCCATCACTCTGGGTTGTATCACTCTCGGTTGGTGCTTCTGCTTCGGCTGGATCGCCCTCAGGTGAGTCACTCCTGGCTGATTCACATTCGGATTTACACTCCTGCTTGGTTGGTTCGGCTGATTGGATCTTAGTTGGTTGATTTGTTGCTGCTGCTGAAGCAGTCCTGCTCTTAGGGTCCCTCTCAGCCGCTGCTCCAATGCCGACGCGCCACCTGGCGCGCCTCCCACTGGCGTGACTGTATACGCATCTGTCAGCATGCGCTGCTGCCGACGTGTGCTTGTATCGAACGGGCTTGTATTGAATGGGTCCCCTGCTGCTCTGCCTGTTGCTGCTGGGGCTACCCCAAATCGAGCGCCTTCCCCTAAACCAGCGCCTTCCCCTAAACCTACTCCTCCTAATCCTGCTCCTAGCCCTATTCCTATTCCTACTCCTGCTCCTGCTACTGCTCCTACTGCGCCTGCTGCTCCTGCTGCTGTTGCATGGGTTGCGGAATCAAAAGCTCGCATCAGTGAAGGGTCAACAGAGTACCTCCTGGTATCGGCAAAGGAACCCGGAGGGAACAGCCCGAGATCTGCCCCTGCTGCTGCTCCTGCTGCTGGTGCCGCTGTCCCTGCTGCTGCTACTGGCACTAAAGCCCCGGAGTAGTTCCTGGTATCTGCAAAGGAACCTGGAGGGAACAGCATGAGTTCACCCCCTGCTGCCCCTTCACCCCCTGCTGCCCCTGCCGCCCCTGCTCCTGCTGCTGACCCTGCTGCTGCGGCTGGCACTAAAGCTCCTGAACCTTCTACCAGCATGGAACTACCCCTTCTCTCCGTGCTGCCTCCCTCACCTGGTACCATAGAATCCAGTTCAGACGCCAAATCCCTCCCTCCTGCCCTACTGTCAAGAATCGCGTTACCATCAACTTGCATGAGCCCAGCACTCTCACCAGAGCTGGAACTCTTTGCCAGAGATGCTAGTTCAGATGCCAAGTCCCTTCCTCCTCCTAACCTATTTTGAAGTGTTTCAGCAGCACCAGAAGCAGCACCGCTGCTATCACAACTACCACCACCACCACGGATGCCACTCAAACCACCTCTACCACCAACAGCAGCATCACCAAAAGCAGCAGCGCTAGCAACACCCCTACCACCACCGCTCCACCCCTGACCCGTCATCCCAACTACACCGAACCTGCTCCTCTCTCCTGAAACTACTGCCGAACCACCAGACCCTACAGCGAGCCTATCCTCGTTAGAAGCACCCCGCGAGAACCCTGTAATAGCTTTTTCCAGAGCCTCCATCTCTGCTGCGCGCATAGAGTCGATGCTTGCAAAGGGGAACTCTAAATCAAACTGGGACGGCTGTAGCGGCCGCTTAGACGGCTGTAGGGGCCGTTGTGCCGCCTGTTGCGGCTGCTGTGCCTGCTGCAGTTCACTCTGGTGCCGATTCTGCTGCTGGTATAGTTGTTGCTGCTGCTCCTGCTGAGGTTGCTGCTCCTGCTGTGGTTGCTGCAGTTCCTGCTGTTGCTGATTCTGCAGCTCCCTCTGCTGGTCCTGACCTCGCTGTCTCGACAGCTGCCGTTGCACCAGCGCAAGTAGAAGGGAATCCGTCACTCTACCTCCTCCCCCTTGCTGCACCTGCTGCTGCTGCTGCTGCTGCTGCTGCTGCTGCTGCTGCTGCTGCTGCTGCTGCTGCTGCTGCTGCTGCTGCTGCTGCTGCTGCTGCTGCTGCTGCTGCTGCTGCTGCTGCTGCTGCTGCTGCTGCTGCTGCTGCTGCTGCTGCTGCTGCTGCTGCTGCTGCTGCTGCTGCTGCTGCTGCTGCTGCTGCTGCTGCTGCTGCTGCTGCTGCTGCACCTGCTGCTGCTGCTGCTGCTGCTGCTGCTGCTGCTGCTGCTGCTGCTGCTGCTGCTGCTGCTGCTGCTGCTGCATCTGCTGTTGCACTTGCTCTAGCTGCTGCATCTGCTGTTGATGTGGATTTGGCCGACCTTGCAGCGCCTCCCACAGCTGATCGTGCTGCTGCTGCTGTTGCTGCTGCTCCAACTGCTGCTGCTCTACCTGCCGTCTCTCATCTATTTGTTGCTTCTGCTGCGGTTGCTGCTGCTGCTGCTGCTGCTGGTGCTGCTGTAGCGGATTTGACTGCGCTCTAGACACCGGCTGCTTCTGAAACCTAACCGCACTGGCCAGACGCTTAGCCAAGTCCACTGGTAACCTGCGGGAACCACGCTCTAATCCCCCCGAACCACTTAATACTCCTCCCTCCTTGACATCACTGCTACTGCTACCGCCACCACCAACAGCAGAAGCAACAGTAGGGCCAGTGCAATCATCGGAAGAGGTTGTGACGGGAGAAGCGGCGATGGCGGGAGACGCAAGGGAGGGAGGGGTTGCGCCGACAGGGGATACAGCGGCAAGAGCGGGAGAAGCAACAGCGGGAGAAGCAACAGCGGGAGAAGCAGCAGCGGGAGAAGCAGCAGCGGGAGAAGCAGCAGCGGGAGAAGCAGCAGCAGAACCTGTTACCGAGACTTGCGGCGACCCGGACCGAACTCGAGTCGACGGTGACGATCGGTGCTGCTTTCGCTGCTGCAGGCTCGAGCTCAGCGGCGCGCTCAGCAAGTCCATGTTCCACTCCGCCGTAGCCGCTACAGCCGCTACAGCCGTTGTAGCGGCTGCAGCCGGTGTAGCTGTTACATCCGCCCCAGCCACGCGGTTACTACTGCTTCCTCCCTCTCTTCCTCCACCGGGGAGAGACCCTGACCCTGCTCCTGCGCCGACTCCCCACGTGTCTCCAAAACCCCCTTTGCTCCGCTTACCAACTCGACCACTGCCGCCGCCGCCGCCCATTCCGCCCAACCCGCCCAACACTCCGCCAGGATCTGCGGAGGGGACCACCGGCGGAGCAACGGATCCCTCCCAGCCGAGTTCCTGTGGTAACGCCGCCAGAGGCTGTTCCAGACTCGGATCCTCCCTTAGCCCTTGCCGTTGCCCTTGCGCTTGCGCTTGCACCCGTGCTTGCGCTTGCCCGTGCCATTGCGCTTGCCCTTGCCATTGCGCTTGCCCTTGCCCTTGCCCTTGCCCTTGCCCTTGCGCTTGCCCTTGCGCTTGCCCTGCCCTCATCAAATCAACCCCGAAAACTGAACCCCCCTGCTGCGGAGCAATATTCTGCTCTGTATCATGATCACCATGAATATGCGAATCGACCAAATTAATAGGAGTAGTTGTAGTGGTGATATTGTAACTTCTAAATCCTTCGCCAAAGCGCGATTCATCGCCGGCTGCATGATCGTGTGATTCTGGCGGTCGATCCGCTAGAGGATGATCCGTTAAACTGCCGTCGTAGTCATGGTGGTGTCCCATTTCGTGCTGACCGTCCAAGAAATCTCGCAGCGCGATTGGATCGATCGGGGTTGGGATTGGATCCAAGGCGGCATGATGATGTAAATCTGCTGCCAATGGAAATGAATCGGGCAATTGCCACGTGGACTCTTCGAAATGCCATGGTTGCGTCGCGTCCCTGCGCACCGTGATTATGAATCGCAAGGTCCACGCAGTCAAAACATACGTAGAAGACAGAGGGAAATAGAAAACATAAATTAAAAAAAAAAAAAAACCAAACAAACAAAACACACACACACAACACACACACACACACACACACACACACACACACTCACTCACTCACTCACTCACTCACTCACACACTCACACGACACAAACAAACACAACAAAGAAACCACGACGATAGGAAGAAGAAGAAACGAAAAAGGCTTCGGGAATTCTAAACCAACAATGAGACCCACCACAGAGAATTATGTTCGTCCATCAGGCTGCTGCTAAAATCATACACAGCGGTATGAAGTCCAAGGATCATCTCAGTTAGACACTCGAAGCTCTCTTTATTTTCCCCTGCAGCAATTTCACGCGACAGCTCAAAGTGGGAGGTGATGGAGGAGAGATCACGGATCGTCTCGCCTCCTGTGCCACTGTGGAGGAAAAATCATTCTCTCCTCCAGTTGTCGTCACAACTGACATTCACACAACAGACAGTGCGGCCGCAATCAGGGCACAGAGTCACGGAGCGGGAGCACAGGCGGGCGGACATACTATTGTATCTTTGCTTGGACCGAACAAACAAACAATTGGTTTCGTGCCGTCGTATCCTCCTGCTGGAATCAGTCGTCTCGTCTGCACAGAAATTTAGCGGGTTTCTTACCTCGCTACCCATCCCTACCACGCATCAACTCACACAAATTTCCGGTCATTTGTGAAACCCAAGATGTGATGCGGTGCAGTTGTAATTTTGCCTGAAAAATAACTGATTCACCAAATCCGTTTCTTACCGTTACTGTACAGTTCTGCCCCAGGGTAATTCGGTTTGTGAAATTCGCTATTTATGCTGGATCGTCCGCCAGTAAAACACCTGGGACCCGGCAAATCATCTGGCAAGATTTGGCAACTGTAACAAAAAAGATGCTGATGCTGAATTCAATAGAGCAACACAAATGTACTGTACAGTGCAGTACAGAACTTTAATCAACCCAGCAACCCTGACAAACACAAAAAAAAAAAAATCGATTCGCAAGCTGACAAAACGCCAGATCACACGACATAAAGAGCAGGTTGCGGATGAATTACACACGTTTCCCAGAGTCGTCCGCACATCTCAGCCATTGAAAACCGCCACCTCCCTTCAGATCTTCTCCTTCCAAAACCTCACCTTGCCTTCTCCCAAGCCTCTCTGGCTCTGCAACTCCACAAAAAAACAATACACCAACTTGTTGAGGTGGACATGCAGCAAGCAGCCAGCTCATTGCCAGCTACGTCTCAGATAATCATTGGCTCTGCGCTGGGTTTGATGGCCAGTGGCAGCATCCAGTCTGGCAACATGTCAATGGCACAGTGGAGGAGCTGCTGGATGCGGTCAGGTAATCAAGAGCACCCAACCCTGAGACTCCGGGGTGAGGGAGGAATTATTCCCGTTCAAGAGATTGCGGATGTGGCGATACAGAACCGAAATGTTCGCAAAATGGCTACGCACACCATCCGTCCTTGCCCGTCAATGTCGCATCTACCCCTGAAAACTCTGGGTGCTTGGCGGACGAAATTCGTCTCTGGAACGACAGTACGAAATCTCGACTGGCAGCTAAAATCACCTCGCTTGAAGAGACACCGTTTGGAATATTTATTCACAAAATAAGGGCGTGTGTGAATCTAATTTGTGCCATAAGTTTATGTCTTTGACTCGATAGGAGCAAGTGAACACAAAGCGAACCTGATTTGACTTTGAGCAATAGCAATGTTCGAACCGCGGATGCCAAAATTTGTAAACGCACAGTCATACCAAGTGTTACGAGTGCAATGGAGTGAGCGAACGAGGATTGCACTATCGAAGCAAGAGTACAATGAGCGAAGGCATGAGCGAAGAATATATAGCGAAACTACAGTGGTAACGGTAATGTGTGGAAATTGGGGTGCGCGACGGGCCTAGCGCCGAGGGTGGGAAATGCCGAGGCGGAGGTCCGGAGCGCGGGTTACCAACCGAGCCGTGAGGTTGGGTCGCGGCGTGAACAGTGGCGGGAACAGTATCGAGGCGAGTGTCGCGAGTGGTAACGGTGTACTGCTGGATGCTGGTGGCGGGAACAGTGGTGTACGCGCTGAGAAGGGACGCGGAGTAAGAAAAAGAAATTTTCCTTACACTACCCCCCCCCCCCTAAGGAGGCCCTCCTTACGAAAGCGCATGCACATCCCGGAAATTGCGGCTTCGCAGGTACTCGGTGAGGACAGGGTGATTCTCAATTCTGTCCAGGGGAACCCAGTTGTCCTCCGTGGGCGTGCGATCTTTCCAGCGGATCAGGAATTCGATTCTGCGGGCTCCCCGTGGGTCACGTACTCGATGGCTCAGGATTTTTTCAGGCGTGATGATTGGCTCCGTTGGTGGCCGTGTCATGCTGGCGGGGCGGTTGCGAGGCAGTTGGCTGGTGGATGGCACGTATGGGCGAAGCAGGCTGACATGGAATGACGGGCTGACGTACCAGTCAGCAGGGAGGAGGAGGTGGGCGGTAACGGGTGTGATCATGTGGCTGATGCGAAATGGCCCACAATATCGGGGGCGGAGTTTTGGGGTGATAGGTAGGCGGAGGTTGTTGGTGTCGAGCAATACCAGGTCGTCGGGCTGGTAAGTGACGGGGCGGCGGTGTCGGTCGGCGTTACGCTTAGCGATGACGTTTGATTTTTTTATGGCTTCTGCTGCTCGGGTCCGGGCTGCCTGTAATATTTCTGCGAACTGTTGTGCGTGTGGGACTGGGTTGTCGGGATTCGGGGTCATGGGTACTGTGGGGTCTTGTCCGTAGTTCAAGTAAAATGGGGACTGTTGTGTTGTGGCGGAGGGCAAATTGTTGTATGCGAATTCGATGAGTGGCAGTTGTGTTAAACTGTATTATGCTTGTAGGCTGTAGTGGGGTAGCCAATATGGGGTACAACCCCAACTAGGGTTTCATATTTGTACCCAAACTTCTGCTAGTTCATTCATTCTTGCCTAGCTATTCTGAAATGGTATTCAGAGCAGGAGGTCCCTAGGACCTACCGACCGTTTTTTTTTTAAGGGCCCACCACCGCTCGCATGCGGTTACCACGCTACCCCGTGCCCTAGCCTCGTAGCGCCCTCGTGCGCCCTCGTTAGCGCCCTCGCGCGCCCCTCGTTAGCGCCCTCGCGCGCACCCTCGTTAGCGCCCTCGCGCGCCCCTCGTTAGCGCCCTCGCGCGCCCCTTGCTAGCGCCCTCGCGCGCCCCTCACTAGCGCCCTCGCGCGCCCCTCGCAGTGTCGCCCGCCCGCTCGCTGCCCGCTTCGCGGCCCGCCCGCCACGCAGCCCGCCCGCCCGCTCGCTGCCCGCTTCGCGGCCCGCCCGCTTCGCTGCCCGCTTCGCGGCCCGCCCGCTTCGCAGCCCGCTCGCCCGCTCGCTGCCCGCTTCGCGGCCCGCCCGCCCGCTCGCTGCCCGCTTCGCGGCCCGCCCGCTTCGCAGCCCGCTCGCTCGCTGCCCGCTTCGCGGCCCGCCCGCTTCGCAGCCCGCCCGCCCGCTCGCTGCCCGCTTCGCGGCCCGCCCGCCTCGCAGCCCGCTCGCCCCGCTGCCCGCTTCGCGGCCCGCCCACTTCGCAGCCCGCCCGCCCGCTCGCTGCCCGCTTCGCGGCCCGCCCGCTTCGCAGCCCGCTCGCCCCGCTGCCCGCTTCGCAGCCCGCCCGCCCGCTCGCTGCCCGCTTCGCGGCCCGCCCTCTTTGCTGCCCGCTCGCAGCGCCGCCCGCCCGCCCGCTACCTGCTTCGCAGCGCCGCCCGCTGCCTCACTGCCCGCTTGCTGCGTCCCCTCTGCTGCTGCCGCTGCTCTGCTGTGCCCTCACGCCTGAGCTATGGCCTCTATTCGCGTTCTTTCCTTCGATGCTGAGGGCCGTCCCGTGCAGTTCACTTCCTGGCTCGACGACCTGCAGTTGTATCTTATGAGCAATAGCACGGACCACATCTCCCTCTATGACTACGCGTCTGGTGCTGCCGCTGCTCCTGCTGCCACAGCCGAGCTTAGTGTTCGTTCCCACTGGCAGACTCGTGACGCAGCTGCTCGCCTAGCCATTCGTAGTCACCTGCCGCTAGCTGAGCTCGAGCATTTTGGCGACTGCAAATCCGCTAAGGCCCTGTACGATGCTGTCGTTGCTCGCTACTCCTCGCCTGCCACAGCCGAGCTTAGCCGCCTCATGCTGCCGTACCTGTTCCCCGATCTGTCCACCTTTACTACAGTCGCCGATCTTATCACCCACCTTCGCACTAGTGATGCTCGCCTGCGTGCCGCCCTTCCCACCGAGTTCTGCGCTAAGAACCCCCCTCCACTGTACTGGACACTCCACTTCATAGTCACCCGTCTCCCTGACACCCTCCGCTCAGTTCGAGACCACTTCCTTGCTCGCTGTCCCACTGAGCTCACAGTCGCCCTCCTAGAGGAGCAGCTGCTCGCGGCCGAAAAGAGCATTGTAGCTGTTGGTGCTGCTCGTGGCGCTCCTCGCACCCCCATCTTTGAGGGGTGTTCTCCCTCTCCCCTCGCTCCCTCCTACGCTGCTGCTGCTGCTGTTGACTTCCTTGGTGCTGAGTCTGTTGGCGCTGCTTCTGCTCCTGGTGGGAGGCGCCGCACCGGCAAGGGCAAGGGGGGCAAGGGTGGTGGTGGTGGCGCTGGGGGGGGAGGAGGTGGGGGAGGTGGGGGGGGAGGCGGTGCTGGAGGGAGCGGTGGCGGGAGCGCTGGTGGGAGTGGGGTCGGTGGTGGAGGCGGGGGCGGCGGCGGAAGCAGTGGCAGTAGTGGCGGCGGTGGCGGCGGTGGCGGTGGTGGCGGTGGTGGCGGTGGCGGTCGGAGCGGTGGTAGTGGTGGCGGCGGCGGTCGGAGTGGAGGCACTGGCTCGGGCCAGAGCTCCCAGCAGCAGCAGCGTCCCCAGACGACCCAGCAGCTTCGTGAGTGGCTTGCTCAGCGTGGGACGTCGGGGGGCAGTGGCCGCTGTTCTTATGTCATTCGCACAGGTGACCGCAAGGGACAGACGTGTGGGAGGTTCCACACCCCGTACCGCTGCTTCTCCCGCCTTGACGACGCTTGGCGTGAGGAGATGGGCGCGGATGTTGAGCGCCCCCGCTGGGCTGAGCTCATGAGGGCTGGTGTTGATGTCTTTGCTCTTGACTATGATGCTATCATTGCTGCCATGTATGCATTGACTGTTAGTGCCGAGGGAGACTGTTACTTGTGTGTGCCGCCTGACCCAGGTATAGAGCCCGCTGCCCTGGGTACTAGTGAGTCTGCTCTCTCTGGTATGGTGCCCCCTGTACTTGCTCCCCCCAGTGCTGTCCTGGCTGGTTTCGAGTCTGCTCTCTCAGGTACAGCACCCACAGAGACTGCTCTCTCAGGTACCGCACCGGCTGAGGCCTGTCACACCTTCACCCTTGACTCAGGTGCTTCCCGTTGCTTCTTTCGTGACAGTACTGAGCTCACACCGCTTCCTGCACCGGTCCCAGTCTCCTTGGCTGACCCCTCTGGGGGCCCAGTCCTTGCCCAGTCCACCACTGTCCTCCCTTGTCCGGCGGTTCCGTCTGGCTCGTTGTCGGGTTTCCACCTCCCCTCGTTCTCGACGAACCTGGTGAGCAACGCTGTCCTCCAGGATCAGTGGGTTGACACCTTTACCCCTGGCGGACAGCGTGTGGCGATCTGCACGTGCTCCAGGACCGGCCGTCACCTGGCTACGTTTACCCGTCGGCCGGGGTCGAGTCTCTACACACTGACCACTGCGTCTCCTCAGGTCGCTGCTGTCGGTCTGGTGTCTGCGTCAGGTCTGGTAGCCCACGCCTGTGAGTGTCGTTCCCTGTCGCACCAGACTCTTCTCTGGCACCACCGCCTGGGTCACCCCTCCTTGCCACGCCTTCGTGGCATGCACCGTCGCCACCTTGTGTCTGGTCTTCCCAGGTCCCTCCCTCCCCTCCCTGCCTCGCCTGCGCCGCCTTGCCTTCCTTGCGTCGAGGGGCGGCAGCGCGCCGCTCCTCACTCCTCCTCGTTCCCCCCGACAGAGGCTCCTCTGCAGACCCTCCACCTGGACGTGTGGGGCCCAGCCCGCGTTCGTGGCCAGGGCGGTGAGCGGTACTTTTTGCTGGTTGTCGACGACTACTCGCGTTACACCACGGTCTTCCCCTTGCGCACCAAGGGTGAGGTCCCTGCTGTTCTGATCCCTTGGATCCGCACGGTTCGTCTCCAGCTCCGCCGCCGTTTCCGGACGGATCTTCCTGTCCTGCGTCTGCACTCTGACAGAGGTGGTGAGTTTTCCTCCGATCTCTTGAGGACCTTCTGTCAGGCGGAGGGCATCGAGCAGACCTTCACGCTTCCGGACTCCCCACAGCAGAATGGGGTTGCTGAGCGCCGCATTGGCCTGGTCATGGAGGTCGCTCGTACCTCCTTGGTCCACGCGGCGGCTCCCCATTTTCTGTGGCCGTTTGCTGTCCGGTACGCCGCGCATCAGCTCAACCTCTGGCCCCGTGTCTCCTTGCCGGAGACCTCGCCCACACTGCGTTGGACGGGGGAGGTTGGCGATGCGTCGCGCTTCCGGGTGTGGGGTGCTCGTGCCCTTGTCCGCGATACGTCCGCGGACAAGCTCTCCTCCCGCACGCTTCCCTGTGTCTTCCTTGGCTTTGTCCCTGACGCGCCTGGCTGGCAGTTTTACCACCCCACCTCGCGCCGGGTCTTCGCCTCTCAGGATGTCACCTTTGACGAGTCGGTCCCTTTTTACCGTCTCTTCCCCTACCGCACTGCCCCCCTCCCTCCCCCGCCGCTTTTCCTTGCTCCTGGTCCCCCTCCGGTAGACCCCCTTCCCCCTCAGGGTCCTGCTCCTTCAGGTGTCTCTCAGGTAGACCCTCCTCCCGTCGCTGAGCCTGTCGAGGTCACAGGTGACTCAGGTGCTGCTGCAGGTGGTACTGCTGGGGGTGCTGAGCCTGGGGGTGCTGGGCCTGGGGGTGCTGGGGCTGCAGGTGCTGGGACTGAGGGTGCTGGAGCTGAGGGTACGGTGCCTGAGAGTACGGAGCCTGGGGGTGCTGAGCCTGGGGGTGCTGAGCCTGCGGGTGCGGGGCCTGGGAGTGCTGGGACTACGGGTGCTGGAGCTGAGGGTACTGTGCCTGAGAGTTTGCCGCCTGGGGGTGCTGAGCCTGGGGGTGCTGCGACTGGGGGTGCTGAGCCTGCGGGTACTGAGCCTGCGGGTACTGAGCCTGGGGGTGCTGCTACTGAGCCTACGGAGCCTCGGGTTACTGCGTCTGGGGGTGCTCCGGTTCGGGGTGCTGAGCAGTCTCTCACACCGCAGCAGCTTCGTGACTGGTACGTCCGGCGCTTTCGCCGTCCTAGTGGCTCGGCTGGAGTTGGGGGTGCTGGGGCTGCTCGTCCTGGGGGTGCTCGTACTGGGGGTACTGGAGCTGCCGGGTACTGTTCCCAGGTGGTCGGGTCATCACACGTGGCTCGGATGAGTTGCTCCATGGTCTGATTGGTCCGTTCTGTCTGTCCGTCAGTTTCGGGGTGGTACGACGAGCTGAACTGTAGTCGCGTGCCGAACTGCTGCCACAGGTTCCGCCAGAAGTTGCTGGTGAATTTCGTGTCGCGGTCGCTGATGATTGCTGCTGGTATCCCGTGCAGTCGTACGACGGTGGCGATGAAGAGGCGGGCTGTTTCTTCGGCTGTGATCGATTTCTTGCAGGCTGCGAAGTGCGCCATTTTCGTCAGTCGCTGATGATCGCGTCGTTCCCACTCGCTCCGGCCGGTAACCCCGTGACGAAGTCCATCGTCACCTGCTGCCACGCACGCTCTGGGGGCGGTATCGGCTGCAACTGTTCTGCCGGCCGCTTTCGTGACGACTTCATGAGCTGGCAAGTGGGACACGATGCCACGTGTCGCTGTACGTCGGTCAACATCTCGGGCCAGTAATAATATCGCTGCAGCTGCTGCCGTGTTTTTTCTACCCCAAAATGTCCCGAGGTAACTCCGTCGTGTGCCTCCTGTAACAGTAACTCCCGTAGCAGAGTGTACCCTGGTACCCAAATGCGGTCAGTCCCGGCTTTTACGTAATATACTCCCCGTGTTGCTGCGAACTGCTGCGAATTTCCTCCTGTGAAGAAAGGGTCCGTTTGATACCCGTGGGTGAATAGTCCTGTTAAAAGTGGGCTGGTCTGGGCGAGTAGGATTGCGTGGATGTGGGCAGTGGGGCGGGTCAGTGCGTCAGCTATGTTGGATGCTCCCTTTTTGTAGGTGACTGTGTAGTGGAAGTTTGACTCGAGGAAATCGAGCCAGCGAATCTGTCGTGGGTTGAGGTGGGGCTGTGCGCGAAGGTACTGTAGTGATTTGTGGTCTGTCCGTACTGTCACGTCTGCGCCGCTCAGGTAACAGCGCCACACTTTGAACGCGTGCACGATTGCAAGCATTTCGCGGTCGTGTATCGGGTAATTCTTCTCGGGCGGATGCAGTTTTCGTGACTCGTATGCGATAGGCTGTAGGCCGTTGCCGAAATCCTGTAGCAGTACGGCTCCGATGGCGATGTCACTGGCGTCTGTAACTACTTCGAATGGGCGGTGTGGGTCGGCAATGCGCAGGACGGGCGGTGAACAGAGAACAGTTTTCAGGGCAGAGAAGGCAGCATGCTCTTTCTCCCCCCACGTAAAAGCGACCCCCTTCCGCAGTAAATCCGTCAGTGGGGCTGTTAAGCGAGCCATGTCGGGGACGAACCGACGGACGTAATTAACAAACCCCAAAAAACTCTGCAGCTCCGTGATGTTTGTCGGGGGGTGCCAGGCCTTGACCGTGTCCAGTTTCCGTGGGTCAATCTCAACCCCAGCCTCCGAAATAACGTGCCCAAAAAATTCGAGCCTATCCCGAAAGAACTCGCACTTAGAACCCTTAGTCAATAACCTATGCTCCTCTAAAATCTTAAATACTGCTTCGAGGTCCGCTAAGTGCTGCTATTTATCGCGACTGTAGACGAGGATGTCGTCGAGGTAAACGATCACGCATTTATCTAAAAGCGGTCAAAACACCTCGTTCATGGTCATCTGAAATGTCGCAGGTGCGTTGGTCAGCCCGAAGGGCATCACGGTGTACTCGAACGACCCGTACCTAGTCCTAAAAGCTGTCTTGGCGCAGTCCGATGGTTCGACCGGAATCTGATGGTAACCTCCCCGGAGATCTATTTTCGAAAAAACCCGTGCTGTTCGCAGCTAGTCGATCAGTTCATCGGCACGGGGGATGGGATATCGCGATTTAACTGTAACCCTGTTGAGCGCTCGGTAATCGATGCACATGCGAAACCCTCCGTCTTTTTTCGGTGTGAACAGTATCGGTGCGGCGAACGGTGACGAACTCGGTCGGATAAACTGCTTCTCTAACAAGTAATCTAACTGCTTCCTCAGTTCGTCGAGCTTGGGCTGTGTCAGTCTGAACTGTCGCTGTACAGTTGGCTGTGCCCCCGGTTCTAATTCTATCCTATGATCGTGCGCTCGCTGAGGTGGCAGTCCCGCTGGTAAGTCGTCGGGAAATATCCCCGGGTACCGTTTCAACAGCTCCTGTAGTTCGGGCGGTACCGTTGCCAGCAGTTTTTGAAAGTCGCTCGGCTGCTCTGCTTCTCCTGCTACTGCGATGTCTACTGCGTACACGTCAGCTCCAGCGGCGACTGCCCGTTTCATCGTGATGGCGTTGACGTGGACCGTTGAAGACTCAGGCGATTGCCAGCGGGGTAGTTCGACCCAGTTACCACTACTTCGCACTGTGCAGCTCCCTGTCGTCCAGTCAATTCGCGGGTTATACCGTCGCAGCCAATCACGTCCCAGTAAAATATCGTGCCCATCCAGTGTCGTCGCGAGCATTTCCTGTGTAAACCCGAAGTTCCCCCCGCAGCGAACTTTTACTCTTTCCGCCTTTTCCCGTATGGCCAGCGGCGTGCCGTCAACTAAGCGTGCGTCTATCTCAGGTAAGCACCGGCTGAGTGTCAGTTGCAGTTTCCGTGCTGTTGCGGTATTAACTAAGCTATGGCTTGCTCCTCCGTCGATAAAAATCTTCACTGCTGCTCCCTGTATTTTCCCGTAGATCAGTATAGGGCGATCCGTCGCTGTACCCTCCTTATTCATCCGAGCCCGATCGATGGCGTGAATCGGTACTGTGACTCCATGAGGGTCGGTGCGGTTGGGCGAGCAGGCAGTCTCGTCAGTAGTTGGCCCAATTTCTACTGACTGCTGGCGTTTCCCTGTCTCTGAGACTCCCTCCCCTGCTCTGCTCCGCGGCGCCTCAGCTCCTCTGGACATTCATTCTTGCAATGGACCGGCCTATTGCAGGCAAAGAAGCGCCCCTTAAACGGCGCGGCAGCTGCATTCGTCGCAACGGCGTGTACGGTGGCGTGCTCGATCGGTCCCCGAGGACGATGTCCGTAGTAGGACCCCGGTCTCGGACGGCGCAAAATGTCGATTTTCTCGGCGAGCGCGAGAATCTCGTTGAAGTTCGAGAGCCCGCGTAGCATGATTTCGTGCGAGATATCCGGCTTCAGCCCTCCGACGTAACGGTCCACCCGCTCCGCTTCGTGCATGTAGCCGACCTGCTCGCATAATGCGAGAAAACCGCTCGTGTAGTCTTGAACCGATCCGAGCTGCCGCCAAGTGCGCAGTTTCTGACGCGCCGAAATAGAAGCCGCGATCGGCTCGAAGCGCGCCCGAAGCCCTACGCACCACGCATCCTGTGAAGACAGTAGCTAGAAGTAGGAGCCATAGCTAGGAGAACCCTAGCTAGGCAAGAGAAAGTTTAGGCAAAAGGAGGAGGGGTTTCACTAGCAGCAATGAGGATACATATAGCAAACCCTAGATGGGTTGTACTCGCTATAGAGCACCCCACTACAGGCTAGAGAATAACATTCTGACACACCCCATAGCCAAAGTGGGGTGTAATCAGTACAATGAGCAAGCAGGTATAGAGCAGAAGTTCATAAAGGTAAGTAAAACTAGAGTCATTCACAAAGGGCAAGTGAGGAGGAGGAGGCGAGACTGTAGGAGGAGAGGAGATAAGAGGCGACGACTGAAGCTGCAGACACACGGGCAACAGGAGTCAAACTGGCACAGTGGCTACCGGAACAGCGCCCCGGAATACAGGAGTAACTGGCTCCGCGGCTAAGTGCGGCAGACGAGCAACGGACCCACGGGCGACTGGCGCAGCTGGCTACGACTGGGCTACCGGAACAGCGCCCCGGACTACAGGTGCTGCTGACGACAAGACGGCAGCCTCCGCTCAACCTCCCCCGACCGTCCCACCCCCCTCTCACACACCCCCTGTTCGAACCCTAGCTCCACTCCCACGTCACCCCCCTAGCACCACTCCTTCGGCTCCCACACACCCACCCCCCTCAGCGGCAGCTGCAGCAGCGGGAGACGGAGGAGGAGGAGGAGCAAGGGACGGAGCACACGGCCAGCACCCCCATAGGCGCCACCCCCACACTCGCCACCCCCCAAACCCTAAAAGAGGCAGAATGGGAGGGGGGAAGGGGCGATTCGGGGGCGATTCGGGGGAGGGCGCGTGGCTCCCCAGGGCAACGCGACGGGGCAGCGAGTGGGGGGGTCGCGCGCGGCTCCCCAGGGCGCCGCGACGGGGCAGCGGGGGGTCGCGCGCGGCTCCCCAGGGCGCCGCGACGTGGCTGCGGGGTCGCGCGCGGCTCCTCAGGGCGCCGCGATGAGGCAGCGGGGCCGCGCATGGCCCCCCAGGGCTCCGCGACGAGCGGGGGGGGCCGCGCACGGCTCCCCAGGGCGCCGCGATGGGGCAGCAGGCGTCGCGCGCGCTTCCCAGGGCGCCGCGACGGGGCAGCGGGGGCGACGTGGGGGTCTGCTGCAGGCGACGGGCGAGCTGCAGCAGGCGACGGGAGGGAACCAACGGGGGGAAACCGCCGCGCGCCCCGGGGCGCACGGCGGGCAGGAAACCGCCGCGCGCTCTGGGCGCGCGGCGGGAAGAAAAATATGGCGTCGCGCCCCCATGGCGCGCGACGGATAGGAAAGCAGCGGAAGCATCGAGTGGGGCCCACAGGCCATGAGCGTAACCGCTCTGACACCATGTAAAAACAGTAGCTAGAAGTAGGAGCCATAGCTAGGAGAACCCTAGCTAGGCAAGAGAAAGTTTAGGCAAAAGGAGGAGGGGTTTCACTAGCAGCAATGAGGATACATATAGCAAACCCTAGATGGGTTGTACTCGCTATAGAGCACCCCACTACAGGCTAGAGAATAACATTCTGACACATCCCACGTGCTGTACTGGGCGGTTTCGCAGAACGAACTCCAGGTGACGGCTGGACCCGCGGGCCCTTCCTCTTGCGACGGTGGCTCGTAGGCGCGTGGCGACGTCACGATGACTCGCCACCAGTCCATGGCGGGGCCCCTCAGCAGCGAAACAGCGTATCGAATCTTCGCTGCGTCCGACTCGACGTAATTTGCGTCGAAGAAGACGTTCATCGTGAAGATCCACGATTGAACCGTCGGACCTCCACGCTGGCTCGGGTCGAAACAGGGCGGGCGCTGCGGCTTAAGTGGCATTGGCGCCATGATTGCTTGATCGCCACTTGTTGCCGCAAACTCCACGTGCCGACGGGCTTCTCGAGGCTTCTGAGGGCTTGGCGCGACCCGGTTCCTTCCCATGCCAGGCATTGGCTGGGCGGCGCTATCACTGGCTGCTCCCGAGCGCTGTCCCACGCTGTCGTTCTGTGTTGGTGTGCCGGACGAAATGACGATCGGCTCCTCCGATTGTGCAGGTACATTTTGTGGTGCTGGGGCGCTCGTTGTAGCTTGCTGACGCGCGGAGTCTCGTTCCGCCGTGAGTGTCGCGATTTCGAGCGCCGATTCTTCAACTTGGCGCACCAGACGGTCGAGTTGCTCCTGCGTCAGAGTCGCGAGATTGAATTCAGCCATGGCGGGGGTGTCGGGCAAGCTCAGCGAGAGCCTCTGTCGTGGCCGTGCGTGCTTACGAGAGAGCACTACGAGCGGCGGTGCTGTGTCGCTGAGAGACGTCTACCCCCTCCAAAAAATTGAGATAGTGGGGAAGCGAAGGTGTGGGTGCGGTCCGAGAAGAGATCGTAGGCTCTGAATACCAAGTGTTACGAGTGCAATGGAGTGAGCGAACGAGGATTGCACTATCGAAGCAAGAGTACAATGAGCGAAGGCATGAGCGAAGAATATATAGCGAAACTACAGTGGTAACGGTAATGTGTGGAAATTGGGGTGCGCGACGGGCCTAGCGCCGAGGGTGGGAAATGTCAGAATCCCAGTCACTAACCACTGGGATAAAAGGGCTTGTTTGTGTAGCGGGTGAGTGCGCCCATAACCCCCCAGGCCAACATGCCTGTAACCCTTCCCTAGGATCATCGGGGATCTCCAGTGGACCTCTGACACCCCCCCGCACTGGGATGCCCGAGGTGCACACACCGGGATTCGAACCCGAGACCTTCGCTCTGATACCATGTCAGAATCCCAGTCACTAACCACTGGGATAAAAGGGCTTGTTTGTGTAGCGGGTGAGTGCGCCCATAACCCCCCAGGCCAACATGCCTGTAACCCTTCCCTAGGATCATCGGGGATCTCCAGTGGCCCTCTGACAGGAAATGCCGAGGCGGAGGTCCGGAGCGCGGGTTACCAACCGAGCCGTGAGGTTGGGTCGCGGCGTGAACAGTGGCGGGAACAGTATCGAGGCGAGTGTCGCGAGTGGTAACGGTGTACTGTCGGATGGTGGTGGCGGGAACAGTGGTGTACGCGCTGAGAAGGGACGCGGAGTAAGGAAAAGGAATTTTCCTTACACATACGCGCAAGTGCGAATTTGCAAGTTTGAGCTTAAAGTTGGGAAACAGAGCCGCCAATAGGGTGTGTAGGTTACCCGGTTTTGTCTTCTTCACAACGCCATAAAATTGAATCCCGTCAATGAATCGCGTCTTACAAAATTGCACCCTAGACCTCCAGCTCACCGTCGCTCCCCAGACTGCTGCACAAGCTACAAATTTCACCGTCGCAGCCAAAGCGCGTGCGCCTGATTTCACGCTCCAGCGACATGTCATCGTGCCACGACACATTCCACGTGGAGGGCTTTGCTTGAATGTCTCTGCTTCTGGTTTCGGTCGTGCGTCTATTGGGGCACGAATGTTTTGCGAGCTTCGCTCAGTCCTCGTACGTGCCTCAAACCACACATGTT
This sequence comes from Closterium sp. Yama58-4, assembly GCA_947470075.1. Taxonomy (NCBI): domain Eukaryota; kingdom Viridiplantae; phylum Streptophyta; class Zygnematophyceae; order Desmidiales; family Closteriaceae; genus Closterium; species Closterium sp. Yama58-4. The sequence continues at coordinate 43,101 of CANIUD010000383.1, read as the reverse complement.
CGGTTCATCGTGCTAAACCACGTTTGAGCATATTCTCGAATCTTGTTCACTTGGGCCGGTTCGTACTTGGTATTTTCCAGTTCGAACTCCATATCAACGAAAGAATTAGCGAGCATTGACGAAAAGGGTTGCCACCTAAAGTTCGACCTATTTTACGAACTCCAAATAGATTCACACACGCCCTAACTACTTGTTTTATCAAAATTACAAGGCATATATGAATCCAAAGTTGGGAATAATAAACGTTATCTTACGCTTTGGACCATTCCAAGAATATAGGGAGCTATCATCAACATCTAACTCGTCAACCACATATTTGTCAAACTTATGCACTATAGTCTGTGTAGGCTGTAGTGGGGTAGCTTATATGGGGTACAACATTCTAGGGTTTGGTACTTGTACTCCTCATGCTGCTCAATGCAATCATTCTCGTTCTAGTTTTCACATGGTATCAGAGCAGGTTCCCTCGTGGGAACTGTTCCTAGGGCCCACCGACTTTTTTTTTTTCCTGCCCGGAGCGCACTCCGCCCCTGCCCGAGTCGCGCTCCCCTCTCGCTGCCCTTAGCGGCCCCGTCGCGCCGCCTTTGCGGCCCCATCGCGTCGCCCTCGCGGCCCCGGCGCCGCCTCTACTAGCCCCGTCGCCCTACCCTCGCGACCCCGCGGCCCCACCCTCGCGACCCCGGCGTCGCCCCTCGCGGCTTAGTAGCAGCCGCCCGCGACCCCACCGCCGCCCGTAGCGACCCTGTCGCCCTTCGCGCCGCCCGCGACCTCGTCCCCGCGGCCGCCCGCGACCCCGTCGCCGCAGCCGCTCGCGACCCTGCCGTCGCAGCCGCCCGCGACCCCGTCGCCGCAGCCGCCCGCGACCCTCCTGTCGCAGCCGCCCGCGACCTAGTCGCCGCAGCCGCCTGCGATCCCGTCGCCGCAGCCGCCCGCGACCCCGTCGCAGCCGCCCGCGACCCCTGTCGTCGCAGCCGCCCGCGACCCCGTCGCCCCACCCGTGCGACCCCACCGCCGCCCTTCGTGGCCCCGTCACCACACCCGTGCGACCCCACCGCCGCCCTTCGCGGCCCCGTCGCCACACCTTCGCGGCCCCGCCGAGCAGTCGAGCCGCCGAGACGCCGACGCCGCCGAGCCGCCGTGCTGCCGAGCCGCCGAGACGCCGCTGCCGCCGAGCTGCCGAGCCGCTGAGCCGCCGAGCCGCCGAGCCGCCGTTACTGCCGTCGCGGCCCTGTTCCTGCCGGCGAGCCTCGGTCCTTCTCGCCTGCCCGGTAAGAGCAGCGCCTCCACCACTGCTCTGCCCTTGCCTGCTGCTCGCACTGCTAGTCTACTGCTGTCATGGCTTCCCCCAGTGTCCTCACTTTTGACGCTGAGGGTCGGGCCATTGACTTTGACGTCTGGGTAGATGACCTGCAGCTTTTCCTGCTGAGCGATAGAGCAGACGGTCTCTCCCTCTTTGACCTCACCTCTGGTGCCTCTCCTGCCCCTGCTGCTGATGCTGACGCCACTGTTCGCTCACAGTGGGCCACGCGCGATGCTGCTGCCCGCCTTGCTGTGCGCCGCCACTTGCCGACCGCTGAGCGTGCGCACTTTAGCCAGTACAAGAGTGCTAAGACCTTGTACGACGCTGTAGTTGCTCGCTACTCTTCCCCTGCCACTGCTGCGCTTAGCCGCCTCATCCTACCGTACCTCTTCCCTGACCTCGCCGCTTTTCCCACTGTCGCTGACCTCATTACGCACCTTCGCACTAGTGACACTCGCTACCGCGCTGCGCTTCCTGCTGAGTTCTGCGCCAAGAACCCCCCCCCCCCATGTACATCACCCTCTACTACATAGTCACCCGGCTCCCTGACACCCTTCGCCCGGTCAGGGACCACTTCCTCTCTGTTTGCCCCACCACCCTCACCGTTGACCTCCTCGAGGAGCGCCTTCTAGCGGCAGAGAAGAGCATAGTCGCTGTAGGTGCCTCTCGTGGTGACCCTCGTACCCCTGTCTTTGAGGGGTGCTCCCCCTCTCCCCTCTTGCCCTCTGTTGCCTCTGCTGCTGCGGCCGACCTCGTTGGTCTTGAGTCGGTCGCTGCGGCGTCTGCCCCTAGCGGGAGACGCCGCCCTGGCAAGGGCAAGGGGGGCAAGGGTGCTGGAGGGGCTGGAGGGGGCGGTGGAGGCGGAGGTGGAGGTGGTGGAGGGGGTGGGGGTGGCGGTGGGGGTGGTGGCGGGGGTGGGGGCGTCGGTGGCGGGACTGGAGGTGGAGGTGGAGGCGGCGGTGGCGGTGGGAGCGGAGGTGGCGGAGGTGGCGGTACTGGAGGAGGTAGCGGCGGAGGCGGTGGAGCTGGTCGGGGTGGCGCTGCGCAGAGGGTTTAGTCCGGTGGTGGTGCGCGCCAGCAGCAGCAGCAGCAGCGTACCCGTGAGACCCCTTCCCCCCAGCAGCTTCGTGAGTGGTACACTGCTCGTCAGCGGGGCGGGGGTGCTGGCCCCTGTACCTACGTTCTCCGTACCGGCGACCGGGCGGGTGAGCAGTGTGGGGGCGCGCACTCCACCCAGCGCTGCTTCGGCCGTCTGACGGACGCGTGGCGCCACCAGTTCCCCGACGCTACTGAGATCCCTCGCTGGGGCGAGCTGTCTAGGGCGGGTGTTGCGATCTATGATCTTGATTATGATGCTATTCTTGCTGCCATGTATGCTGTGACTATTAGTGATGAGGGTGACTGTTACCGGTGTTTTCCGCCTGACCCAGGCATAGAGGCTGCTGCGCTAGGTACTTGTGAGGCTGCTGCTCTAGGTGCCAGTGCGTCTGCCGCCCCAGGTGCCGGTGAGTTTGCGCTCTCAGGTGCTGCGTCGTCACCGGACACCCACACCTTCACCCTTGACTCGGGTGCTTCCCGCTCCTTCTTTCGAGACTGCACCACTCTCACGCCGCTCAGTCGGCCTGTTGCGGTCTCCCTGGCAGACCCCTCTGGGGGTCCTGTCCTTGCCCACTACTCCACTGTCCTACCGTGTCCGGCGGTCCCGTCTGGCTCCCTGTCGGGTCTTTACCTCCCCTTGTTCTCTACGAACTTGGTGGCGGGTGCTGACCTCCAGGATGCAGGAGTTGACCAGTTCACCCCTGCGCGTCAGCGGGTGACCCACTGCACGTGTGCGGACACGGGCCGACACTTGGCCACGTTTGCCCGTCGGCCGGGGTCGAGCCTGTACACACTGACTACTGAGTCTCCTCCAGTCACTGAGTCTGCTCAGGTAGCTGCGTCGGGTCAGGTGTTTGCTGCGGCGTCCAGGTCTGGTCCTGAGTCTGCCCCCTGCTCGTGTCGTCTCCTGTCCCACCGGACTCTCCTTTGGCACCACCGCCTTGGTCACCCCTCCCTGCCTCGTCTTCGAGGCATGGCTTCCCGTCTTCTTGTCTCTGGCCTCCCCCGGTCCCTCCCTCCTCTTCCTCCGGGGCCTGCCCCTACCTGCGTCCCCTGCGTCGAGGGGCGGCAGCGCGCTGCCCCTCACTCCTCCGAGTTTCCTCCGACAGAGGCTCCGCTGCAGACGCTTCACATGGACGTGTGGGGCCCAGCCCGCGTCCGTGGGCAGGGTCACGAGCGTTACTTCCTGCTGGTGGTTGACGACTACTCGCGTTACACCGCAGTCTTCCCCTTGCGCAGCAAGGGTGACGTCACTGAGGTGTTGATCGCCTGGATCCGCGCAGCTCGTCTCCAGCTCCAGGAGAGTTTCGGCTCGGACTTTCCTGTTCGGCGTCTGCACTCTGACAGAGGCGGAGAGTTCTCCTCCGACCTTATGCGGGCCTTCTGTCGTGCACGAGGCATCCGCCAGACCTTCACGCTTCCGGACTCTCCGCAGCAGAATGGGATTGCTGAGCGCCGCATCGGCATGATCATGGACGTCGCTCGTACGTCCATGATCCATGCGGCTGCTCCCCATTTTCTGTGGCCGTTTGCGGTTCGGTACGCGGCGCATCAGATCAACCTTCACCCCCGGGTCTCCATGCCGGAGACCTCCCCTGCTTTGCTGTGGACGGGGAAGGCTGGCGATGCGTCTGCGTTCCGTGTCTGGGGATCTAGGGCGTTTGTCCGCGACTTGTCTGCGGACAAGCTGTCCTCTCGTGCTGTTCCCTGCGTCTTCCTTGGCTTTCCCCCTGACGCGCCAGGCTGGCAGTTCTACCACCCCACCTCGCGCCGTGTCTTCGCGTCCCAGGACGTCACCTTTGACGAGTCGGTTCCCTACTACCGTCTCTTCCCCTACCGCACTGCGTCCCTCCCTCCCCCGCCGCTCTTCCTTACGCCAGGTCCCCCTCCGGTAGACCCCCTCCCCCCTCAGGGTCCTGCTCCCTCAGGTGTGTCCCAGGTAGATGCAGTTGAGCCTGTCGAGGTAGCTGTTGACTCTGGTGCTGCTGGTGGTGCTGAGCCTGGGGGTGCTGGGTCTGGGGGTGCTGCGACTGGGGGTGCTGAGCTTGAGGGTACTGCGGAGCCTGGGGGTGTTGAGCCTGGGGGTGCTGAGCCTGGGGGTGCTGAGCCTGGGGGTGCTGAGCCTGGGGGTGCTGCGCCTGGGGGTGCTGAGCCTGGGGGTGCTGTGTCTCGGAGTGCGGAGCCTGAGGGTGCTGGACCTGCTCGTGTGGCGTCTGGTGGTGCTGAGCCTGGCGGTTCTTCGGGTGCTTCGTCCCGGCGGGAGCTGCCCTCTCCCTCCACAGGAGCTGCGTGAGTGGTTCGCCCGGCGCTGGCGGCGTGCTGCTGGAGCTGGTGGTGCTGCGGACGCTGGAGGTTCTGCTGCTGCTGAGGGTGCTGGTGCAGAGGGTCCCAGAGGTGCTCGTACAGGGTGTACTGGAGCTGCTGGGCCTACGGGTGCTCCTCCTATTGGGACTGGTGGTGCTACTGGTGCTGCTGGCGTTGGTGCTGCTGGTGCTCCTGGAGCTGGAGCTGCTGCGTCTTCGGGTGGTCCGACTGGAGCTGGGGCTACTGGGGGTGTTGGCGCTGGAGGTGCTGCTGGCGCTGGTGCTGCTGAGGGTGCTGGAGTTGGTGCTCCTGGAGCTGGGGGCACTCCTGGTACTGGTGCTCCCGTTGGGAGTGCTGGTGCTGTTCCTGCTGGCACTGGTGGAGCTGCGCGGCCACGGCCGTACTTCGTCCCGATCCTTGAGCAGGTTCTTGGTCTTCCGTCCTCTCTTGGTCCTGCTCCTTCCTTAGCGTGTCCGCCTCCTGTCCAGTCCGAGTCGCAGTTACCGCCGGCCTCCCCGCTTCCTTCTCCTTCTCCCTACACTGGTCCTACTGGAGGTCTTGCTGAGCGTCGTGAGCCTGCGTCTCGCCCTGCGTCGCCTGTCCGCGCTGCTCGCACTAGTGGTCGTGGTTCACGTCAGCGTCCTCCCCCTGTCCCCGGCACGCACCGGATGTCTCTGCATCCTTACACTGCTCCTCTGCGTGCCCCTTTGCCTTCTCCTCCCGCGTCCTCTCTTCCTGACCTTCCTGACCCTGAGTCGGACTCCCTTCGTGCTGCGCGTCCTACTGTCACGCGTCTCCTTGCTACTGTCGTCACTGACCCTTCCTTTGAGTCTACTGCTGCGTCTGCTCTGGTTGCTGAGCTTGTCGACTTCGCTGCCCGCTGTCGCCTTGACTACGCTGCCAGTCTCGTCGCTGCGTCTGAGTCTGTCTGTCCTCCGTCCGTCGGGGGTGAGTGTGCTCTTGGCACGGACGTCCTTGAGGATAGGCAGGAGGAGTTCCAGTGCTTGGCTGCTGCTTCACCTCATCTCGTGTCCATGCTGCTTGCCCCTGAGGGAGACCCGGATGCACTTGACATCCCGACTCCGCGCTCTTACGCGGAGGCGATAGAGGGTCCCTACTCCTCTCAGTGGCAGGCAGCCATGGACGCAGAGATGGCTTCCTGGAAGTCCACAGGCACCTACGTTGACGAGGTTCCCCCTCCTAGGGCGAACATCGTCAGTGGCATGTGGATTTTCAGGGTGAAGCGGCCGCCGGGTTCTCCGCCTGTCTTCAAGGCGCGTTACGTGGCTCGTGGCTTCAGTCAGCGGCAGGGAGTTGACTACTTTCAGACCTTCTCTCCCACCCCGAAGATGACCACTCTTCGGGTACTGCTGCACATAGCCGCTCACCGAGACTACGAGCTCCACTCTCTTGACTTCAGCACTGCTTTCTTGCAGGGCAGCCTGCATGAGGAGATCTGGCTGCGCCGCCCACCTGGCTTCACTGGGACTTTTCCTCCTGGCACCCAGTGGAGCCTCCGGCGGCCAGTCTACGGTCTCCGCCAGGCGCCTCGTGAGTGGCACGACACACTGAGGACTACACTTGCGGCTCTTGGGTTTGCTCCTTCTACTGCCGACCCGTCGCTATTTCTGCGCACCGACTCTTCCTTGCCGCCGTTCTACATCCTCGTGTACGTCGACGACTTGGTCTTTGCTACAGCTGACACTGCTGGACTTGCCTACGTGAAGTCCGAGCTGCAGAAGAGACACACATGCACAGACCTGGGTGAACTGCGCAGCTACCTTGGCTTGCAGATCACCCGGGACAGAGCACAGCGCACCATTACCCTGACTCAGTCACACATGGTGCAGCAGGTCCTTCAGCGCTTCGGCTTCACGTACTCCTCGCCTCAGGCCACTCCTCTGCCTACACGCCACTCGCTCTCAACTCTGCCTTCGGATGAGTCCGTAGAGTCGAGTGGCCCGTACCCAGAGCTTGTCGGCTGCCTCATGTACCTGATGACCTGCACTCGACCTGACCTTGCATACCCTCTTAGCATTCTGGCACGCTATGTTGCTCCTGGGAGACACAGACCAGAGCACATGGCTGCAGCGAAGAGGGTGTTGCGCTACTTGTGCAGTACGTCGGGCATGGGGCTTGTGCTTGGAGGGCAGAGTTCAGTGGTCCTCACTGGTCACGCAGACGCTTCTTGGGCTGACGACCAGGCTACGCAGCGGTCGTCACAGGGTTACACCTTCAGCCTTGGCTCCGGCTCTGTTTCGTGGCGATCTACCCGCTCGTCTTCTGTTCTCGGCTCCAGCTGTGAGGCTGAGATCTACGCAGGGGCCATGGCTGCACAGGAGCTACGCTGGCTCACCTACCTGCTGACTGACCTGGGAGAGCCGCCTCGTTCTCCTCCAGTGCTGTACGTAGACAACAAGGCCATGCTGGCCTTGTGTCGGGAGCACAGACTGGAGCACAGAACAAAGCACATCGCTCTCCGCTACTTCCTTGCTCGTGAGCTGCAGCAGCGTGGTCAGCTGCGCCTTGCTTACGTGGCCTCTGAGGCCAACACTGCTGATATCTTCACCAAGGCACTCGCGCCTTGTGATCATCAGCGCTTCTGTACTCTGTTAGGTCTTGTGCCTACCTTGCCTCACTTGCTTACTTCTTGACCTTGCTTGTACTGTTACATATATATACCTGCCCTTGCTTGTTTAGCGTTATATATATGTACCCTTGCATGTGAACTGGCCTTGTGGCCTTGAACTTGTGCTCAGACTGTGTGGTGACGTTGTGATCCACCCTGAGCTTGCTTTGCCTTGCTTTGCTTGACTGGTCTTGTGACCCCTTGTTCTCCCCCACTTTGCCTATGGGGGTGTGTCAAACTTATGCACTATAGTCTGTGTAGGCTGTAGTGGGGTAGCTTATATGGGGTACAACATTCTAGGGTTTGGTACTTGTACTCTTCATGCCGCTCAATGCAATCATTCTCGTTCTAGTTTTCACACATATCCCAACTACACCTCTATTATAAGTTGATAAGTATCATTTTACCAATAGAATGTATATATGGTGATAAAACGACACGAGAATGCGTGCAAAAACAGAGCTCCCCAAGAAGCAAAAATATTTATACAAACCCGCATAAAACATGGTCAGAAATACATGTGCCATGTACATCCCTCCAACGGTTTACGCAACCATACGCGTAATCTAACGCACTAAATAAAAGTAGCATTGGAAGCGAGCATGGCTTGTGGATCAGCTCAAAGTCCTGCTAATGCAATCAGCAGAAGAGGCATTGGCAGTGGAGTGGGAGCAGGCCCATCAATCCGGCTATAACTATGCTTCAAGTGAGCATGTCGCGTGGATGAGTCCACAGACTTGCCAAAGCAAAAAACACAAGAGAACCAGGAACATGGGCTTATTAAGATGATATAATCGCATGGAAATGTAATCAACTCGGTAAAGATCATCCTTCTGGAGCACTTCTAGCACCGTCATGAGATTGCAAGCCCCACTATTTCCAAGGAATAGCGCCACCGGCCCGCAATGCACGTTCAAGCAGCCTTTGGGTGAACCCAACAGCTTCTGGTTCATCAGAGCCACCACATGGACTGATGGATGGGGTTGTGGGGTGGGGAAGAAGGGTAAAGTGCAGTGGAATGCGGTGAGAAAGATTGTGCATAGTAGGGGATACCTCAATGCCACCATCATCCCATGCATGTTCAGACACTCCTTAGAATGTTCCAGAGCCACCACTCGGGCCCAAATGGGTGAGAATAGCAAGGAAACCTTAGTACTACCGACACGACTTGCAATAGAAGTGGTTGAATGCATCTCAATGAACCGTAACTAACCTAGAGCATTGCTACATACCCGTCTACTTCAGAGTCACCAGCACTATGAGGGTGGGTATTGTGGGTGCTTGATCACCCTACATAAAGTTGAACTCGATCTATGCTCCCAAATACAGAGCGGCGGGTCATCATGTCTCGCATAAATTTTATGTAAGCATTGGCAGCTGTAAATTTCGGCCTCAGCAAGTCAGCTTGATTCATCCCTCAAATCAGCATGGGGCTTTCTAGTATTACACCCTCCATATTCAGCCGGACATGGTCAACTATGTGAATCGCCTCACACGCACGAGACAGACCTGCGGAGATTCACGTTACAACGGTGGGAGCTAGACTAAGGGGTAGGCACATGTTCGCGTGTGTTCTCTCTACTTGTATATTCACAGGGAGAATTGGCAAGAGTTTCACAACAGGAGTTCACAACAATGGTTGCAACAACAATGACAATACTGACTACATAAGAAGCAAGTCTGCCTATCACACAGGCACGTCGACCGTCAGCGCAGCAAAGTCGACGACCTGCCAGCACTGCAAGTCAGCACCGCTTCAGCGATGCAGAGTGGCGGCTTGCCAACGTAGCAAGTCGTCGGCCTGTCAGCGCTGCACCAAGGCGGTCGTCCGGCGTTGCATCCGCAGATAACGGTAGCGCACCTACTTCGCAGGTGCTTGCAAACGGTTGGTGCGACATGCACCATCACGTGCACGGCGCCGGTGCCAAGCCGGCCACGAGGCGTTGACTGCGTTTGATGAGCCATATTGACCTCGGGATACCACTCCGAGGTCGGCTTCGCCGAAACCTCCTTGGCGAAGGTCATACAACCCGCAAAACCTCGTCGTCCTAGAAACTTGGTCGACCAAGAAACCAACAAATCGGCGTTGACTCGCGCGACAAAAGTCAACCAACTCATGTACGTGTGTCGGAGTTAACAGACAGGAATGATTGAACTAACAGAGAAATCAGTACAAAATAGCAAACCCTAGAATTGTGTACCCCATATAGGCTAACCCACTGTAGCCTAACAAACCCAACATATATAATGTTTGACACACCCCCATAGGCAAAGTGGGGGAGACCTAGGGGTCACAAGACCAGTCAAGGCAAAGCAAGGCAACAACAAGCTCAGGGTGGATCTCGAGGATTCCACACAAATTCCGAGCACAAGCTAGTGGTCACAAGACCAGTTCACATGCAGGTTTATAACAGAGCCAGAGATACAGCGATCACAACCTAGCAAGAGTAAACATGCAGGTATAGATATATATAGTGATCACAGTACAAGCAAAGTCAAGAGGTAAGCAAGTGAGGTCCAGTAGGCACAAGACCTAGTAGAGTGCAGAAGCGCTGATGGTCACGAGGCTGAAGCGCCTTGGTGAACACATCAGCAGTGTTGGCCTCAGTGGCCACGTAGCGAATACAAAGCTGACCGCGCTGCTGCAGCTCTCGAGCAAGGAAGTACCGCAGGGCGATGTGCTTCGTTCTGTGCTCCAGTCTGTGCTCCTCACACAAGGCAATGGCAGCCTTGTTGTCGACGTACAGTACTGGAGGAGAACGAGGCGGCTCTCCGAGGTCAGTCAGCAGGTAGGTCAGCCAGCGTAGCTCCTGGGCAGCCATGGCTGTAGCGTAGATCTCAGCCTCGCAACTGGAGCCGAGAACAGAAGAAGAGCGAGTAGAGCGCCAAGAAACTGAGCCAGAGCCAAGGCTGAAGGTGTAACCCTGAGACGACCGCTGAGTGGCCTGGTCGTCTGCCCAAGAAGCGTCTGAGTGCCCTGTGAGCACAACTCGGTCTCGCCCTCCAAGCACAAGCCCCATGCCCGACGTACTGCACAAGTAGCGCAACACCCTCTTAGCGGCATCCATGTGCTCCTTCCTGTGACGGCCAGGAGCGACATAGCGTGCAAGGATGCTAAGAGGGTATGCAAGGTCAGGTCGAGTGCAGGTCATCAGGTACATGAGGCAGCCCACAAGCTCTGGATACGGGCCACTCGGCTCTACGGACTCATCCGAAGGCAGAGCTGAGAGCGAGTGACCGGTAGGCAGAGGAGTGGACTGAGGCGAGGAGTACGTGAAGCCGAAGCGCTGGAGAACCTGCTGCACCATGTGTGACTGAGTCAAGGTGATGGTGCGCCGTGCTCTGTCCCGGGTGATCCGCAAGCCAAGATAGCTTGTCAGTTCACCCAGGTCTGTGCACGTGTGTCTCCTCTGCAGCTCCGACTTCACGTAGGCGAGTCCTGCAGTGTCAGCAGTGGCAAAGACCAGGTCGTCGACGTACACGAGGATGTAGAACGGCGGCAGCGAAGTGTCGGTGCGCAGGAACAGCGACGGGTCAGCTGTAGAAGGCGCGAACCCAAGAGCCGCAAGTGTAGTCCTCAATGTGTCGTGCCACTCACGCGGAGCCTGGCGGAGACCGTAGACCGGCCGCTGAAGCCTCCACTGGGTACCAGGAGGAAACGACCCAGTGAAGCCAGGTGGGCGGCGCAGCCAGATCTCCTCGTGCAGGCTGCCCTGCAAGAAAGCAGTGCTGAAGTCAAGTGAGTGAAGCTCGTAGTCGCGCTGAGCGGCTATGTGCAGCAGCACCCGAAGAGTAGTCATCTTCGGGGTGGGGGAGAAGGTCTGGAAGAAGTCAACTCCCTCTCGCTGACTGAAGCCTCGAGCCACGTAACGCGCCTTGAAGACAGGCGGAGAACCCGGCGGCCGCTTCACCCTGAAAATCCACATGCCACTGACGATGTTCGCCCCAGGAGGGGGAACCTCGTCGACGTAGGTGCGTGTGGACTTCCAGGAAGCCATCTCGGCGTCCATGGCTGTCTGCCACTGAGAGGAGTAGGGACCCGCCATCGCCTCAGCGTAAGTGCGCGGGGTCGGGATGTCTGGTACATCCGGGTCTCCCTCAGGGGCAACTAGCAAGGACACGAGACGGGGCAAAGCAGCAGCAAGACACTGGAACTCCTCCTGTCTGTCCTCAAGGACGTCCGTGCCAAGAGCACACTCACCCCCGACGGACGGAGGACAGACAGACTCAGACTCAGACACAGCAACAAGGCTAGCAGCATAGTCTAGACGACAGGCAGCAGCAAAGTCAACCAACTCAGCGACCAGAGCAGACGCAGCCGAGGACTCAAAGGTAGGGTCGGTGACAACAGTAGCAAGGAGACGCGTGACAGTAGGGTGCTCAGCACGATACCGGTCAGACTCAGGGTCCGGACCGTCAGGCAAAGAGGACGCAGGAGGAGACGGTAGAGGGACACGCTGAGGAGCAGTAGAGGGACGCAGAGTCATGTAGTGAGTGCCTGGGACAGGAGGAGGACGCTCACGACGGACACGACTACCAGTGCGAGCAGGACGAACAGGCGACGCAGGACGAGACTCAGGCTCACGACGCTCTGTAAGACCTCCTGTGGGACCAGTGTAAGGAGAGGGAGCAGGGAGAGGCGAGGTAGGCTGTAACTGTGACTGCGGCAGGACAGGCGGGGGACACTCTACGGAGGGAGGAGGACAAAGAGGAGGAGCCTGCCCAAGAACCTGCTGAAGGAGCGGGACGAAGTACGGTCGCGGCCGCGCAGCGTCTCCAGAAGCAGAGGAGACTCCAGCGGCCGGGTCCTCAGTACCAGTAGGAGCGCCAGCGTCCGGGTCCACAGCACCAGCAGTAGCGCCACCGCTCAGGTCCTCAGCTCCAGCAGCAGCTCCACCGTCCGAGTCCTCAGCACCAGCAGCAGCTCCACCGTCCGGGTCCTCAGCTCCAGCAGCAGCTCCACCGTCCAAGTCCTCAGCACCAGCAGTAGCTCCACCGTCCGGGTCCTCAGCACCAGCAGCAGCGTCACCGCCCGGGTCCTCAGCTCCAGCAGCAGCTCCAACGTCCGGGTCCTCAGCACCAGCAGCAGCGCCACCCCCAGGGTCCGCAGCACCAGGAGCACCACTCCGAAGACTGCAGCGGCGTGTGTACCACTCGCGGATCTGCTGAATGGGGGGGAGCTCCTGGGTAGGAGGGGAAGTACCGGGACGAGCTCCAGCAGCACCTCTCCGGAGGCGGCAGTACTCGAGGTACCTCTCCTGCAGCTGCTGGGAGGAGAGGGCTCCTCCAGGTGTAGCACGCGCAGGCTCAGCACCCCCAGACTCAGCACCCCCAGACTCAGCACCCCCAGGCTCAGCACCTCCAGGCTCCGCACCTCCAGGCTCCGCACCTCCAAGCTCAGCACCCCCAGACTCAGCACTCCCAGGCTCAGCACCCCCAGACGCAGCACCCCCAGGCTCAGCACCCCCAGACGCAGCACCCCCAGGCTCAGCACCCCTAGCAGGACGAGAGTCAACAGCTACCTCGACAGGCTCACCCGGGTCTACCTGGGACACACCTGAGGGAGCGGCACCCTGAGGGGGGAGGGGGTCTGGTACCTCAGCACCTGGAGCGAGGAAGAGAGGCGGGGGGGGGGAGCGGGGCAGTGCGGTAGGGGAAGAGGCGGTAGTAGGGGACAGACTCGTCAAAAGTGACGTCCTGAGAGGCCAGGACACGCCGCGAGGTGGGGTGGTAGAACTGCCAACCAGGGGCGTCCGGGACAAAGCCAAGGAAGACGCAGGGGACAGCGCGACGGGAGAGCTTGTCCGCGGACGTGTCGCGGACAAAAGCTCGGGATCCCCAGACCCGAAAACGCGACGCATCGCCAGCCTCTCCCGTCCAACGCAGTGTCGGAGAAGTCTCGGGCAAGGAGACACGGGGCCAGAGGTTGAGCTGATGTGCAGCGTATCGGACTGCAAACGGCCACAGAAAATGGGGGGCAGCCGCATGGCTCAAGGAGGTACGAGCGACCTCCATGACCAGACCAATGCGACGCTCAGCAACCCCATTCTGCTGTGGAGAGGCCGGAAGCGTGTACGACTGCTCAATGCCCTCCTGCTGACAGAAGGCCTCCAATAGGCCAGAGGAGAACTCCCCACCTCTGTCAGAGTGCAGACGCAGGACAGGGAAGTCGGAGCGGAAACGCTCACGGAGCTGGAGACGAGATCTGCGGATCCAAGGGATCAAGACATCAGGGACGTCACCCTTGGCGCGCAAGGGGAAGACCGTGGTGTAGCGCGAGAAGTCGTCAACAACAATCAGGAAGTACCTCTCCTGACCCTGACCACGGACGCGGGCTGGGCCCCACACGTCCATGTGGAGCGTCTGCAAGGGAGCAGTCGTCGGGGGAAAGGAGGAGGAGTGAGGAGCGGCGCGCTGCCGTCCCTCGACACAGGGAATACAGGGAGGAGCAGGCGAGTCGGGAAGGGGAGGGAGCACCCTAGGAAGACCAGCAACAAGGTCCCGTTTGTGCATGGCCCGAAGGCGCTACACAGACGGGTGACCAAGGCGGTGGTGCCAAAGGACAGTCTCATGCGTCAGAGAGCGACACGAGCAGGGGGCGGACAGCTGACCTGACGCAGACGCAGACGCGGACGCAGCTACCTGAGGGGACTCAGTGGTCAGTGTGTAAAGGTCCGACCCCGGCTCCCGAGTGAAGGTAGCCAGGTGGCGACCCGTCCGAGCACACGTGCAGTGTGTCACGCGCTCGTAGGCAGGGGTGAACTGGTGAACACCCCCGTCCTGGAGTGCACTACCTGCCACCAAGTTCGTAGAGAACGAGGGGAGGTAGAGACCTGACAGCGTGCCAGACGGGACCGCCGGACAAGGAAGGACAGTGGAGGAGGTCGCAATGACCGGACCCCCAGAGGGGTCAGCAAGAGAGACAGCAACTGGCCGAGCTAGTGGCTCAAGGACAGTGCGGTCACGAAAGAAGGAGCGAGAAGCACCTGAGTCCAGTGTGAAGGTGTGCAGTGCTGCAGTCGACTCAGTACCAGGGGGGACGGACGCACGAGCACCTAGGGCAGCAGCCTCACCAGGACCTGTGGGAGCAGACGCACTAGCACCTAGAGCGGCAGCCGGACTGGTCTGAATGCCCGGGTCGGGCGGAACACGCAAGTACTGAGCACCCTCTCCACTAATAGACATCGCATACATGGCAGTGAGAATAGCATCAAAGTCTAAAGCCCAAATATCAACACCCCTCTTTTCCAGATCAGCCCAGCGCGGCAGCTCAGTGGCAGCAGGAAACTGAGTGCGCCACGCGTCATTAAGGCGCGCGAAGCAGCGCTGCGTGGGGTGCGGCCTCCCACACTGCTGGCCGCTGCGGTCACCTGTGCGAATGACGTACGTGCAGATAACGCTACGCTGCGCATACCACTCACGGGCGGCCTGAAGCGTCGGGGCGGGCTGCTGACTCTGCCCTCCGCCAGTGCCTCCACGACCACCACCCCCACCGCCGCCGCCCCGGCCACCTCCACCCCTGCCGCCGCCACGACCACCTCCGCCTCCGCTGCCGCCTCCACCACCACTCCCACCGCTGCTGTCTCCTCCCCCACTGCCGCCACCAGTCTCCCCAGCCGCGCCTCCACTCCCACCGCCTCCACCCCCACCTCCTCCGCCACCACCCCCACCCCTGCCCCCTTTGTTCCTGCGGCGCCCGCTCGAAGCAGACGCGGTCCCGACCTTCTCAGCACCAAGAAGGTCGACAGCAGCAGCAGAGGCGACAGAGGGGAGGAGGGGGGAAGGGGAACACCCCTCAAAGAACGGGGTGCGGGGGTCGCCACGAGAGGTGCCTACAGCGACAATGCTCGCCTCAGCTGCAAGCAGTTCCTTCTCGAGGAGGGCAACAGTGAGCTCAGTGGGGGAGCGAGAGAGGAAGTGGTCCCTGACTGCGCGCAGAGAGTCAGGGAGGCGGGTGACGATGTGGTAGAGAGTGATCCAGAGTGGGGGGGGGTTGCTAGTGAGAAACTCGGCAGGCATAGCAGCGCGAAAGCGGGCCTCACTAGTCTTAAGGTGGGTGATGAGGTCTGCGACAGTGTGAAAGGAGGCTAGGTCGGGGAACAGGTAGGGGAGAGTGAGGCGGCCTAGCGTGGCAGAAGCGGGTGAGGAGTAGCGGGCAACTACAGCGGTGTAGAGGTCCTTAGCAGTCTTGCACTGGCCGAAGTGCTCGCGCTCGTCTAGTGGCAGGGAGTTGCGAATAGCAAAGCGAGCATGCGCATCACGGGTCTGCCACTGGGAACGCAGAGTGCTGTCAGCAGTCGAGTCAGGGGCAGTGGCATGGCCTAGGGCGTGATCGTACAGTGAGATATCTTCCTTGGCAGTGAGCTGTAGGAACAGATGCAGGTCATCTAGCCAGGTTTCGAACTTCACCGGACGGCCCTCGGCATCGAAAGCTAGAACGGGAGGGCTAGCCATAGCGACAGTAGCAGTAGGAATCAGGCCGCTGGAACAGTGTGCGGAGAGTCAACGGGGCCGGCTGGGCCACTAGGTAAGGCGCGGGCGGGGTCGACTGTCCGTAGTGGCACACTAGCGGCAGTAGTAGGTAGCTGGGCAGCAGGAGCTGCAACGGTGCACTGGTGGCTGGTGTAGTGGCAGCAGTGTGCACGGTAGATAGAAAATAATAGCAGTGAGAGCGTGGGCCTCGCGGGCCGAGGCTGAAGAAGCGCACGAGTGGCAGCGGCGGTGCACGAGTAGCGGTGGCGCACGGGCAGCAGCAGCGTAGGGGCAGCAACGGTGCTCGGGAGGGAGCGGTGCGCAAGCAGCAGCGGAAGAAGCGGCGTACAAGCGGCCGCGGGCAGCAGGGCGTGCGCGAGTGGGCGACGGCAGCTGCAGGCGGGCAGCCACGGAGACGGCGGGCTACGGGCCTGCGGGGCGGGTGTGCGCAGGCGACGGGCGGCTGCGGAGCGAGCGCGGGCAGGCGACGGGCTGCTGCGGGGCGTGCGCGAAAAGGCGACGAGCGGCTGCGGGGCGTGCGCTAGCGGGCGACGAGCGGTTGCGGGGCGTGCGCGAGCGGGCGACGAGCAGCTGCGGGGCGTGCGCGAGCAGGCAACGGGCGGCTGCGGGGCGCGCGCGAGCAGGCGACGGGCGGCTGCGAAGCTCGCGTTAGCGGGCGACGGGCGGCTGCGAGCGAGCGGCCGCTGCGACAGCGGGCTAAGGGCCTGCGGGGCGTGCGCTAACGGGCGACGGGCGGCTGCGAGGCGGCGCGACGGGGCCGTGAGGGGCCTCTAGGTCAAAAAACGACGGGGCCGCGGGGCCTCTAGGCGGGGCTCGATCGACGGGGCCAGCGGGGCCGAAAAAAAAAAAAGTTAATAATAAAGCGCTCGAGGGCGCTACGTGGGAGGCGCTAAGAAGGCACTCCGGTAGTAGGTAGGTAGGTAGGTAGGTGGGCCCTTAGGACGGTCCTAGTGAAGGACCTGCTCTGAAACCATGTCGGAGTTAACAGACAGGAATGATTGAACTAACAGAGAAATCAGTACAAAATAGCAAACCCTAGAATTGTGTACCCCATATAGGCTAACCCACTGTAGCCTAACAAACCCAACATATATAATGTTTGACAACGTGCTCGTCGGCCACCCAGGCCGGCGACCACCCGCCGACTTCACCAAGCCGGCCACTCTGCAGATCGACGAGCCCTTCATCGACCACCGTGAGGTTGTCCACCGACTTCGTCAAGTCCGACTGCTAAGGTCGACGCCCTCAAATTGGCTGCCCTCCCTGGGCGACGAGTCCCGTTGTCGACCACCAAGGTTGAAGTCGGCCGTTGGCTTCACGTCGTCAGCGGCTTCGCAGTGGCCCGTGCAGGTCGACCAACTCCATTGACCTGCTCGCCTAAGCAGGCGCTGCCCATTGCAGACGGTCGGGTGCATTTCTCGCACACCCGACTACGAAGTCAGCTCCGCCCAGGCAAGGAAGGGGCCAAATCCCGTTAGCAAGACCACTGTGTTGACTTGGTTCCGCGTTAGATCATCGGAATGTGGATGTGACAATGATTTCTATGTGGTGATTCGTTATTTGTGTTCCCAAAATATGTTGTACCAGATATGTCGCGCATTTCCTATTCAATGCCATTAGTCGCGATCGAGCGCTGTCCCACATTGATAACGTTTTCTGTTGGGTTGAGGCATGCGCAAGATTTGATGCATGTTAGAAAGAGTCTCGCTCCACAATGAGCATGGCAATTTCAAGCGTGTTGTCATGCAGGTGTTGCATCATTTCATCCATACTCCTTCGCAAGTTTGGTGAAGTTGTTATGGTCCACCAAACTAGAAGGCATTGGCTTTTCATCAAAACTAAACACGGCGAAAGTGGTAATGCATTCTTACGAGAGAGCATGATGGTAGCAGCTTTGGTGAGCGGAGGAGCGCCCATTATTTTGAGCATGAAAAGAGGAGTTGGAGGGCGAGTGTGCGATATGAAAGGACTAAGTATCTTAATGCGAATTATTATGAGTGTTGTATAGGAAGAAAATGAGGACTGCACTAATAGCCCAAGGAAATTAGTACGGTGTGAGCGGACACATCAGCGGACACATCAAGCGCACAGATGCGAGCTAGGCTATGCAGTGCCGGTAACGGAGTTCGGGCTAGTCCAAATAACAGGTCGATACGGCATTACAAAGCTGTGCGTGGTTTGGAAAAATGCAGCGTGTTGTGCAAAGAACACTGGCAGCTGGTTACAAGCTAACAATAGTCGAGGCCAAGTGTACAGCATTATACTTGGCAAAAATAAGGCGATGTAAGAAATTGGGAGAAAAAAAAAACAAGAGGCGACGAAATTGTCTTAGGGTTGCAGAGCTTTTTATATTAATCCATAATACAATTTCTTTTGCATCTCTTGTGTGTGTATTTATATATGTAAATATTTATTATATACATTGTCAAGAAAGCTAGGCTAGAATCAGAAATAGGAAAGGAGAGGGTTTCACTAGCAGGCAGTTGAGTACATATAGCAAACCCTAATTTGGGTTGTACTCGCTATAGAGTACCCCACTGCAGGCTAGACAAACATCACATTCTGACACACCCCCATAGTCAAAGTGGGGTATAATCAGCACAGCAAGCAGGCAGAGCAGTAGGTTCACAAATACAAGCAAAGCTAGAGGCTATCACAGAGAGCAAGTGAGGAGGAGGAGAAACTGTGGAGGCGAGAAGATGGGAGGCGACGGCTGAAGCTGCAGACACACGGGCAACAGGAGTGCGCAGCACTGTCGCTACCAGGCTATACCCGGACTACTCAGGCGACAGGCGCAGCTGGCTCTCTGTGCTCCCAGGAGTGCTCACACTGTAGCTACCAGGCTATACCCGGACTACTCAGGCCACAGACGCAGCTGGCTCTCTGGACTACCAGGAGTGCTCACAATGTGGCTACCAGGCGAAGAGCCTCGGACTACTCAGGCCACAGACGCAGCTGGCTCTCTGGACTACAGGCGCTGCGGACGACAAGATGGGTGCCTCCTCTCAACTTCCCCCAGCTGTCCCACACCCCTTTCACACACTCCCTGCTGTACCTCTAGCACTGCTCACACGCCACCCCCCTAGTACCACTCCGACAGCTCCCACACATCCACCCCCCTCAGCGGCAGCTGCAGCAGTGGGAGACGGAGGAGGAGGAGGAGCAGGGGAGGCCGCACACACCCGTCACCCCCATACTCGCCACCCCCAAACCCTAACACAGGCAGCAGCGGGGGGGGCGGTGCGCGGGCAGGAGCTCGAGGGAGGGTGGCTCCCCAGGGCGCCTCGACGGGGCAGCGGGGGGCCGCGCGCGGCTCCCCAGGGCGCCGCGACGGGGCAGCGGGGGGCCGCGCGCGGCTCCCGAAGGCGACGCGACGGGGCAGCGGGGTCGCGCGCGGCTCCCCAGGGCGTCGCGACGGGGTAGCGTGGCGACGCGCGGGCCAGCGGGGCGACGCGACGGGCTCCCGGAAGGGCGACGTGACCGCCGACGGGAGGGGGGACGCGCGGGTCGACGGGGCAGAAAACCGCCGCGCGCCTCGGGGCGCACGGCGGGCAGAAAACCGCCGCGCTTTCGGAGCGCGCGGCGAGCAGAAAACCGCCATGCGCCCCGAGCGCGTGGCGGGAAGAAAAAACGTCGCGCGCCACGGAACGCGCGACACACAAGACAGCAGCGGAAGCATCGGGCGGGACCACCCACAGGATCGACCCAGGAGGGTCGACCTGCTCTGATAGCATGACAAGAAAGCTAGGCTAGAATCAGAAACAAGAAAGGAGAGGGTTTCACTAGCAGGCAGTTGAGTACATATAGCAAACCCTAATTTGGGTTGTACTCGCTATAGAGTACCCCACTGCAGACTAGACAAACATCACATTCTGACATACATATACGTTTATACGGACTTCAACTATGGATAATAGCCTGATACTTGGAGCCGAATCAAGAAGAATTAGAATAACAAAGGGAAAAATAAGCAACAAATAAAAACATAATCTTAATGTGTCACAACAAGTAGCACAACTTAGTGTTTTTGGACAAAGAGAAAGTCAACACAGAGTTTCGAGTTAGTCTGGTTCTGAGAATTGATCACTGGACCTTTCGAACTGACGTTACACAGAGTGTTGAGCTACAGCATCTGTAACAATCGAATAAACTATTATTTTGTTGCTTTTGTTTTTGCTTTAATAAAATTCACCTTAGGGTTGTGTTTCTCTTTCTCGCTGGCATCTCCTCCTCGTTCCTAGTGCTTGTGCATCAACTAGTTCTTGCTTCAAATACTCCTTCCTCTACCCCCTGCATTTAAACTTAGTAACTGTTAAGGTGAGCTTAGAAGACTATTAGGGCGTATCTCAGTTCGGGTCATAGCAACTGTTCATTCAACTGTTTGGGTTATCCGCAATCCGTGGATGACCCAAACTGGCATCCGGAAGCGCGCGCAGTCCGAACTTCGGGTCATCCTGCAACCTCCATGCGAACGTCGTGCACGATCTGTCCCCCACCAATCGCCCGTTTGGGCGACTCCATTTTGGGTCCCCCTCTTTAGACGGTCGTCATCCTTCACTCTCCCCCGTCAATGTCCCAAATACACCACAATTGTATTGTACACATCCTGTGAATCGGACTTGACCACGCTGACCGATTCAATGCAACACGCTAGTCAAGTGAAAACCACGCTCCATGCGCCATGTTTTCTAGTACATCCGTATACAATAGCAAGCCGCAAGACTAGAATTGAGATGCTGAATTAGTCATGCGGCGTCACCTTACGCCCGCCTTGGGTGCACGTTAAACCGCTCTAGTACGTATCTGCGATTACAATCGGGCGTGAAATGTCCCTGCATAAACCATGCACATCACACATCTCATCATACTCTGTGTAGGCTTATACCTTTGACAAGAGTACCTTCTCAACACGTGGCAGCGCGTAGTCTCTCTCGCCGCGTTAGAGTGGATCTCCACTATCCTGCCGATGGCTCAGGCGGAGAATAAAGAGCTTGCTCGCCGTGACACCGAGCGCCGAGAGTCTCGGAAAAGGCGCCGAGAGTTACGACTGTGGGAATGGACCGAAGAGCTCTATGCGATGTTTGTCGAGGAGTTCGAGGACACCTTCCGCATCACCCGCGATGTCCTCGACATCATCGCCGACGGCATGGCATATCTTATGTCCCGTTTTGTCCAAGTTCATGACATTCCTTTGTCTCCGTGTTGTCTCATTCCGATTAAGTACTTCCCAAGTGCTATGACTGCGTTCCTTGTATGGTTCCCACGGAAGTTCAAGGGAGCATGGGTTCAGTTCCCATCAGAGGATGCCCGCTTGGAGATGGCTCTTAACTTCCGCGCTATTAAAGGGGTTCCAAGTGTCATCGGTGTAATCGATGGGACACACATTGAGATCAGGGGCATGGAGGCCCATCGTCGCAACTACTACAACCGGAAATCTGTTTACAGCGTGCAACTTCAAGTCCTCTGCTTTTGCAGCTCCTTCATCCACACGACGTACGGGGGGTCTTCCATTGGTTCATCGGCGCGGACCTTCTTCTTACCCTTGCCGCGTGAGCTTCGGCGTGGTGGCATTTTTTAGGTACGGCGTTGCTTACGAAGTAGCTACTGGACTGGTGAGGTGGCTCGAGAGTACTCGAGATGTAGATCTACTTGTGATTAGTTTTGTGTGTTTCATGAACAGCTGAAACCCTAGATGGGGTCTGTTGCAAGCTTGGTATGTGGATGGGTTCGGTTTTGGAGCCGCGCAGATCTGCATGTCACGTTTCCCGCCGGGAATTTTGACGGATGGGAAGTTGGCGTGAGTGTCGCGCACTCAGGTTTACAAGTTCGTGAAATTTGGGTGTGGCTTCCATTCATTGGATGCGACTGTTGTGGGTAGGGAGTTTTTGGCGTGAGAACCCTCGCGGCAATTTTGAGGTCGCATAAGTTCCGAGGACCCAAAGTGGCGTATATGTTGTTTGGGTCATCCGTAAATCGCGCATGTCCGGAAGTGGCTTTATGACCCAAACTGAGATACGCCCTCAACTTTCCCGCTTGTTCTCTTGAATATACTTTCCATTTATGTATGATCGTTCTCTGGTTTACCTCCAATTTTTCGTTGTCTTAGCGTAACCTTTTCCACCTTGGTCCTTCCTTTCGACGTCGCAATCAAGATTCTTATCGTTGTGATTTTTATCTTGGTGTTTTTTTTTTTCTTGTACTTCTATTGCGTTCATGCGTATGTCCCTCTTTCATTCCATTTATCTCCTTTCTGTTATACTTTCGTTCTGCCTCTTTCTTCCCTCTTCTCATCCTCGCTCCTTCATTTCATTTTTATTGTCTAGCATATTGCTTATCCCTTGACAAGTTAAATGCTGTGAGAACGTCGATCATTCTTGTTCAACCGAGATTAGTCTGCTCTCTTTTGCAATGACTTTACATTCGTTCGCTACCATATTATTTTTCCACTGTCTTTGTGCTTTTATAATGTATCTTATCTTTTCCATTTTCTCTTGTGCTCTTTTTTTCACATAGTCATTCCTTGATATCAGATTCTGTTTACTTTCTGTCTTGTTTTTCTTTACAACATTTCCACCACTTTTTTTGTATCCTCTTTTTGCTCCTTCCTTCTTGCTTCATTCAACCATTCCTTCTTGTTTCCTTCCTTCACCTCTCCCTCCCTCCCTCCTCCCTTCCTCCCGCCTTACCTTCCTTTCTTCACTCGTTCCTTTCCCTTATACTTCTCCCCATCTGTTTTTCATCATCCATCCTTGGTATCTTCTGTCCCTTTCTTCTCATTTGGAACTTTTGCATATCCTTTGTGTTTTTGTTAAGTTGCCTATATGTTTCTTCATGCTTTGTGGTTGCAGAACCAATCGATAGGTCGAAGCACTTCGTGCAACTTAGTTTTGCTTCTTTTTTTTGTTAAGCTTAAATAATATTCAATTGCTTGCATTGTTTGGTATGTCGATGTTTCTTACATTCTGATTCTTATTGTCTCAGTAATGCATGTCTGCGCATCCCAAAGATGGGTCTTGCTGACCATCGTCACAAAAGGCTCAGTGGTGAACCACTATGACAATGAAGCAATTTAAAGCTGGACTTGGTCGGTTTAGACTTTTCTTTGAGATGCGCAGATTGTATTCCTCCATGTCTCTGTTGCAGATTTTATATTCATATTGCCGACTTCCCCCCCATGCTAGGCTAGGGAAGCGGTAGTATACACTGTAATATTTCTTTTTTTTTTTTTTTCTTTATCCATTTCAGGAACATATTCACTGATTTGTTTGGTGAATATGTTTATGCTTCTAGTAAGAACGACAAAGTTTGCCCTAAATATTTCTTCAAATTTTATGATTTTGTTTTATGGAAAAAAAAAAACAAACTTATTTAATTATTTTATTCCCATCAATCGTAACTTTCAAAGAGTAAGGTAGCACAAAATACATAAAAAGGTGAATCTATATGCTAGCTGAATTTTCTGCTATATATAGTCTAGCACAATCCGTGAGTATGATTATACCGAGTTTTTTTTTTCCGTAGTTATTATTTTGAAATAAAATAAAATTCATCGAATTGATCGCAATACATTGCTCCACAACCCAAAAACAATAGCTTTCCTTTTTAAGGACACTGGTTACCTTCCAAAAACTCCAATAAAATGTTTATATCGATAAAGCTATTTTTGTCTATACAATAAGATACTAGACAGATCAAGTGACACCAAAGAAGTAAATGTAGAAGCATGCTATCCCTGATGCAGTCAACGTGTCAGACAATGAGTCCAACATATTGACCATATGGAGGGAAAAACGGTGGAGGGGTTGTTTTTCCCTCAACCCATCGAAGGGTATTTCGTTACACGCGATCCCTTGGGCTAGGGATCGGTGGGGTGGCACCGGTTTTCTAAGTGGGAAAAAGTGTGGCATTAGAGTTGGTTGGGGTACATATGCCTAAATCTAAGGTTGTACCCCATATAACGCAACTCACTACAGTCTAACATATTTGACACACCCCCATAGACTAAGTGAGGGGTGCCAAACAACAGTAAATGCCTAAGGTCACAAGACAAGTCAAAAACAAGCAAAGCTCAGGGTGGATCACGACGTCACCACGCAGTCCGAGCACAAACAACCACAAGGGAAGTCCAAGAGTTGACAAGTATATATACATATATACAAATATTACAAGCAAAGCAAGGTAAGAACACAAAATTACAGTAGACGAGAACCTGTGACAACGAGGCCTGACTGCACACAAAACTTGTGGTGGTCACAAGGCTCAACTCTCGAAGGAGAACGTTCCTGACGTCAATGTGCTTCACTCTGCTCTCCAGTCGAGGCTCTCGGCACTGGAAAATCATCGCCTTGTTGTCAGTAAACAAGGTCGGTGCAGAGCTCGGCCGCTCACCAAGGTCGGTGAGCAAAAAGGTCAACCAGCGCAGCCCCTGTGCAGCCATGGCTCCGGCGTAGATCTCGGTCTCAGCGGTAGAAGTAGCGACTGAGGAGGACCGAGTAGACCTCCACGACACAGAGCCAGAGCCTAGGCTGAAACAGTACCCCTGCGTGGACCTCTGAGTTTCGACGTCGTCAGCGTAGGAGGAGTCACAGTGACCGGTGAGTACAACTGGCTGTCCTCCAAGCACCAGCCCCATGCCTGATGTCGTCGCTAGGTACTTCGCCACCCTCACAGCAACTATCCAGTAAACAGGACGGTGTCTCCCAAGTGCAACAAAGCGAGCAAGGATGCTGAGAGGGAAGGCGAGGTCTGGGCGAGTACAAGTCATCAGGTACATGAGACAGCCCACCGGCTCTGCGTAGGGAGCACTAGGCTCAAAAGGCTTGTCGTGAAAGGGGCCAGTGAGTATGTGGTCCACAGCAAGAGGTGTGGTTGTGCTGTGGATAACTGAAACCCATGTCTGACTGAGTCAGAGTGATGGTGGGAGTGGTTCTGTCCCTGGTGATCTGCAGACCAAAGTAGCGGCGCAACTCACCAAGGTCGATGCACGTGTGTCTCTTCTGCGGTTCGGACTTCACCTCGGCCAGAGCAACAATGTCTGTAGTGGCAAAGACCAGGTCATCGACGTACACAAGAACAAAGAAGGTTGTGGCCCCACGACGAACAAACAGCAATGGGTCAGCAGTAGAAGGCAGCGACGGGTCAGAAAGTGTAGATCAAAGAGTGTCGTGCCACTCACGGGGTGCCTGGCAGAGACTGTAGACCGGTTGTCACACCCTCCACTGGGTCCCAGACGGGAAGGTGCCAGTGAAGCCAAAAGGGTGACGCAACCAGATTTCCTCGTGCAGGCTGCCCTGCAAGAAGGCAGTGGAGAAGTCGAGAGAGTGCAGCGTGTGGTCTCTCAGCGCTGCCACGTGAAGTAACACCCGAAGAGTGGTCATCTTCGGGGTAGGCGCGAAGGTCTGTAAAAAGTCGACTCCCTCGCTCCGACTAAAACCTCTAGCCACGTAGCGCGCCTTGAAGACAGAAGGAGATCCTGGTGGCCACTTCACCTTGAAGATCCACATGCCATCGACTACGTTCGCCCCAGGAGGGGGAACCTCGTCAACGTAGGTGCCTGTGGATCTGTAGGAGGCCATCTTTGCGTCCATGGCAGCTCTCCACCTAGAGGCCCAAGGCCCTGACACTGCCTCAGCGTAAGTGCGAGGAGTAGGTATGTCAAGGGCGTCGGGGTCTCCCTCAGGGGCGAGGAGCATGGCACAGAGATGAGGCGAAGCAGCTGCCAAGAACTCTAGCTCAGATTGCCTGTCCTCTAGGACGTCACAGCCAAAGGCAAACTCACCCCCCGACGGAGAGAGGACGAGTAGGAGGGTCAGCCACTACACGAATGGCGTAGTCAAGGCGACGAGTAGCGGCGAAGTCAGTGACAGCGGCAAGTATAGCCGAGACAGAGGACAGAGAGGCACGAGGGTCCGTAACAAGAGAGGCGAGAACACGAGAGAGAACAGGACGGTACGTGCGGTAGTAGTCAGTGACAGGAGTAGAGGAGGAAGCAGTGAGGGACGACTCAGGAGGGGAAGGAAGCACAGGCTGAGAAGGACGAGGGGGACTAGGAAGAGACAGAACAGTACGAAGGCTAGTGATGGGGGACGAGGGACGAGCACAAGGAGAGCGAGGAGCCCAAGTGTGAGAAAGAGGAGAAGAGGACGACTGAAATTGAGGACGAGGGAACCCAGCCGGGGTTGAGTCAGGAGGAGGAAACTTGGAGTCAGGAGCGACACCCAAGTGTCGTCCTTGCTGGTGGGATCAGTCCAACGAATCAGGAAGACTACGTGGTATTCGCGACATCAAGTCGTACGCAATGTGCCAGAATTATTTACGGGGCAAGCGTCGGTTCTGGGACAGGGCGAGCTGTCCAGGCGGCATTTTGGCGAGCGAAATCTTTCGTGGCCGGTACAAAAGGCTTGAGAAGGCTGGCGTGGAATGCATCATGTATACGCTAGTCGTCGGGCAAAAAAAGTTTCGCTCTGACAGGTGTTATTATTTGCACTGTGCGGAATGGACCGTAGAAGCGCGGGCGAACTTTCGACGAGCGGGGCAGTCGGAGGTTCTTGGTGTCACGAAGGACTAGTTGCCCTGCTGCCATAGTGATTTCTCAGTGTAGTAATCGAGTATTTGCGCGCAGTTGCATCTTAGGAGTCGTTGCTGTGGGTACCACAGGATCCATCCCGTAATTGAGGAAAAACGGGGAATGGTTGTCGTGCTGGATGGGGCACAGTTGTTGTACGCAAATTCCAGCATCGGGAGTGAAGTTTCCCATCGAGCAGGGTCGGGGCAGTTCGTGCGGATGAGCTGCTCCATCGTCTGATTGGTCCGCTCGGTCTGGCCATCGATTTGCGAGTGGTTGGCCGACGAGAATTGTAGCCGAGTGCCGTACTGCGCCCACGCCTCTTTCCAGAACTTCGATGTAAACTTCGGGTCCTTGTCGTTGATGATCGCAGACGGGATGTCGTGCAGATGAATGACAGTCGAGATGAAGAGGCGCGCAGTTTCTTCGGCTGTAACTGTTGTACGACACGGTGCAAAGTGCGCCATTTTTGTGAGGCGATCGACGACGACGAGTACTGCATTGTTGCCGGAAGCGCGAGCTGGTAGCCCCCTGACAAAATCCATCGTCACCTGTTGCCACGGTCTTTCGGGAGGCCGGCCGGGCACTGACGTGTCGATTTCATTGCTTGGCACACTCTGCATGAAGACACATAATGCTACACATCAAGGTTAGAGTCGGGCCAATAATACTGACGGTGCAGAATTTTCTGCGTCTTGTCAACTCCGAAATGTCCGGAGAGGTTTGAATCGTGGACCTTCTGGATCAGCAATTTTTGTAGCAGGCGGAAAGCGGGTACCCAAACTCGGTCAGTTCCAGCTTTTAGGTAATAACCCCCCTTCAGTTCCGTCTTGTAATCGTGGTTGAATAGCCCCGAAAGGAGCGGGTTCGAGTGGGTGATCAGTACAGCATCGGATTGGACTGTCGAGCCGGTCAGGGCGTCGGTGATGTTATTTGCTCCCTTCTTGTAGGTGATGCGATAGTGAAAATGCGACTCCATGTAATCGAGCCACCGGATTTGTCGCGGGTTGAGGTTGGGTTGCACACAAAGGTACTGTATGGATTTGTGATTGTTGCGAACAGTGACGTCGACGCCAGTCAAGTAGCATCGCCACAGTTTGAAGGCATGGATGATGGCGAGCATCTCCTTGTTGTCAATCGGGTAGTTGCGCTCTGCTGCCTACAACTGGCGTGATTCGTAGGCGATCGGTTGCAAGCCATTGCCGAAATCTTGGAGTAGCACAGCTCCGATGGCGAAATCTGAGGCGTCGGTGACGACTTCGAATGGTCGAGATGGGTCGGCTATGCGAAGAACTGGAGGGGATACCAGCAATTGCTTCAGCTCCTAAAAGGCCGCCCTAGCTTCCTCCCCCCACACGAAGTTCCTGTCCTTGTGCAGCAGGTCAGTCAGCGGGCTGCTTATCCCCGCCATACTCAGGATAAACCGCCGGACACAATTCTCAAGCCCCATAAAATTCTGAAGTTCCGTGATATTAGTCGGGGCCTTCCACTTCTCGATTGTCTTGATTTTTTTTCAGGTCGATTTTTAGGTCGTCGCGTGAGATGACGTGCCCCCAAAACTCCAACTCCTACTTAAAGAGCTCACACTTAGAGCCTTTAGTGATGAGCTGGTTGTCTTGTAGTCGTTTAAACACTTCGTTAAGGTCGCGAAGGTGCTGCTCGCATGTCCTTCTAAAAATCAAAGTATCGTCCAAGTAGACGATAACATACTTGTCGAGAAGATCGCGAAAAACCCTGTTCATGGTCAGTTGAAATGTCGAAGGCGCGTTCGTGAGGCCGAAAGGCATCACGGTGAACTCGTAACTGCCGTAGCGGGTTCGGAAGGCGGTCTTGTGACAGTCGTCAGCGAAGACCCTGATCTGGTAGTAACTGTCGCGTAGGTCAATTTTCGAGAAGTAGCGAGCGCCGCGAAGTTGGTCGAGGAGGTCGTCGGTGCGTGGGATGGGATAGCGAGATTTGATGGTAACCCGGTTGAGCGTGCGATAGTCGATGCACATGGGAATGCCGCCGTCCTTCTTCGATGTGAACAGGAGGGTACTTCACCCTTCGTCGCGCCACCCTTCTCCAACAGTGACTCAAGTTGACTCCGAAGCTCTGCGAGTTCGGGCTGAGTCAGTCGCCACTATGTACAAATAGTCGGTTGCGCGCCGAGCTCGATGGTGATTCTGTGGTCCTCGGGGCGTTCGGGTGGTAGTCCGGGTGGTAGTCCAGGTGGCAGGTCGTCTGGGAAAATATCGGGATATTGTCGAATCAGTTGCACCAGCTCGGGTGGTACAGCTGCATACAAATCGTCGATGTCGTTTCCATCCGTGTCGGCTGCCAAATCGCGCAGATGAACGGCGTATAGCTGCGCTCCCTTGTTGAAGTGACGTGTGATGCATATCGCCTTGACGCATGTTGTCGCGATGGTGTCCACGCGGGCAGAGTAATCAGCCCCTCGTGCTTGCTGATGCTGCACGAGCCCGTCGTCCAGTCGATTATCGGGTTGTGACGTCGCAACCAATCGCGTCCCAGGAGCAGTTTGCGAAAAACTTCATGCTGAAGCTGAAATTGTTGCCGCACTCAATCTGCGCCGTCCGTGTTTCCTCCAAAATCGCCAGAGGCGTCCCATCCACGAGGCGAGCGTCAATTTCGGGCAGACACCTGTCAAGAGGTAACTTCAATTTTTTTTGTTGTCGCCAGATTGAAGAGACTATGGCTAGCCAAGCCATCGACGAACATTTTTTTTCTTAACAACCGTGCCAACAACCAGCACAGGGTGATCCACGTGATTATCCCCGTTATTCGTCCGAGTGCGATCGATTGCATGAATCGGAACCACGACTTGGTGGGGATGGTGGGGTTCGGGCGACAGAGCACAGTCCATAAGGAGCCCGTCTGTTACTGACTCTTCCCATTTCCCGGCTCTTTCGCGTCGTTCCTCTTTCCCTAGGTCCTGTCGGGGCAGTCTTTATACATGTGACCCGGCTTCTCCTACTGAAAACACAACCCTGTAAAAGGGCGGTCTGGCGCATGGACTCCGTTAATCATGGCTCGCTAAGTCTATCCACAAAACCAGTTTCCTTCCCGAAAACTCGATCTCGCCCACTGCATCAGCGCGTCTGTGCTCTCGGCCAATTAGACGGCTTTGTTGAATGTAGATGGACGGCTCTGCGCACCTCGTACTGTATCTCGTATTTGAGACCGCTAATGTATTTGTCGAGCCGCTCCGCTTCTGCCATGTCGTCCACTTGATTCGTGAGTGCCATAAACAACGCCGTGTAGTCTTGGACTGATGCCAACTGCGACTAGGTACACCAATTTCATGCGAGCGTGTTCCGAGGCGGATACATGCTCGAAACGCTCTCCCAAGGCTTAGCCCCACTGTTTCCACGTGCGAATTGTGGCCATAACGAATATTGATAATGCCCTCCCATTTGCAGAGTCCGAAGTCCCGTCTGCCGCATGTGTCACACCTGTCGGGGTCCCCGTGTCCAAGGTTCGTTGCCACCACTCAAGCGTCGGGCCTCGTAGAAGTGATACCGCGTAATTAATACGCGTGGCATCATCGTTGACATTCGCTGCAAAGAAGACTTCAACGCCGAAGAGCCACCCCTTAACTATAGTATTCTTGTCCGTATGGTTGAACAGGGGCGGACTCGTGGGTTTAATCTTGATTGTCGTTACTGCAACTGTCGTCGCTGGCGCCGCTTGCTGCCTATCTTTTTCTTCGAAGCCTCGGGTGAGCTCGTCCAATAGATTGCCGCTCATCGCTTGGCCAGTGCTCTCGCCTTCTTCAGCGGGCGACTCCTGGCGCGCTTCACCTCGCGCCTGGCGTAGCTCGTTGTTTTCTTCACGTAGTCTCTCTATCTCTGTCGTTAACGCCATCATGCCTGCCGACATCTCTGCCACTTGCTGCATCAACGTGTTAAATGCCGCATGTTCCATGTGTCGCAAGCTACGTCTAGTGGGCAACTGGGTATCCGTGACTAGGTGGCAACAGTGCAAGCGCAAAAGCTATCGGAGTCGGGCAAGTTCATTTTATAAACTTTGCAGCCAATCACTCTGCAGCCCAACGTATGAGCCACTCCCGTGCCCATAAACTACCCTCGAAAAGCGGGGTGAACTGGGAAAATAGCTTTGATATCAGGTGTTATGAGTTCTCAATCAGAGTTGCGCGGAAAACGAATAACGAAGCTTGTGACTAAATGAACAGACGATACAGTGAAAAGACACGCGATTATATAGCAGGTCAACCTAGGTAGGCGGGAACCTCGGAAACACGATTTTGGGTGCAGGTTGGGCAAAGGAAAACCGAAGGCGATGCTAGGTTGCTTCGGCAGCAAGCAAAGCGGCCGAACGTGCACTTCCGAAAGTTAGGGTTGTACGCTATGCATGAGCAAACCCCCGAATTGAAGTTCCATTCGGTCAGGTTCAGCTCGTTACGAACCGAATTTTAAGAGATTTCGAATGTAGTGGTTCGAAACAGTCCGGGCCGGTGCATGGGCGAACTGGTTCGCAGGTTCGTCCGGTTCGTTCACACATTTTTTACGAGCCGCGTAGTTGTGACAAAAAAAGTGTAAACGGTTGTAAAATTACCATATAGTGTTTATTTTCAGTAAGAATATGCTACATTCACTAAACTCTTGTTTTTTTTTTGTGCTTGGAATGTTGGAAAATATTGTGTCATGGCGTGGCTACAGGTTTAACCCTTGTTACTACTTCAACCGGAAATTTTGCATACATAGATCTCTCCTAACCGAACCGGTTCGAATCTTATCGAACCGCCCTTTAACGAGCCGAACCGGTTCGGTACTCGTAGCCAAATATCGAACCAAGAACCGAAACCGCAGCAGGCCGGTTCAGAACGAACCGTACCGGTTCGGTTACGAACCGGTTCGGTTATGAGCGAAACAGTATCGAACCGGCCCGGTTCGGTACTCTGCTCATGCATATTGTACGCGGTTGAGTAAACCCCACTAAGGAAAAAGGGTTTTTCCTTGGAGGAAGCACCTCTGTCAACCAGAACTATCGACAACTGTTACACGGCCTGGCAGCTAAATTGACTAAAATCGTCATGAGCACCTGCTCTGCACGGATCTATCAACCGATGGGTGGTGTTTTTAGCGTTGTATAATGCAATTTCACCTCCTGCAAAAAAAAAAAAAAAAAAAAAAAAAAAAAAAAAAAAAAAAAAAAAAAAAAAAAAAAACGGATCGATCAACTGTTGGTGGCCGTCATAGTGGTTGCCTGCTGGTAACCATTACGTGTATGACGAAATTAAAGCTGGTTACCATTAGGACTCTGAAGCCAACGACGAGGATTTCTGAAACGAAAATCGGTTTACAGGCAGATCGTTTCGCTTCGTCACTCGTTCGCCACCCCACAGTTGCCACGGGCAGTCGAAGCGCAGCAAATGGCCGCGCTGTGCAAGCAAGTGAGGATGCGTGAGGGTGTGCGCAGTGCGCACAGCCAGGCAGGTTTGGGGAAGGTAGAATTGATATTCGGGCGAGACAGGAAGGGGATGGATAGGGGAGAGGGAAAATTTCCCCTTCCCCACACTAGTTTGCGCATTACACCTGCGCCTCTCTAGTCCCAAAGTGTCCTCTCTAGTGAATCGATCCCGAGACGGATCGATCTCGGGATGTTACTGTCGCTTTGTAGCTTCGTCAGGAAGGGTTACTTCAGTTCGTTGATATTAGCGACGCTACAGTTATCCTGCCCCTACGATCTTGTTACCTCCCAACTTTGACGGTCGGTGTGTCGTCGTGGACACTCCGATCTGGGATTTGTGGGCACGGTATGTTCGATCTCGCGCCGTAAGTGCCAGGATGTATGTCTCTGAACCTGTCACCCAAAGATTCGAGGGTGGGCTCCGGTGTCAACCGCCGAACCTCCTCTAATCCGCTAGAGGGGACGCGTCCTAAGTGTGCCGATACGGGTCCCCCTTGCGGCAGAACCTCCTCTAAAATAGTAGTTCTGCCGCAACGGGGCAGCGGAGCTGGAGGTTTCCCGCAGACGCCCGTCGCGGGAGATCAGCGCAGCACCTTAGCTGGCAGCACCTCGCAACTAGGCTGGCGGAATGCGCCGCCTCGAAGGAACGTGCTTCTTGACTACTATAGTAGTACTGGCAATGTCTGGACTCGTCTGTCGAATGCGCGTTGCTGGAAGGAACGAAAATCGTTATCGGCGGCGACGCAAGCGAAGAGCCACGTGATATTTCACGTCATTGCGTAGTTGGTACTAGAAGCATATGACACATGTTCTAAGAAGCGATTTTACCGAACCCTAACTTAATCCAGCTCCAGCATAACGGCGCGGCTTCTGATTCTCGCTCACGCTTTGTTCACTGGCGTTACGTCCGTCGTTTCATCTAAATTAAGTCCATGACATTTATTCGACACTCTCCTTCCGTTATAGGACTGCTCTTCGTATCATCTCCACCACCATACCTGTAACGTAGTAACCAGGGAGTGAATTCGCAAGATTTCGTAGGAGGTACGGTAGGTTTCCCCTGAGGCGCTTCTGAAGGAGCTGGTTCGGAACGTTCCCAAACGAGGAGAGCGTGCGATGAAGTTTCGTCGATGTCGCTCCGTGTCCCAGTCACGGGTCGGCGTGGGCTTTCTGCTTGGATTGCTTATCCTCGCCAATAACAGCCTCGTTTATGCTCAAGAAGGTGAGAGCTTTTCCAATGCGATTGAAGAGTTTCCCATATGCCTTTTTTTCTTACTCCAAGCCTTGGCTCCTTCGCAGCTGACTTATCAGAAATCGTCTTGGAGCCCCAGCAACCATCGCAAAACGACGCCTCAGAAGCTGCGCAGCCGCGCACACCTGAAATCTCACCTGAAACTGCGCCGGAAATCCCGCTACTGGACCAACCAGTCGACAAGGTTATCCCGTCCGCCGTATCTGACGTGTACATCGTTCGCCTCCGCGCCGCCCCGCCAATCGCGGGATACACCGGCGGAATCAACGGGATTGCCGCCACGGCAGCAGAGGCTGTCAGAGACTCTGTGTCTGACGTCATCAATTCGGTGGTTGGACAGATTCGCAGGGGGCGTCGCCGAGCGAACCGCCAATCGACGCGACTGAACCTGGGGTCGCCAGCAGTCGCACAGTTCAAGCAGTGGCTCGATCGGCTGCAGGATGGAGTTGCGAATGACGTGCGCCTGCCGCGCGCGAATGTACTGTACAAGTGAGTTTGTAACACCTGTCACACATTTGAAGCAAATTCTTTACATGCATACGAATTATTCGTTTTTGTTTTCGTCGTTTTCTTCCTCCTCTTTCCATTTTGACCCCTGACCCGCCATGAACACCACATTCCAACTTGCGACGCCGATGGCTCCACTTGATTCTCCAAACCTCTCCCTTTGCCAGCTCATCGCCCCTTTTTTTCTGCCCGCTTTCTCCCCCTCCTCAGGTTCAAACACGTCAGCAATGCCTTTGTGGCGCGTTTGACGCCTAAGCAGCTGCAGCAGCTGAAGCGCCACCCAGCAGTTGCGGAAGTCAAATCCAACTACCGAATCAGCAAGCTCACCACCGACTCTGCAAACTTTCTTAACCTGCCCGGGACTCTCTGGTCTGCCCGGGGCCGCGAGCGGGCAGGAGAAGGCGTAGTGATCGGAATAGTCGACACGGGTATTTGGCCGGAACACCCTTCAT
Source organism: Closterium sp. Yama58-4 (assembly GCA_947470075.1). Classification (NCBI taxonomy): domain Eukaryota; kingdom Viridiplantae; phylum Streptophyta; class Zygnematophyceae; order Desmidiales; family Closteriaceae; genus Closterium; species Closterium sp. Yama58-4. Next base: position 9,069 of record CANIUD010000383.1, on the reverse strand, counting down.
TTTCCTCGAATGTCAGTCCACCTGACCTGCCGTACCCTAACCCTCCGTCTACCTGGAGAGGCACCTGTCAGGTGACATCTGATTTCAAGTGCAACAGAAAGGTGATTGGCGCGAAAATTTTCAACGCGGGGTTCCGGATGTGGTTCGGGCAGGAAGACACGAGCGCTGATTGGACGTCAGCTCGGGATGCAAATGGACACGGCAGCTGGTGTGCAGCGTGAGTGTTCTATCCACACCCCCTTGCCTTGCCTCCCCCTTTCGTGCTTTCCATGGTGACTTTTGAGTCGGCCAGAATAGCACCTGGTGTGCTCGCCCAGTCTTCTTGGCTGTCGGCTTTTGAGGCGCCTCAAAAGGCTGTCGGCCAGAATAGCACCTTGTGTGCTCGCCTCGCCCAGTCGTCTTGGCTGTTGGCCAAAATAGCACCTTGTGTGCAGCGCGAGTGATCGATACCCCCATGCCTCTCGCTCTCTTGCCTCTTGCTTTCCGCTACAATACTCTGAAAGACCATCACGAATGTAACTCTTTTTTGCCTTTTCTGTGTGAAGTTCCTCCTAGAAAGGCACATGCCGGCACCACCACTGGCATGATCGGGCGTCCCGCCCCCCGGGGCCTTCCTCTTAGTCTCATGATCCATCATGTTTTTGTCTTTCTTCCTTCAGCTTTCCCATGTTTTTGTCTTTCTTCCTTCAGCTTTCCCCAATAAGGCTCAAGTACCAAACGCGTTTGAACTTCTTCCCTCCCCTCTTCGTGCTCTCCGAATGATGCAGAGCGGCAGCGGGCAACAGCAACGTGCCCGTGGTGCTACCTCTGGTTAACCCCATTTGCCTGCCTCTCCCACCCCTCTGCTCCACCCAATAATGCAGAGCGGCAGCGGGCAACAGCAATGTCCCCGTGGTGCTATCTCCCCGCAATATAAACCTCGGGAACGCCACAGGCATGGCACCCCGGGCCTTCCTCGCAGCTTACAAGGTCTTCTGGGGGAACTCAGTCACGGGCGGTGGGATCACTGCCACGTATGCTGACGTGGAGGCAGCAGTCAACGCGGCTGTCGCTGACGGGGTTGACGTCATCTCGCTCTCTCTGGGCGGCGCAGACCCCAGTGCCACGTATTTCAGCGATCTGCCGTATTTATACGCGAATCTGGCCGGCACAGTGGTGGTTTATGCAGCGGGGAATTCCGGTCCGCCTCCTCTCACCTCATCAATGTATCGCAGCATCTCCAACTTCTCGCCATTCTACCTCACTGTTGGCGCCAGGTGGGTTTCCAGGTGGTTTTCTGTTGGTGCCAGGTGAGTGGTAAGTGTCTTCAGAAGCTGACGGGGTTGACGTCACCTCGCTCTCCCTAGGCGGCGCAGACCCCAGTGCCACGTATTTCAGCAATCAGACGTATTTATACGCAAATCTGGCCAGCACAGTGGTGGTGTATGCAGCTGGGAACTCTGGTCCCCCTCCCTTGAATCCTTCAATGTATTGCAGCATCTCCAACTTCTCACCGTTCTACCTCACTGTTGGCGCCAGGTGGGTTCCCAGGTGCTGGGGGAATGTAGCAGTGCAGAAAGTTTTTGAGAATTCTCAAAAACAATATGTAGCAGCGCAGAACGTTCAGAAAGTAGTGCTGCTTGCCATGAAATTCTTTTCTGGCTTCAGGTCTCATCATTCTTCCGCCCTCCCTCCTCCCCCTCCTCTCCTTTCCCTCTCCCGCCCTGCAGTACCATCGCTCGCAGTTACGTCTCTTTGGCCACGCTTGGCGACGTGACGGGCAGGTTGTGAAGCCGTACGGCTTTGTGGTGACTTTTGAGTCGTCTCTTCGACCCCTCCTAACCACAAAAGTCGTCTCTTCGACCACGCTTGGCGACGTGACGGGCGGGTTGTGAAGCTGTACGGCTTTGTGGCCTCGGGTCCCAACTTATTTTCCCTCCCTTCCCCCTTTCCCGCTCCCCTTCCCCCACCCTGCAGCACCATCGCTCGCAGCTAGGTGTCAGCATCCATGCTGGGCGACGGGCAGGTCGTGAAGCTGTACGGCTTTATCGCCTCAATGTCTTTCCCCCCTTTCCCCGTTCCCCCCTCCCGTCCTCTCCCTCCCTGCAGCACCATCGCTCGCAGCTATGTGTCGGCAGCCACGCTGGGCGACGGGCGGGTCGTGAAGCTGTACGGGTTTGGCTCGGGGAATGTGCCGGTGCAGGGATTGGGCCTGTTGGAGGGCGTTGCAGCGCGGGCAGCCGGGAAGACTGAGACGGAGGTGAGCGTGAAGAAGCAACGGGCTTTGTGGCATTCAGACAAGGGCCGTGGCTTGTGAGGCGTGACTTGTGAAGCTGTACGGGTTTGGCTCGGGGAATGTGCCGGTGCAGGGATTGGGACTGGTGGAGGGGATTGCAGCAGCAGCAGAAGCAAGCAATCCACCCTGATCCATCCCCATTCCCTCCCCTTTGCTCCCCCACCCTTCAGGGCCAGTACTGTGCGGAAGACTCACTGGATCCCACCAAGGTCTCAGGGAAGATCGTACTGTGCTCGTATGGATGGACCAGCGCCAGCAGCAAGGCAATAGAGGTCGCTGAGAAGGGCGGCAGTGCGGTGATTGTGGTGGATGTGCCTGTAGCAGCGAGACCGTACCCGATTTATACGTCTCGGCTGCTGGCGATGGGAGCGGAGGCGAGCGAGACGGGTGTTCTGCACGCGTACACCCGCACCGCTGCCAGGTGAGGGGTAACTACACTCTCTGTCTGGGGCTGAATCTAAGCAGGGAACCTGGTTGGTGTTGTGGTGGATGTGGCAGCAGCAGCAAGACCGTATCCCACTCCAGTCTCAGCTGCCTGTCATTGGAGCAGAGGCAAGCAAGACGGGTGTTTTGCGCACGTACACCTGCACCATTGTCAAGTGAGGGGTTATTACACTCACTTCCTGCTATAGCAAGGGTTGTCCCCTCCTCACACGACTTCCACAGCACACACAGCATAATCTCACACCTCCGGTCCCTACTTCCCCCTTCCCGCCTTCCCCCAACTCTCCTCTTGCCCCTTCTCCCGTTCCCTTCCAACCCTCTCTTCCACTCCCTCTCCCTCTCCCCTTCACCAGCCTGACAGCTTCCAATACACCAATCAATCCCTCAAAGTGGCTTTTTCTCCTTTGACTCACGAGCTTCTTTATTTGAGTCGACGCAAAAAACTCTCCCTTCCACCAGCCTGACAGCTTCCAATACACCAATCAATCCCTCAAAGTCACTTATGGAGTTTTTTCCCGTCCCTTACCCACTCCCCGTCTCCTCCGTCTCGCTCTCCCCCCTCTCCTATCGCTTCCCCCTCTGCCAGCCCGACTGCATCCTTCGCCTACACCTTCAAGACGGACCTAACCACCTATCAAGCCTTGAAAATCTCTTTCATTTCTTCTGACTCACTAGTTTTTACCCATATTCTACCCATTTTCCCTCCCCCCCTCGCGCTCCCCTCCGCCAGTCCGACTGCATCCTTCGCCTACACCTTCAAGACGGACCTAACCACCGATCAAGCGCCAGAGGTCGCGTATTTTTCTTCTTCTGGTCCGCTCATCAACCCCGCTACTGCAACCAAGCTCGCTTTCCCCACCAACGACATCTTAAAGCCCGATGTAATCGGTCCCGGCGTTTCCCTATGGGCCGCTGCGCCGTCCTCGTCTCTCGCATCTGCTTCTACCCCGGCTTACGCCATGCTTAGCGGAACCTCCATGGCTACTCCGCACTTGGCGGGAATCGCGGCGCTGCTCGTCGAAAGATACCCTGCTTGGTCGCCGTCGCAAATCATGTCCGCGATTATGACTACAGCGAGCGTGACTAATACTAAAAACGGGTCGGTCGTTGCGGGTTTGACTCGAAACAAAGCGACGCCGTGGGATATGGGAGCGGGACACGTCAATCCCAACGGTCTGATGGATCCTGGGCTCACTTTTCCCGCCAATGCTGCGGATTATTACAATTTTCTTGCCGGGCAGAATCTGCTGAGCGCCAAGAGTTCCGTGCCAATCGGAACGAAGATGTCCCCGATTCCGGCGTACAATCTGAACCGCCCGACGATTTCGGTTTCGCGGCTGAAAAAAACGGTGCTGGTATCGCGAACGGTGCAGAACGTCGCGAATCCAGTATCCAGCTACACTTCGACTATCGTTACACCGCCTGGTGTTACTACAGTTGTAAGTCCAAATAAATTCACAATCCCTCCAATGCGGGTTGTAACATTCACTATCAGGTTCACAGTCACGAAGGCATCTCCTGATTTCCAATTCGGAAGCCTGACATGGAAGGACCAGTATGGCCATGTGGTGCGGTCGGTGCTGGCGGTGCAACCTCTTTCCAAATAAGGCTAAAGGATCGAGTCAGGCATCTCAAGAGGACTCCGATGCCTTCCTTCCTGCAGCCAATGTGTCTGTCTACCCTCTGGAGCTATGCTCAGGTTGGATCCTAGTGTGGTAGTACCAATAAAGGGAACTGCTCCCCGTGCAATGATTTGTTAGTAAATGTGCTCCTGCCATCCATCCATGTCATGGCATGGCCAAGCGGGTTGTTTGAATAAGCGTGTCGCGTCGTGCGTGTATATTTGGCTTCTTATAATGGAGCATAAAGCAAGTGAAAATCACGAATTGCTTGGTATCATCAACCACACTGCTGCCATATTGTGTGTGCCACCACTGATGTTTTCTTCTTGTTTTTTTGTGTGGTGGGATAGCCTCGCATACTTCACTGAAGGAGACTGGAAACTCTGTCTGTATACAGCTGAAAGATCAGCATGAGCAGTTGCAGAAGAAGGATGAATCAGCGTAGGCACAGAAAAAGACAAAACAAAATCATTAACTAAAACCCAAATCAGGGTTAACTGGCTAACTAGTAGTAACACACACGTTTCCTGTACAGCATGTATCCATCCAACAGTTCGAGCAAGCATGCGCGTAAAACTACCATCACTCTGGGAAAAAACCATGCTACAAGTGAGCATGGCATGTGGATGAGTCCAGAGACCTGCCAATGCAATAAGCGGGAAGCACAAACATATGTAGGAGTGGAAGAAACCCCCATGAACATGGAAAAACAGCTATCGGAAAGCAAGCAATGAGGGAAAGAGGCAAAGTTCCAACTCAACCATACAACCCTAAACCGTCTGCCTTACCATAAACCACACTGGATAACCACTCTCTCTCTCTCTCTCTCTCTACGTGGAAGTGCCATTCCCCCCATGGCACGCTGCAGCGACTCTCAGGTGGCTAGGCATGAGTCTGCAGTCACTCGGCTATTCACTCAGCCAAACAAGAGCCAGCTTTCAAGCACTCTCATAAACTGCTACTCGCTCTGCTTGGACAACCAGGGCAGAAGCACCAACCCCCCCCATTGCACACAGCAGCGACTCCAGGGCAGCCAAAGGCAAGTCGCTTCTGCCAAGTCCCACAAATCATACTCACTCTGCTGGGACAACCAGGGTGGAAGCAAGGTGACTTTTGAGTCAACTCAAAAGTAACCTCGAGTCGCTTGTGACTAGTCCCACAAACCGTACTCACTCGGCTTGGACAACCAATGCGGAAGCGCCGCCACCGCCATTGCACACAGCAGCCACTCCCAGGCGCCCCTCATGCTTCCTCAGCACGCCCAGCAGCGTGACCACAATGCGAGCCCCACTGCTCCCCAGGGGATGCCCCAGCGCCACCGCCCCCCCATGCACGTTCAGACGCCCCTCGGGAATACCCAGCAGCTTCTGATTCGCCAGAGCCACCACCTGGAGTATAGGAAAGGGGGTGTGATGCAGGCGAGGAGGGTGAAGTGCGGTGGATTACGGTAAGGAACGATTCAGTCTGCATGGTCCAGGGCCACTGCCCCCCCATGCGTGTTCAGGCGCCCCTCGGGAATACCCAGCAGCTTGTGGTTCGCCAGAGCCACCACCTGACGTGGCGGATGCGGGTGTGGGGCTTGTGAGAAGGCCGAAGTGTGGTGAAGTGCTGCCAACACTGCAAAGAGTATCAACACTGCAAACACTACCACCACCGCAAGCACTGCGCGCGCTGCAAACACTGGCAGCACTTGATTGCTCCCACACGTGAGCCTTTCGGGGCGCCAGAATAGCAGCCCAGAAACTCACAGAAAAGGCTTCGTTGATCTCCCAGTAGTCGACCTCGTCCTGCTGCACCCCCGCATGCTTGAGAGCCACTGGCACTGCGAGGGCGACCCTCGAGGCTAATCATGCGATTGACAGCAGTGTGTGGCGAGAATACTGAGGGATCACTCTCAAAACTCACTGAGAAGGCTTCGTTGATCTCCCAGTAATCCACATCGCTTTGTTCCACCCCCGCATGCTTGAGAGCCACAGGCACTGCGAGGGCGGGCGCTGTGGTGAAGCGGCTGGGTGCTTGCTCCGCGTCCCCAAAGCCTCGCAGCACTGCTAACACGTTCAGCCCGTGCTGCCTGGCCGCCTGCCGGCTTGCCAACACCACTGCTGCTGCCCCATCGCTGGTGGAAAGATGGGGAAGACGAGGGGCGGATCGGGGGAGGGGAGATGGGGAAAGGAGGATAGGGGAAGGGGAGGTGTGCTTTGGTCATGTGTGCAATATTATGCGTTCAATTCAGTGCATGGGAGCTGGTTGTGCTGTTTCATTCAATGAGGCTTTAACACCGTTCTTGAAGGGTGATTGTTTCAGAAAGACTGGAAGAGGAATGAAGAGGAGTGGAGAAGGAGTGGAAGGAAAGAGGGGAGAGGTAAATTGGTCTGAGGAGGAAGGGAGACCAAAAAGGACGGAGATGGAAGCATATTTACTGTCATGATTACGTTTTTTTTTTTTTTTTTTTTTTTTTTTTTTTTTTTTTTTTTTTTTTTTTTTTTAATAAGGACTGAGTTCAATTCAGAGGTGATGCCAGCTGGCGTACCTAATGGCTGAGGCGTTGCCAGCTGGCGTACCTGATGGCTGAGGCGTTGCCAGCTGGCGTACCTGATGGCTGAGGCGTTGCCAGCTGTGACGGTGCCGTTCTCCTTGAAGCAAGGGCGCAGCAAGCGAAGCTTGTTGGCGTCAAACTGGCCGTGGGAAAGAGAAATAGAGACGCACAGGAGGCGAGCAGAGGGAGGGAGGGAGGGAGGGAGAGAGGGAGGGAGGGCGGTTGGTGTGGTGGGTAGACTCCACCAGTGTAAACGCTCCTGACGACTTTTGAGACGTCTCAAAAGCGTAAATGCACCTGAGTCAAATTTTGTGGCAAGCATTGGGAGGAATGAAGGGATAGGGGAGAAACGCCAGCCAGGCAGAGGAGTGAAGCAAAGACCCCACCATTCGCCCTTCCACACACCAAACACCCCGAATATCTGTTCCCGAAATCGATTTTGAGAATTATCAACAGCGATTCCGTTCTCGAAGACCTACCTTGGCGCATGGTTCGTCCCTTTCAACAAGAATCGTCTGCTTTCCCTTTGATGCCTTCACCTCCACCTGAGGCATGGAAAGCAGGGGAGGGGAGGTATAGGGGGTGAGGGGGTTTTGAGAATTCTCAAAAGCGACGCAGTGGAGGGGAGGTATAGGGGGTGAGGGGGAAGGGGGTATAGGAGGTTGGGTGGGGAGGAAGGATCAAAATTGTAATAAGCAGCAGCGGTCCCTCGCACTCTCCCTCACACACTCCCCACTTCACTCCCCCTCTCCCACTCACGCACAGGCACGATCTCCCAGTCAAAAGCGCCGTCAGCATGGGCAGCAGCAGCCCTCTCGTGTGTGGCCGTGGCATGCTCGTCCTGCTGCTCCCGCGCTATCCCTGCTCCTCCGCACACTGCTCTGAAAAGCACATCCCTCCCTCATTCACTCTCTCCCACCCCCTACCCTCCCCCAACCCACTCGCGCACAGGCACGATTTTCCTATTAAACGCAATTACAGCGTGGGCAGCAGCAGACATTTTCCTTGGCATCACACTTATACCTTTCTTCACCACCAATAACCCCCCATCCACTCACGCACTCTCGCACACTATCCCTCCTTCAGTCCCACCCCTCCCACCCACTCACGCACAGGCACGATTTCCCAGTCAAAAGCGCCATCAGCATTGGCAGCAGCAGCCCTCTCGTGTGTAGCCGTGGCATGCTCGTCCTGCTGCTCCCGCGCTATGCCCTGCTCCTCCGCACACTGCTCTGCGAAACACCCCATGGGGTCCTCTGAATACGCGTCGCTGAGCCCGTCCCTCTGCACCCCGTCCACCATCTCCCCATGCCCGAACCGGTACCCACTCCTGTTTTGCATGCCATGGGAAAGTGGGGGTTGGGGTTGGGACAAAGCAGGGGGAAGGTGGGGGGAGAGGAGAAGGGCTGGAGGTGGAGGGAGGAAGCACGGGTTAATGCAACGTTAGACTCTCGTCCTGCTGCCCCCGCCCAACGCCATGCTCTTGCAGCAGGGAAGTGAGGGAGGAAGAGGGAAAATGTGAGATGTCCCTACTCAGACAACGTTAGACTCTCGTCCTGCTGCCCCCGCCCAACGTTGCATGAAGAGATGTCTGAGTATGCACCTCTCAGCCTGTCCCTCTGCACCCCATCCACCATCTCCCCGTGCATAGAGGTGTATATTGCTCACCTTGCCGTCTAAGGCGTGTACGTGTAGGCTCACCTGGCCTTATTGAGGTAGTAAGGCGCGTTTTTCACCTTGACTGAAGGTGTATATTGCTCACCTTGTCTTCTAAGGCGTGCCAGTGCAGGCTCACCTGGCCTTATTGAGGTAGTAAGGCGCGTTGCTCATGCTCTCCATGCCGCCTGCCACCACCACGTCTGCCAGCCCCAGCATGATGGCCTGCGCTGCCAGGCATATGGCTGCAGGCAGGCAGTGGGGAGCGCAGAAGGGAGCAATGTAATGTCTATTAGGTCCAGCAATGTAATGTCTACCTGTCACCACTACCGCGTCTGCCAATACAGGAATGGCTAACTTCTGCCTGCGACCACCACGTCTGCCAGTCCCAGCATAATTTAACTGCGCACTGCCAGGCATATGGCTGCAGGAACAGGGAGAGGAGAGCCGAGAAAAAGGAGTGAAATTAGTGGAAAAGGGGTGAAATTAGGGGAAAAGGGGTGAAATTAGGGGAAAAGGGGTGAAATTAGGGAAAA